>VZSF01009037.1:222861-282861 GCA_013398295.1 Chionis minor | reverse complement strand
TTATGGTGCATTCCTTACAACATTGACCCTGTTTGTGGGACAAATGTCAGCTTCAGGACATGCCTTCATGGTCTTCTGGTAACAGCTTTTCATATAGCTCCCGCTGGAAGCGAAACAAGTCTTTGCTAGCTGGTCATGAAATTTGGAAACTGCTTGTGCGTAAAACTGACTTTACCTAGCTTTACTGTAGTTACATTTATATGAGATTTTCAATACAGATAAAGTAATTGCTTGTCTGTCCCTGAAAGTGAAAATGAGAACTGTAGGCTGTAGTGGGAGTGATAACAGACTGCTCTTTGTGGATAAAGCTTTAAGGGGAATTTAGCAGCCAGGCTGACAAATGTGATTTTGTATAAGGGCTCTAATTATGGTTCACACTCCAGAGGGAGAGGAGCAATTGCAAAAGTGGAATGAAATTGTTCATTTGTCCCTTTTGTTCTTGGAAGCAATTGCTTTTGAACCAGTCATATTTACTACCGATTTTTCCCACTCACGTTTTAGTTACAAAGCCTACGCGTTTGGCCTGTTTGCCCCATTCAGAAAGGTAACTCTGTGGCCGGCCTTGCCACTTTACAGACAAATTTCCAGTTCACTAAATGTAAATTTGACGTTTGTAAGGACATTGGGACTGAGCCATAGATGACAGATGATCCTAGAAACACCATTTCTTTGATGCTGAGCAACATTACTTACTCTGAAAATGGCCCAGATATATAGCTTGAGCCTGCTGTGTACAAAGTCATAGACAAAAACACCTTCTTGCTTCAACAGGAACCAAACCAATGTCTAATTTAATGCTGCTGTGTCTAATTGTCACACTGGGTAGCAATAACATAAACAGCTGCTTTGACAGTGCTAGAGATGTAGGCAGGAGTGATCACTCCCATGAAAAATGAAATGTATCTCAAGGAATACCACTAACTCTCAATTCAAGGAGCCACTTAAGCACAGTCTTATTTTTAAGCAGATGGGAAGCCCTATCAATCAGTCTATCTGTTAAAGCATCTTCATAATATTTCCTCTAAGCTGTAGTCTCTCAAGTATGAACACTAAAGCTCACTGAATTAGACAAAGTCCTTATGTTAAAATCCTTCAAAAATTGGGTTTTTTTACAATCTTTATCTTATTTTGGGTGAGGATGTTACCTGATAACCTACAACCTTTTTTCCAAGCTTTACAAGTTAATGTCTACTTAGATATTTTATTTGGATATTCTAAAATGAATAAAAAACAACTAGGTGATTTTTTTTGACAACTGATCTAAGTTTTCATGTTTAATTTCCATGTTGAAGGGAAAGAGCTTTTTCACTTGCCAAATGTTCAAATTTATCTTTCAAAGCATTAATGATTATCGAGGAAAATTTTCCCACAGTAATTTAGAGATGCTGCAGCTGGTTGATAGTAATCCTGAGTAATAAATAAATAAATTAAACCCATTCATGAGAGGGTTATTTAGCTGGGTTATTAGCCATATCCATAGACAGTTTCACAGCACAATAGAGAAATGGAAATAAAAAGGATGAAGAAGTAAACGTGGATTTAAGCTGCGATCATTGCTCTGAAATTAAACTGTAGTGTTTATAAATGTAACACATTAATGTCCTCATCATGTCTAGTAGGCCATGTAAAACCAGGTTAGTTTCACACTGCTTTCTCTGTTGCTTTGTTATCCAGGTCCACTTCAACATGTGGAAATAAGTAATTTCCTTCTGGTCAGCAAAACACAGAGAACCTTTGCTCAACACTGCTGTATCTCCTGCAGAAATGTTGTAACTCAGATCTCAAGAGGTGCAATGGTGACTACAGTGAAAATTATATACCTGAGACCTCAGAGCCAGGCTAGATCACCCATACTCATCCTAGACAGTGCTTCATTCTGTCACAGAGGAAGGCATTTTGAAACTTGAATATCTGTGGCAGAAACCGTTCTTTCGTCATTAAGAAATAGGACTGTATCCTCAATACAACACGTAGTCAAAGCTCCCACGAAGAACAATGTGTTCCTCAATAAAGGAATTGAAATCTTTGCAAGAGTAAGGGTTTAGTAGTAGAAAGCAGGCAAGTGCTCTAATATTTGACTCTTAATCCTTGCTGTCAGTGCACAACCCTGCCTATCCCATTACTCAGAAGAAAACAGAGTCCTCATATGCAATAATCAAGCCGGTTCAGCCAAAACTGCAGCCCTTCCATTACAGTGATACCTCACTTCACAACTGCTTGAGTGCATGGACAGTGATTTCAATGTATGAATCACAGCTTTTTTTTTAAGCTGCCTATAGAATTACAGTATGAAAAACTTGATGATAATTAAATCCTTCTCACTCATTTAAAATCACTTTCCGTCTCCCCGTAAGTAAATAGTAATAAGCAGTTTAAAACGTTAATCAGTGTCACTTTTTTTTATAAAGAGCCTACTTGTGCCAACCGCCTTTCACATTTAGCAAAAGATAAAACTGTACAGACAGATAACAGTGCAACTATTGCAAAATAATATCTGACTTCAGACAGGAATAATTCATCTGCCACCCAAAAGAACTGCAGTGGGGTGCTAGCCTAAAGCCCAGGGAAGCTGGCAGAGAGGTCTGCTTTGAATTCCAGTGAGTTTGGATCATAGTGATGGTTAACAGACCACTCATCCACTGAACTTCAGTCCATGTGGAGCAGAGAGGCAGGCGTTCAACAAACGACCTGAATGCTGTGGCATACAATGCTGTGGTACCTAGCAATTTATTACATGCTGAAGTCCAGGAGGGGCATCTCCAAGGCTGACAGAGGCACACAAAGGTCCCTGCACCATGAGGGAATGAGACAGAGGTCCAGGCTAGGGACCGCAGCAGCCAACAGCACAAGCATTGCTGGAAGTCTGAGACAGGCATAGGGAAACAGCATAGGAGGGGGGAACAAATTCTGCCTAATGTACCCCTGTAAGCACCTATTTCATCACAGCAATGCAGTATCTCTAACAAACCAGAAACTAAAACATGAAATTAATCTTACATGGTAAAATCAAGCCTGTTTTCAACAACCTAAAGCCCAAAGCATAAATACATGCAGTAAGTAGAAAAGGTGCTCTCCAGCTTGATTAGATTTGAACAAGTATTCACGGTCTCAGCCACAACTGCTTATTGTCTAAGTCTTTCGGCTCCCCAAATCCCTGGATACACAGTGGTTCACAGGATGGATGGAAACCATCACCCATCAGCACCACTCAGCACCACCCACAAATGCAATTCAGAGAAGTCAGCCCTGGCCTGAGCACACGTGGCAGAGGAGATCCCCTCCGTGAAGTCAGATCACAAAACACCTGGTTTGGAATACGAAATGGCCTAAAGGCGCAGACAGGTCCCTAAGTACTCATTGCAACAAAGGCAGGATCAGTGCTGGGAACATTTAATAACCACCTTTTAGGCAACCAGTAGAGTTTTGTCAGGAAAACTTAAATGCCTTAACTATTTAAACACATTTGACATTTTCTTGAATCCCTTTCCTGAACATAGGCATTTAAGTTCTGTGTAACTAGCACGTTAGACAGCAAAATATTTCCCTGAATTCTGGGCAGATTCTTGGTGAAATTCTGCCATTATCTTTACAGACGGCGGCACTGTTGTTTCACTGCTTAGCATCGGCGATGTTGTTTGCTTGAAATAATGAACAAGCAGGATGTGCAAAAATAACACGACTCACTAATGAGACTCTACATACACAGACGCAGCTTTGTTTAAACCACAGCCGTATTGCGGAGCCTATCATCTGAGAACGGCTGGTGCCACCACTGCGGTTACTGAGGCAGAAGCAGAGACCCCAACCCTCTGAAAGGCTTTTCACAAACTCTTCTCGCAGGGCTTTGAAAGCCTCACAAACTGCTCAGTCACTTAGCAGACAGAGCGTGGGGAGGGATGCAACCTCCGTTTAACCTTAGGTTCTCTGAACGTACAGCAAATTTCAAACAAAGAGTACACGAATGTTAAATGACCAAAGCACCATAGGTGGGCCATATGCAAGGTGCAGACCAACTGGCAAAATACAGGTATTCCCTTTTTTTCTAGTAAAATCCAGGACTACTTAGTCATACGAGTTTGTTGTAGACATACTACTGTGTCTACATAGTGCCTGGAATGAAGTGGGGATCAGTAAACTAGTGCACAATGGGAAGTGAAGCCATGGATGCAGTGGTGCACCTGGAGGAGGAGTTCACTAAAGGAACAAGCTTTCCCAAGGTCACAATGTCACAGCCAGCGACGTGTCAGCAATTGATGACGCATCTCAAACAACTCAAAGCTCATTTTCTTCCTTGCACTTTGGACGTCTCTCCCTGCAGCTACCTGCTGACGCAGCCGTCTGCCAGACAAGCCCCTCAGCGCTCCTGGCGCAGGCTGGAGGGTATCCTCCCCTGGGACAAGGCAGAGCGACAGCCTGGGGTAGCCGAGTTCGGTGACCTTATTTCAGTGATGCGAATCACAGTTATTCTCTCATGACCTAATCTGTATCCAGCCCAGGAGGCTTGGGAAGGGGAGGCCACAGCTGCCCAAGAGCATCCCCTCGCCGCACAACCTAGTGCTCCCAGGATGCACCTGAGGATCTGTCTCAGACGTATTTAGTGAAACACAAGCGGATGCATTTTTAAAGCTTGTTCGTATAGTCCGTTCAAATGATTTTAAATTAAAATGTAACCTTACCAAGCAAAAAATTAAAACCTGCTCAGCTTCTGAGCTGTTTATCTCAACCATGTTTTGAAAAGTGCTGATGGCAGATTGTAACATGACACATATGCAGCACAGTTTAAGGGTGTTTGACAATTCATCAAGAGAAATTAAGTGTAAAGCTGCATGGCACTGGCTGAATATGTTTAATAAATTAGGAATGAAACAAGCACTCTGTTAATGAGGAACATGTAGCCAAAGCTTATATCATTCTGTACTCAGAAGGCTTAAAGGATCAATAATGCAGATATTAAAAAAGAGAGTTAATGCAAGAGCATTTTTACAAGAAAAACAACCTAAATTTTAATGACAAAAGGCCAACTTTGAAATAATGTTTTTTTAAACATGTTCAAAAATTTATAGGAAGAATTTTTTTACTGGTATTTATGAAGGTTTGCATGCTACAATGCTATTTGTATGAGAAAATTGTATTCAAATTATGTGCACAGCACTTATCAAGACATTTTCACATGTAGTTTATGGTTCAAACAAAACAGAGTCCTTGGCACTTGCTCTGAGAGCTTGCCCAGCATTTATATTAAATAAAAAAACCACTAGCATTCAAGTTGTGGGTCTTCAAAGCAATATTAACTCTTCTGCAATGGGATTCTCAGGCTTTCCTGCTAACCTCTTCCATTGCTATATACATGCTTATCACAGAAAGGATGTGATGGGCCATCTCAGTTGAGTGCCCAGACCCAGCTGAGGACCCACAGTGAGGACAGTAGGCGCCTCTTGAATTCCACCTTGCAAAACCCACGTACCCCTGAGGAACTGACTGGTCTGCAGAAAGCCAAGTCATGCAAAAAAGCTATGGGCAGGTTGCGTGCTGCAGTAGAAAATACCATTTATAAATGTTATTTCAAAATCCCCTGTCCAACTGCATTTCAAACACCTCTTCCAGAACAATATCTCAAAATATTCTGCAAGTGCTAAGAATAAAGTATCTTTACAAGAGTGTGTCTATATTGCTATTCTTTGTCTAGAGATGGAAAATTTAAAGCAGCATTGAAATGCTTTTGAGTTGTGGCTAATTAAAATAAGTATAATGCTCTTCACTTAGCCATCCAAATAAGATGGTTAATTTCCAGAGGCACTGAGTATTTACAGCTTCTATGTATATCCTAAGTATGCAGCTTAGTTACTTGAACTGAGCTTTGTAAACAAATATGAGCCAAACTGACACCTTGAGGATCAGCAGGAGTTCCAATTAATGGGAGACCCACTGCTGTTAAAAATTGCCACAGCTACTTTGAATTCAAAGAAGTTCTGACAATTTACACCAGCTAGAAGTCTGATGGCTGTAGTTTAAAATATTTATATAAATTGAAAGCTGTTTTGCAGCTAGATGTTCCAATTACAGTATGCAAACACTTCTTGGCACAAGCAATTAAATATATATTTTGCTTATGTAAAAACAACAGCAGTTGACCCAGGAAGGCAACTCTGCTTGTTTCTCCGCTTCATACAAAGCTTTGCTGTAAATAAAAAACACATTAAATTGTCCCTAGAGTAACTGTTCATATTCATTCAGTATACAGTCTTTAGTAGAAGCAGAAACACTGGTTTCTCTCAACTCTGAGCTTTTTTAATTTTCACTAATGACTATCTAATCCTGTTCTCATTGAACAGTACCCCTTTTCAAAGTACAATTTTTCTTGCTGGTTGCAGCATAAGCAGGATCACGCAAATAGGCTGCTGCAGTCCAACACCAGCAACTCAAAATACATGTCATAAAGGCTTGAGTGGGATTTTTTGGAAGTGTCTGAGTGCTGGTGTAACACCACTCCACACTGCAGGAATTCCTCTGAGGATAAGCTTAGCCCACCGCCAACTGCCTCAAGACTCTCTCTCACCTCAGAAACATTAGGAATCCCGAGCCCTTTATGATTTTTATACATTTAATATTGCTGAAAGCACTTACAATATTTTAAAATTTGAGGTGTGCAAAAGGAGCATTTTTAAATACATGCCCCCCAAATACTTAATATTTTCAGATGGGGTAACATTCACCTCTGGCACGGCTGGTAGAAAGCCTTTCGCCTTTTTGCACCTTAGGTAAAGCAGATCTCGACTCATGGTTGTGTCACAGCAGGGTGTCTGGATGCTGTTTCACCCGCCTCTCCAGTAAATCCTAAATTTAGGGGCCCTCAGCTGAGAGCAAATGGTAGTATTGGCACGGGCAGCAGGGGTTTTGTGGTGGGGCACAGAACGTGGTTCAGTGCCAGGCAGAGGTTCCATCCGTGTTGGATTCGTGCTGCTGAAAGACAGGCAGTAATGGCTTATAGTGGGGGCCACAGCTGTGACACTCTACAGGTCTCATGCTGTCCCTCTCCTCTCCTCTCCTCTCCTCTCCTCTCCTCTCCGACGTAGTCTGCATTAGTGCAGGCTGTCTAAGTGACATTATGTCACGTTACCCAGGCATGTGTCGTTGAGACTCCTCACCCCGCTCCATCCACAAGAAAAAGCCAAACACTGCAGTTTACTGTCTGCACAAATTATCTACTTGTTTTTCGAATGGTTGACTTGATTTTAACAGGATTTAAAACATTATTCATCATTACTGAAGTTGGACAGTAGATTTAAATTTTCTTTTACATAGTATCTTAGCCGTATTTGTAAGGCATTTTAAGTTTATGCTTCTGAATGCCATGGAGTGACTATTTTCATTCAGAACGAGGCTAGGAAAAATGTACCTCTTTTGGATGCAATTCAGTGCTTACTGAATGGAAATACAGTGTGGTACCTTGTAACTTAGAAAGTCGTTCCTTCTTTACATCCATCTCAATCTGTTTGATATGACTGATGGATTACTAGACAGCCTAGTAAGATCACAGACTCTGGCCACCCTACACAGAGGAAGATTTTACCACATCAAAATCTTCCAGCACAAAGCAGGTGGCAGCTGTTTCAGCAGCTTCTAATTTTTCACTCCATTCAACACGTCCCAGCAGTGGCAGAAATACCATACCTTGGACCGAGCAATTCACAGCTTTTATCTGCAGGAAGACCCAGCCCTAGGGTGAATTTCCTATGCCCAGAAGAAATGTTACTGTGACCTCCAAAACCAGTCAGGACTCTCACTGACAAATCATGAAACTAAAATATCCTGTTGGACTCACTGCAAAGATTAGGTTTTCTGGTTCCTAACCATCTCCTTGTCTCAATGTGCAATATAAATGTACGTTCTATTCAGTGGGTAGCAGATCAGCTAATACAATAAAGCCAACATCTTTCTTAATGCAGTATTGAACATATCTGTCATTTTTGGACACTGGTTCAAATTTTGCAATGTTTGAAGAGATTGCACTATTAGACTTCTCTAATTTTTCCTTTATGCCAGGCTGAATCTCATCCTTTATGAACATATAATGGTAAGATGGATAACAGAAACTATATTGACATGGTTCTTTTTCTGTTATTCTACTCCTTATGATGTGTTGCTGCATTTTCTTCCTTGCAAGCAGCAAGGTCTCATAACAATAACCGATTAGTTAAAGATATCATCTTAAGATTAAGAAATGGTAAAATCACACCAGGAGTCACAACTGAGTGACTTCAACAAGTAAAGATGCTCAGCTCAGCAACTGTGTATTCCTTTTTCACATGCTACCTCACCATCAGCTTAAGATGCTCTATAAAAGGTGATAGAAGCCCTCTGTCCCTGCTAATGTTTCCAAGACGTCCTCAGAGAAGGGTCATACAAAATGAGTTGCATTTAACCACTCTCAGGGTCAGGACAGAGACAAAGGTGTCTGTGGCAAGAGCCGCAGGGAAAGAAAAAACCTCCTGCCATCTTCTCAGCAGCTGCAACTGGAAAAAAATGAACTCACTGCTATTACTGTTCTCAGGCATTTGAGGAGTAACCAGATTCAATTTAATTTCTACATTTTTATTTTAGAAACCAAACCCACTATTTTAGGTGCTGTTTCCAACCAGCATCAATCTTTTGCCTGCCTGATTAGACTTGTCAGCCACCAAGTCCCAGTCTCACCTTAATGAGAATGAAGCCTGAAATGACTGCAAAGCCAAATACTGTACGGTACTGAAAGTGCTGTAATGCAATCACTCTGCTCATCGATTAATTTTTTCCTGGTGAGGAAAGCAACTCAACATGGCAAAGCTATAGGGCAAAACTGCAGTTTGCTTGTGAGGGAACTCATTCGCTGACATCAGTGTCCACAAAGGTATTAAAGTAACATGGCCACAATGTCAAAAGCCATTGATGACACTGAGAAATCAGCATGGATGCTTGCTTTTTACTGAAACAGACCACTGATTCCTAAGATCTGCAGAGCTGATACACCGTCATCAGATCTAAACTTAGACTGAGAAGAGGTATGAGAGATTTCTGTAACTATGCACGCTTCTTTGTGACTCCATACTGTTATTTTTCATAAAGAACTATTGGAAGGAAGGCAATAAAGAGAAAGATCCCCACTAAGAGGTGATTTCTTAAGCTTTGGTCTAATTATAATGCAAGCACTTCGAAGTTCATCATTTTATTTAGAAGCAGAGACTGAGAGGAAAAACAGGGGGTCCATTCCCCAGGTGGGAACTCTAGTTGCAACTGGAATGCAAACAACAAATACTACTGCATAACTTGAGCCTTAGCGAAATGCTGGCTTGTGTTTTGCCTAATGGCAGATCAATACGATACAAATGAAGCAATTACAGTTGTGTCATATAAAGCCTTATTTGGTCAGCAGCCAAAATGGGGATTAGCTGGAAGAGTTCCTAGGACTTTCTGTCTGAATATTATCGGAGAAGTTAATGAGGAAGATCTGATAGGCTGAGACAAACATAAACGGTGCCAGTAGTCAGACGAGATGGTCAGTCCAATAGCAAGTGTGCTGATAATTAAAATGCCCTGAAGCCAGCTGAACATCAGTCCAAGATCAGGTGAAACTATTAGACAAGGACAATCCAATCCCTCTGGCAACCAGCTACATAATGCTGCCAACATTGGTAGAGCCATGTACATACAGCAAATACACTCCTACCAGTCAGACCAAGCATAGACACTTCAATACAGTAATACTCACGCTTGTAATGTCTCAAACACAAGCAGTCAGGCTACAGAGAAAACAAGGTATGAAAATTACTAAGAGATCTCTGCAGTGGATATGGAGATCCAATCAATGTAATTGCTATTGTCCTGAACACATGCCCACGTGCCACTTTTAACAAAAAAGCTGAAGGGAGCAGAGTCTACTGGGGATGGAGATTTCTGCTATTGCTTTCCAAAGGGAAGAGAGAACAGCATGTCATAGACTGTTTGAGAAACCATTAATTTAAGTTACATATTCCCTACTGTTTCATCTCCAAAACAGTTTCTTTGATCAGACACTGAGGAATCTACCATGGGGGTTGTTCTAAGGCACACACCTCCATGGATTTGAAATAATCATACAAACATCTGAAGTAGGAATGGACTTTAAATATTCACCGCACAATAAAACCTACGCTATTAATCTTCACTATCCCTCTGAGGTTGACAGACAATTGTCATTACCCTCAATTTGCAAAGGTGAAGCTGAAGCCAGAAGGTGAACTGACCTCCTCCAAGACTCCCAGGAAATCAGGGCAGGATCATAATTAAGCTCATCAGTGCAACATGACTTCCAGCCTCGCGCTCAGTCAACAACACTTCACTGATGCTCAGAAATCTTTGGGCCTTTTCAGGCAAGTGTTCATAGAGAATTTATCCCTCTGGCCTCCCAATGGAAATCAATTCCTAGAGATTGACTAAGCTTAAACTTCTGTGCATATTCCCTCAACTCAGTCTTTAACCGTGAGATACTCCTCATTTTTCGGTAAATCCTGACAAAAGTGAGAGACAGCCAACCTGAGTGGTCCGACTCTTGTAAAAAAACACTCTTCCACCTTTTACTCCACACTTGTGGGTTCCCCGAAGGTCCATGCTGTCAGTCACTCAGCAGCTGTATGAGGCTGCTTGGGAAGTTAAGGGCTCCCTTTGCCCTGGCAGAGCAGAGATACAAAGCACTGCCAGCTATCTCACTGAATTCAAATACTCTCGCTCTCTTTTGTTTTTCCAGCATCAGAATGGGGTTTAAATGAGAACAAGCTGTTTGACTTCTGATTCACAGAAATCAAAGCCTCGTGGTCAAGAGCAGCTTTTGTACAAGTTGGGGAGAAGACCTACACAGAAAACATAAAAGATCCCTCTCCGTAAGCTCCTACAACTTTTCAAATACTCCTGTAGTTCTAGGAGATTGAATGTGATGGCTGAAGAGGTCCTTTTCACCTCCGTAATTGTCAAAAAAGGATCATAGCATAATACAGTCTGGAAGGAACCTCAGGAGGTGTCTAGTGCAGCCTCCTGATCACACGACACTCAGCTCTGAGGTCAGACCAAGCCGCTCAGGGCTTCATCCAATCATGGTTTGAAAACCTCCATGGATGGAGGCTGCACAACCTCTCTGGGCAACCAGTGTCACTGTCAGACTGTCCTCAGTCTGTCAGGGGAAAAAGTTCCTCCTTACACCCAGTCTGAACTTCTCCTGTTTCAGTTTATGCCCATTGTCTCTTACCTTCCCGTCCTGCACTGCTGTGAAGAGCCTCACTCCATCTCCTTAAAGACCTTCCCATAGGCACTGTGGGCTGCTGTTAGGTCCCCCCCAAAACCATCTCTGCTCCAGGCTGAACAAGCTCAGCTCCCTCAGCCTCTCCTCACAGGGTAGGTGCTCCAGCTCCAGCTCCAGCTCCATCTCCAGCTCTAGCTTGATCACCCTCCACTGAAATTGCTTCAATGTATTGATGTATTTCTTGAATTAGGAGGCCAAAAAAGTATGCCGTGTTCTAGATGTGGTCTGAATATTTGCAATTATTTTATTTGATGCCACAATATCTTCTCTTGTGGCCTACAAATTGGATGAACTAAAAGCACTCTAATTGGAGCTGTCTTGGATAATTGCCCACTATCTAAAAGTGATGCCAAAAAGTAGCAGCCTGATTATTTAACTGTGATAGAAAAAATTCCTAAATCCTCAAGAAACTGTGATGACTTTCTGTTCACTTTCAACTACGCTTTCATAGCCTGAGTTTGCATTATTTAAACTCTGCACAACCAGAACTAATTGTCAAGTGTTCATGTAGATTTAAATGAAATAAAATCATTAGCAGGTAAAATTAGAATATAATTAAAATAGTAACATATACTGATTAAAACTTGAGGCGATGGATCTTAGAAAGTGCAGAGTGTCTAAATGTAGGCTGGTCCCACAGCTCTGCGCACAGAAAGACATCATCTTTTTAATTAAAAGCAATAAAGAAATGAGCATCAGCCTACATCCTGGCTCTTACTGTTTTGTGTTGTAACCAGTAAAAAGCTTTTGTGGAAATCTTCAAATTAAGGTCCAGAGAAGGGCCACAAAGATGACCAGAGGGTTAGAGCACCTCTCCTATGAGGAGATGCTGAGAGAGCTGGGGTTGTTCAGCCTGGAGAAGAGAAGGCTCCCGGGAGTACCTTATAGCAGCTTTCCAGTATCTGAAGGGGGCCTACAAGAAAGCTGGAGAGGGACTTTTTACAAGGGCATGTAGTGATAGGACAAAGGGTCATGGCTTCAAACTGGAAGAGGGGAGATTTAGGTTAGATCTCAGGAAGAAATTTTTCACTATGGGGGTGGTGAGGCACTGGAACAAGTTGCCCAGGGAAGCTGTGGATGCTCCATCCCTGGAAGTGTTCAAGGCCAGGTTAGATGGGGCTTTGAGTAACCTGGTGTAGTGGGAGGTGTCCCTGTCCATGTCAGGGGGGTTGGAATTAGATGATCTTTAAGGTTCCTTCTGACCTAACCCATTCTATAACTCTATAAAAGAACAAAAATTGAAAATATAACAATCTGAAAAATTTCCTGTTTGCAATGTTTGCATTTATGCATCTGAAATTTTGGTGATTTGACTTATTTAGAAAAAGTTGAGATATTCTGTAGGAAATAACTTGCAAGTTTCCAACCAGGTCTGATGAATTTTTCTGTAGACTCAGAAGTTTAAGATCCAAAATAGATCTGAACCACACAGATGACACAGCATAAAATGCTGCAAAAAGAATTTTCGTGGTGCTGTGTGCAAAATCAGGTGCCTACATCCATACTAAGGAAGCCAACGCTCTTGTTCTAAATGTAAAAGCCTCTCTTCCGACAAACATAGTTGCAAACTTTGGCCACACTAGATGGAACTGTATAAGCAATAGATCGGAATGACCGTAATGTGTAATTATGTACAGAGAAAGACTATTCTGGAGGTAACAGATGGGCTGCCAGATGTTGGGGCTGCTTTCACCTGCAGGCCGTGGTCATCCCTGCTGCTCTTAACTGAAGATGCAAGGGATCTGGATCTTCCTGAGCACAGATGCTATTCCTGCCCACGTGCAGCAGGGGGAGAGGAGGGAAAAAACCCCCAAAAAGCTGTCTTCTCTGGGTCCTGGAAGTAGATTATTCTTTTCATGTGTTCTTTTAGAGTAGAAAGAAATAACTGTAGTGTAACAATAAAATAGGTCTCTGTATCAGGTCAGGGTCGGACTACGTTCATCCAGTTCGCTTTTGGCTTTAAAAAGGTGCAGGGAAAACTGCAGTTAAACTTTGACTATGGAAAACTGCCAATCCTGCCAAAACCTGTTAAAAGAGAGTTTCACTCAACAAAAGAGCACATAGCTTTGTTCAGCATCATGTGATTTGCTAAGAGATACAGTTAAATATGAGCTAAATCCTTCTTCAGCTTTGATTTAAGCTCTTACTCAGTAACTTAATTAGAATAGGAAGCAGAGGGAGGAAGACAGAAAATAGGAGTAAGGCTTCTAGCTATAAAAATACAGAAAGACTCCAGCAAAGTCTGAGGTAGGTAAGAAAAAGAGCAGTACTTTTGACCCTACTTTCTACCACACACAGGGTAGATCAGTTCAGAGAAATAAATACCGATCAACCACAAGTCACTGTTTTATCACACAATCTTTTAAACTTGTGTTGTTCCGCAAGATGCACATATGGTGATTTTTATTTGGAACCTGAGCACCTTGGGAACATCTTGCTGATGTGGGGTAATACCTGCATTTTAGAGATGTCATACCAAGGTACATGGTAGCTCAAAAGATATATTAAAAATGCCCAAGGAGCTGGAGCTGGGCATCAGTTCCAGGTTCCCCAAATCTTGTTTTGTGCCTTTTTTCATCGGTAACATTTTTACCTTTTGTTCTAGGATGTCCACTTCCTCCATAATGCCTAGTCCATCGCACAGTGTGCTGGTCTAAGATAGTGTTCTCACCTCAAAGAAACTCCACAAGAAAGAAAATAAACTTTTTTTTCCTACTTCTGGTTTGTGATTTCTCACAAGAGCCAAGGCTGCATAACGACTAAATGGACATTTTGTGTCTCTCAGGAGTTCATCTAGTATACACTGTCAATTGGAAGTGCGCAGTTTTGCAACTATCCACAGATTAATCGCAATCTGTTTTTCAGGTGCTATTTGTTCCCCAAATGTCAGTTCCACAGAGAGTTATTGTTACGAGCTGCTGAGATGCCTTTCAGTGGCCTGTTCCCTTGCTTTAGTCTACCTATAATTTACCTGGATAATTATTATCTTAGTGGGATAGCCCTTTTACTTGGCGGGAACTGTACCATCAACTTCAAAGGGTAGCTGGCTTGTGCCCTTAATAAATACATATTCTGAAGCCTGGCAGCTTCCTGGGAATTGACACCTAAACAGCCAGAGAGTTGTAATGAAAAGAAAAGAGAGAAATAATAACGAGCTGCATTGTTAAAATATAATGGGCTGCATCTTGCCCTCTGCTGAGCTGCTTTACGAGGGATTGGGGAAATGGCAGGGAAAAGGGCAGGATAAATTTATTTCTGAAGTGCCAAGAAGCAGAATTTGTTCTTCAGAGGACCTACAGATTGGAAACAATGATAACCCTTTTGTATCCTACCGGCATACTCTGAGGATTAATCCTTATCAAACCTTGGCAAACTCAAGAAAGTCAGCAAGATGTTTGCACAGCAATGGTATCAGTATTTTTGAGGGAGTCTGGTCTTCACTGATAGTTTTAGGGAAGTTCATTGTTTATACTTAAAAATACGCCTTCTTTTACCTGACAGAAAAGTGAACAGCCTTACAAATTTAATTTGGACAGAATTGATATTGTGAAGCTCCTACTCTGTTTGCAGTCAAATATTTCTGCAGCAGAAAAACAAAAAGAGAACTGTGATTGGTTTTGATTTCTTTCTGATTGTAGAAAATGAGCCTGTTATAAAACTTACACTGGTGCTGACTATCATGGAGTGGCTCGAACAATGCCTCTATATGACAGCACAGAAATTTCACCTTTAGTAATCACTAAATATCAGAAGGACAAAGATCTTGTATAAATAACTTTTTAAAAAGAAAACAGAGAAAAAAAGGCCTCATTGTGCTGTTAAGCCAATGCTAAAGCTGAAGAGACAGAATGGTAGTTTCACCTTTTATACTGATTATACTGTTAATTTTAAAATACCTATTGCCATTGCAATGTTTAGATAAAAAATTATCTTTCTAGGCAGTAGTTTTATTGCTGTTTCCATGCTCTGTCCTTTCACTCTTGCTCAGAAGCACCTTGTGTCACAACTGCTCTCACTAAAATCCTGGGATCTTCCATGGAGTAAGGAGCAGGATGACATTAGCAGAGAGGTACCAGAATGTGATTGTGTGACCAAAATGGGAGCTGGGCTTCTTGGAAGAGCTTTGTCTTCCATCAGTGGTGTCTAAGGTCACTGGCAGTGCAGAAAAGCAGAAATGGCAACAGAACAAATTCCTGTGACTTTTGCTCTCTCTCCTTCAGACCTCGTAGAGCTTTGTTCAATTATGAATCCTCTCCAAAGTCTGAGGGTAAAAACTTCCTGCAAATGGCAATGAAGAAATAGGCTCTGTGGGGCAAGATAAATCAGAGATGGCTCTTTGAAGTACTTTAAAAATATAATGATGTTTTGTTTCCGCGCCCCCCCCCCCCCCCCCAAGACAGAGAGAATTCAGTGAGTGCAGCATCATGGACACTAATGAGTTGTTTCTTCTAAAGATACAAGTATCAGAAACTTTTTCAACAGCAATGTTCTTCGCTGCAATTTGGTGACTTAAGTCAAGATTATTACATTTTCCTGCCTCTATAGGTAAAAATTGCAAGAAAAGGCAAAACTCCTACAAGTAGAAGATGTTGCTTAAATACATTTGCTTGTACATCTTGCAATGGACCTCATTAGCCATCATCAAATATTCCTCTTTTCTATACCATTCTTCTTGTATGGGGAAGATTCTTATCTTGATTAAAAATGAGAAGGTTAATCCAATAGGCATCACTGGGGAACAGAGTAAGCTGGGATTCTGATCTCTGTTCTCAGGGCTTTATTTTTACTTTTGAAACAGATGTTCTGCTTTTAGACAGAAATAATCCAGATAACCGAAACTAAGATGTCTCCCAGGCTCAGCTGAAAGAACAACTTGCTAACATTCATTGCCAGGCTCTCTTTTCACTGATCTTCTTTTGAACCCTGACTTTTACATTCCTTGCTAAGCAATGGCCCACTCTCTGCCTTTTTACCTAGTAAATGTTATTTTTAGTTGACAGAAAACCCAAAGATCTCTGAAAGATCTGACCTGCTTGAGAAATATCCAGGCTATAAGCTCTGACACTGAATGGGTATTGGGTTGGTAATTCAAGCCTTGTTATGCCTGAAGTGAAGAATATTATGCAAAGTCATACAGTAGGATCTACATCATCAGTCAAACAGGATAATGTTTACAATATGCATAAAATGTTATAGATCACATTCTAGTTTTCAAATCATTTTGTATCACAGAAAGAAACGACCTTGTAAAATTTTGGTAAGGGAAACTCCTGACTAAAACCCTGTTATTGTAAATATCAACAGACCATCCCATAACTACGGAGGGATTTTGTTTCTTCCACTGCCCCTTGCTTTAAAAGTATAGAGGTCAAACTCAGTAATTTCGCATCACTCATTTTTTATCCTCAAACCTCCATTATTCACCAGTTGTCTCTGTATCTTCTCTACATCAAACATAAATAACACCAGTTTCTAGCTCCTTCAGTGCTTTGCTGAAATGATTGCCTCTACGGATAACACACTGATGATGGGCAAGACCAGGCATTCTGGCAGTAGAAGAGAAACGCAAAAAAAAATCAAACCTGCTTCCTCTGCATCTCTCCTCACTGTGAAGGTCACTTATCTTCGGAATAATCTGGGGCGGTCTTTGGATGCCAGTGTTGCCAGCTGGAGGACAGCTAGCCAGCAGAGGAAATACCCATTCTTGTCTCCGAATTGCCAGAACAATGGTTAAAATCACCTAAGGCACAGACCTCGCCATGGTAACCCAAGTGTATATTACCTTTGCCTACTTCTGTACCTTTCTAGGGACAAGAATGCACCATTGAGTAAACAATGCAGCCCAGATGCATAGAAAGACCACATGTTAGAATAGTGACATCAATATCAGTTTAAAAAAACAGTCTATTAAGTCCTTTGAAAACTCAACGATATAGAGGACACTGAAGTGTGGTCCAGGGAAATGCTTACTTTATGATACAACACAACTTGCACAAGGAAGCTTCACTGATGGGAAAATTCTATTTTTGTGAAGATTGATGGATTTCTACAGTACAAAACCTTTGAAAAACACTAGTGAAAGAACTCCTCTACAGTAAATAAATTTTGACTCTGTAAGTAATTTGGGTGGTCAGCTCAAACATTCTTTCCTAGTTTTTCTCTTACTCTAAGGGAATCTGTGAATATCACAGCCCTTTTTTGTACACACAAGTCCAATTTTATAGAAATCATAAGAAACCAGAGAATGCAAGAAGTTTGGGTGCAAAAAATGTCATCTATCCTTATAGGTGACTGCTGTGTAATGAATACGATTTTTTCCCCACAGAGCTTGGTGTTAACTGTCAATTCCCTGATCTACAAAACCAGGGTAAAAAGAGAACTGGTGTATATCTCAGCAAAATGTATTAAGTTCACAATAAACAGCTTTGACAGTGAATGATGATCTGGAAATTCCTTCCACAATAAGCTCCTTATATTCTGGTCTCCAAAAACATCAAGGACAGAACTTGATAAAAAGTTCAATGGTCCCATGGGAAGAAATTATACTGTAAGGTTTACCCTCATTTCTCCAAGCTTGGTTCAGGTCAATGAAAAACACATCCAAAAAAAAAAAGATAAAACGAATAGGAAATATTCCAGCCTATGTAAGGTGTGCCAGTATTTTGTATTAATGTACAGGCATTACCAAAATAAGTTTTCCTTCAACACTATATTTCTAACGAAGGGACCATATTGGATGTATCTTTGAAAAGCAAAGGTAATGTTGTCAGCAGTAGTACCACATTGAAATGAAGCAACAAAAGAATGGAAATTTTAGAGATTCACCTTGGGAAAACAAGGACTACCTGAAGTCACTGAGATCAAGATGGTAGTTTATAAAGTCCATGCACAGAAAGAATTCCTTCATAACAGATCTTTACCTTATTGTTGTGGTTTGAGCCATAAACTCACAGGTTTTGTCAAGAAAAAAGTTCCCTCCACCACAGATCCCTCACTTCTAGGGCAGACCTCTTTCAGGTATTGCACAATTACATAAAACAGGACAATCTGTAAGATGTTGATAGGGTACTATTGGATGACTCTTGCACTTAAAGCACTCTCCAGGGCACCCCTCCCTTGCAAGGAATGGAAACTAAAATCCATAGCTTCACTCATGTTGTACTTTGTACTTCACACCAGTTGCCAGAATGATCAGACAATTATATCCACATCACCTGCTTCACTGATACACTTCCCACATTTCCCACCTCATATTAATACAATTATAGTAAAGAACGGATAAAGAACTGGCCCTTAGCTGGTGTAAAGAGTCAGTTCGTATCACCAGCTGTCACACTGCAAAGAACCAGCAGATATCACCATTTGGACCTTTCCTCCTTCCTCCTCAGACCATAACCAGTTCCTCCTAAAGTCAAACTGGATTTACTTCTTTACTACATTAAAAGAATAGAGACGTGAATAATGAAATATCGAGTCCCAGATTCTTATCTATAGATATCAGCAGTAATTGCAATAGTGGGACCTTAATATAGCTCTGGATTTCATCTGGTTGCTGAACAGCCATCCTCAGTCTCTAAAATGCATCAACACATCTGTTCACAACTGTTTTTTATTATTTGGCTAGATCTAATCCTGCCAGTCTCATCTGGCTGGACTCAAAGTGTCTCACCAGACACTCATGATCTGAGCAGGTTTCACCCATCCACGCTGCATACTGCCAGCTGCAGGACAGGACAGACAAACATCCTTAGTTAAAACAGTCACAGAAACAATGACGACAACTCCTCATTTTTTAGCTCCACCTATCATTCAGTTTTTCATCAAGCAACTTCAAGGTACAAAAAGTAGAAAAAGCTTTTGGCGTACCTTTAAGACAATATTGCCCCTACTTCCTTTTTCATTACCTGTAAGAGTGGAGAACTCTTTCAAGTTCATCACTATTTAAACCTGTTTATGATGCCTACATATCTAAAACAGAAAAGCGGAGGCATGCAAGGCACAGGATGTGCATAGTACAAGATCTCCAGGTGTTGCCCTCTAGAAACACAGATTACTGCAAGTGGCAAGGCAGACGAGCCAGGGGTGATCCACAATGGCCAGAAATCTGGCCATTAGAACGTCTTCTAATGACAACACATTTACAAAGGCAGGTCCTGCTAAGCAGACAAGCAGCGCTCTCTTAACCATCTTTGAAAACACCACCTTTGAAGAAAAAAACTCATTAATTCACACTGATTACTACACAGTAGTTTTGGAAGGATACCTACCGTGGTAGGAGGAGGAAACAGTAAATACAGCTGGGTAGTGCAATGAGAGAAACTCAACCTTTGCTGTGATGAGAGCCTTTGCCCTCAGTGCCATGTTCCTTCTCAAAATATGTCAGTCTTTACAACATTATATAGAAATGAATATCACTGAAAAGGAAGGAAGGAAGGAGACACACATGATGTGTAAAGTGGTACTGCCCAGTGGGCATAAAAGAAACACACATCAGGCATTTCCCATTCTCCTCCCATCCAGTGATATGCATGAATCCTAATACTGCACCAGCACTGAGAATAAATCATTCCAATTAGCCAATAGGTACTGGTTGAACACTGCAGGAGTGTAGTATGGAACCCAATAACGAAGAGTTTCAAAATAAAATCCACTACCCTGCTCATGTGTAGGGTCATGAGCAACAGAGAGACCAGTCCCTGGATCGCTCTGACAGGTGGATTTCATCTGCATGAGCGAAGTGGTGGGTATGTGCTCCATAATGAACATGAGCCCGGTGATGTGATGGCAGGGAACCACTGCTAGTCCTATGCTGCAGGAAGAAGTCTGATTTAGATTACCCAACTTTCTGCCAGTGTTAGATGTGTAAAAATATATGGTCTGGTTCTCCACACACTCACATCAATTCTATGCAGCTGTTACTATATTTTCAGTGAAAAACCTCCTGGTTTATAATCATTGTACCTAGTAGGAGGATTAAGACTAAAATATCTCTAGTGAAATAGTTGTTCAAAGAATTTAGTGAATAATATGATATGAATAATTCATGTGAAAAAAATGGTATTTTTCCCTAGTCCTGAACAGCCCAAGAACAGAGTGGGAATGTTTAACATTTATAAGCTACTTGCAATTATTTGTGAACTACATCAAGTAATTTGTGGTCTACACATAATTCAAATAGCAAATTATGATTATTAAATAAAATATAGAATTTACAACTCCCATAGCAAATTATGTCTTTTGACTAATTTATGTAATGAACTTAGCTAGTCTGCCCTTCATGGATTTCAAACTGCATGTTCAATATTTGCAATTATCTGTGCAGGCAGTGGTTACATAAGTCATCTGATCAGTAACAGAAACACTACCATGTGGGATGCAGTCAAAATAGCAAACCCAGCACATTCTACAATTTCAGACAATTCAGAAAATACTGAAGCATGCAGTTAAAATTTACAGCTGAGTCTTTTCTGTTCAAAAGCACAGAGGTAGGAAGCTTTTCCCCTCTTCAGGAAGCACTACTGTCTATAGACATACATGGAAGAGGTGGTAGGAATATACGAGGTATCGCTTGTTCTTTATTTTTGTCCAGAACATTAAGTGTGTTGCTTAATGTTTTTAAGAGGTAAGCAGCCCTGATGTGTTGCCTGAGGTTTGTCACTGGGGCTGGAGGGGGAATGGGGTGCAGCAGGAGAACAAGCAGCTTAGCACATGTGAAAGAAAGGCTTGGGAAAGGCATGGACATGGACCGCCAGTCGAGACAGCTTGAAAGAAGATTTGGTCCAATTTTCACATTGGGTAGGATTTCCCCACTTCCCCTTTTTGAAACATGTTTGAAGGTAGGATGTGAAAAAATAAAAGCTTTTGATCACATTGCCCTAATGACAGTTTCAGACCCCCAGTTAGACCAAACTGTGGTCTCACTGAAACATATTGGATCTTCGTCTGAGGCTGGGATGGAACCAGGATTTCACACTTGATCCTTACAATCATGGTTGTGCCCTTCCTCTCTTACTAAACTGTCTTACTTGGCCCTCTTCCTTCTAACTGCTTTATGTCTCGTCCCCATTACTCCTAGATATTTTTACCTAGCCAACTGAACAAACCTGAAATAAACCCAAATTTGATAGAGACCAACTTGCACTGGCTACTAGTGCTCATTATAACAGGCTGTCTCTTGCTGTTGGATACTTTGCAGAAAAACATGAGAGGGACTAAAGAGCACCATAATGCGTGCTTAGAGCAAACAGCCCAACATTAGGATATATATCACAGCAGCTAAAGGGATTCCTGGAAAGTTTGCCCTAGCTTTGGCACAGTAAAGCATGACTGTGTCAGCAACGGGCATTTCCTTACTACAGGAAAGCATCTCCACTAAACTGCAGTGCTGACTAACACTTCTAGGTTGTCTGAAACACTGAAAAGGAGATAGCAATATATTAGATATATAAAATAAAAAATAAGTGCTTTGAAAATATACCCAGGTAATAGATCAGCCTCTCCTATTATCTGCTGCCTTCTATCTTTAACAATCCCATGAGTTCTGGATGTTTTTCTTTATAATTAATATTTTTATTGTTGCCATTTTCCCTCTCTCACCTCCTTATGTTCTCTTACTACTTTATTCAGCAGTGAGGGTGGCAGTTTTCAGATCTGTGAGGTACTGAATGTTAAGGACCAAAAATTCATATTCAGTCACTGAAATAACTGGCCTGATTTTCCTCTGCACATACAAATCTCCTTTTGTTGCAGATAAGAAATGATTCTGATGACACTCCTGTTCCCAACTGTGTAATACAGTTAAGTCTATCGAGGTTTGTGGTATTATGTGCAGGTTAAACTGGTGAGTTAAGAGTGAGTCTAGTTATCTGCATAGTGGTAAGGACGTCTCCTCTGTGGTCATGGATGTAGACAGGTACCTCCTTAGCTATTTCCCTCATGGAACTACAGATCCATCTGTTCTTGCAACTCCTCCCTTCAACTCCTTTTCTCTCCTTGGTGAATCTATTTCATCAGAGCCTACTGTAATCCCTTAACATGAGAAGTGGGTTGCTGGTTGCTCTGTGGGCCATTCCCTCTCCCCGACTCGCATGTGCCCTGTTGCTGTAAGACTCCCCAGGCCACACTCCCTCAATCTGATTGTTGCTCTAATGCTTTGAAGAAAATTGGCAAGTCTACCATAGGAAAAAAGGCAAGTTTTGTTTGCCTTAAACATTAAAGACGACATAATGGTAAATACTGCCAATTTTAACACAGAACTAGTACCTTCACTTCTGTTTCCCTGACAATTTGAATGAAAAGCAAATAATGTTCTGCCTGTGAATCAAACACTTGACTGAATGCATCTGATACCATGATAAAGGAAATACTGGTGAGTTTGAAGGCAGTACTGAAATGCATAATGCTAGAAACACAAATTTATTTTTTTTTCTGAATAAGAAATTGCTTTAGTAAAAAGTACTTTAATGAAGCTGCTTTAATGAAGGACTAATTGCCTTCAAGTGATGACATTTGAAAAAAGGTGTTACAAGCAGCTTCTTATTCAGAAATTAGCAGCCAAGATCAATAAACAAAACAGAAAATGTAGGCATATTATTGACGCAGATACTGATGCAGGTAATGTAGGCATAATACTGCTATAAAGGGTTGTTTGGTGAAAAAAGCTGATGAAATAGAATAGCTGATGTTAATTCTATTGAGGCTGACTTCAAGGAGCTAGTGTTCAACCAGTTTGGTTTTTATATGGCCTTGAAAGATATGCCAACTATAGCTGCTAAATCCATATTGCAATTAGAAATGTTTACCTTTGTTGATCAAAAAAAAAAATGAAATGGAAGAAAAGAAAAATAACATACCATGTTCACACACAAAACAAAAAGAGCTATATCAGGGACATCAGGGAAGGTGGAATACTATAACAACACATTTTATATTGTTATACTATTCCACCCACCTTAATGGAGAACCCTTCGGTGTGGCTACGCCATAGCCTTTCGAATCCAGATTTCCTCCCACTTTCATGGTGTCACATGGCTTTCGTTGCTCAATGTATTCATTCATGGTGGACTCCAGCAGGAAGGCAAACTTGCCCTTGGATTTGCGGACACGAGCTACTCCCTCTGCAGTAGTCCTAGTGAACACTGATGGCTCCGCTGATTTCATGTAGGTCCACATCTTTTCATACACTGCTATTTTTGATCTCTGGAGGAAACCAAAAAGAAGTTAGAAAAAAGAATGTTGCTACATTTCAGAATGGCACTGTTCAAAATAAAATCAATCATATTTAATTTTTCAGACAACTGGGTTTGGGAAAATCATACCTGGATAAGTATTTTCTTTGAATTCCATGATTATTTTAAAAGAAACAAGAAATAACAATATCGATAGTACAAAATCAGATATTATTTTTAGGTCCAGTTAGCCTCTGGCAGTCACAATAAAATAACTGCAAAGCTAAGCCCTGAATTTACTGTTAGATAAAGGCAATTCACACAGTCAAAGCATTGTAAAGTGTGTTTTAGGGAATTATATATGAAATAGATATCCACAATAAACCTGTATGGGAAAGAGAAACAATAAAATAATATCCCCATAAATACTGAGCTGAATCTTGAAGCATTTTTCAGCTCTAACACTTCTTACACCATCAAAACCACAGCAGCTTAAGTAAGACTTCTGCTTTCAACATTCAGAGTCCAGAAATCATTCAATTTACATTCAGAAAGGCTGCACAACATTTCAAGATGTGGTTCACAATAAAATATAGAAACAGCAAATTGGACCAAATATACTATTAAAGGAAACAAAAATGCCCTAAGCATTTGCCTTAAAGAAGAATTAGGTATGTTTTTAGAGCCACAGTACCAGTGGATTAATTTTAAAGGCTCTGATCCTGCAAGTAATTGAGTAAGAAATGTGCTGGCTCAAAGAATGTGCAAGAACTCATGGCTTAGAGTGCATTAGTTGGAAATTTTCCTGTCTGGGAAGGCATTGTGTAACCACAAATAAAACCTAAGCAAAAATAAAACTTAATAAAAAAAAAACCCAAAAATTTTCATTGGAAGGGATAGAAGGAAATGCTGTGATGCTGAAAAGCTTCCCATGGTCATTAGATTCCTTCAGCAACTCCTTTGCTTCCTCCAGCAATAGGGATATACACATGCAAACCATCAGTGTGTCAGCTGAACACTATACAGAGTTTTTATTTAATAACAGATGCTGCTGTCTACTGTTCTGCACGCTGCAAAAAGGACTTTTTAACCCCATGCTTAAGTCAGTTTTTATTTGAGTCAACAGCAGTTTCTAGCCAAGCCAGATTTGGTCTACGAGCCTGTTCCTACACTGTGCTGAGAACTCCAGGAAAATATTCATTATTATAAAGACCCAAAACAAAGAGCCTTAGAATATTTAAACAAATATCAAATCCTATAATCTAGGTATTATTTAAATTGACAATGGCTTTAAAAAGCCTGCAACTGTGCCTTTGTATAGGTAAGACTAATTTCCCTGAAGCATTTCTTTTTACCAATTACTTAATGATTGGTCTAACTTGAAAGTAAGTGGCATTTAACCAGAAATGTTCAATAAAAATACCATATAACAGAACATGATAAATTATCCTTGCTTTTTCAGCTTGTCTGTATGCATCATTTTATCTTTCTGTCAAACATAATAAAATGTAAATTAACAACAGCTGTGCATGTCCATAATCACATCCCGCCTTGTCACCCCCTCTTTCCACTGTAGTTACAGCTACTTTTCATTTACATAATAGTGGCTGAGAGTAGAGCGTAAACATGTATTCTCTTTGCTTGACACTGATGTAATTTCATGGATTTAAATTTACAGAAAGAAAAAAAATTGGAAGAGAGCAGTAATAAATCAGGCATAATTTCAAGAATATTTACTTGCCTTTGTCTGCCTTCATTTCCAATCATTTTTTACATCTTAACAACCATATCATCAGATTCTTTATAAAATAAACATCTAATAGGTCACTGTCCTTCAAAACTAAAAACATGCAACACATAAAATAGCTCATTGAGTAGAGGAAACAATGCCCTGTAACAGCTGAAAAAGTTTGCATGTAAATCTATTTTTTTTAGGATCTGATTTCCTTTGCCCATCAAGGGACAAAAAAAATATGGCAAGTCTAACAAGACATCTGCTCTGTAAGAACATTTTCTTCTCCCAGCCTTTCATTTGTTAATATTCAATTTCTACATGTCAGTCCAGAGTGAAAATTGAGGAGCAAACCAACAGATACTTCTTATTCTCCTATGAGGAATCACTGGAGCTTTCCCCTGCAGTCAGCCAGGCTAGGATAATGTTCATTTAGGGCTTTTCTGAGTAGGACTGCTAAAACTAAGTTCTTTTCCTCTTGAGTAAGCAGCTCAGAAAATGCAACTCTTGCTATAAAAAACAGGAAACGAGTAAAAAGCTAATAGTATCAAAGTCTTAATTTTCTTTATGTTGGCTTTAAAACAACTTTTCCTTTTTCTATTTTCAATCTGGAATCAAAGAAGACTGAATAGCTGTTCAGAGTTTTTGACATTTCGATCAGAAATGATCAAATGATGAGAAAATGTCCTGAAGGCTCATCTTTAGCCAGATAATAATCACTGACAGAAAAGTTACACATGACTTTCATCCCCAAACTGATGATGTTTGCTTTCAAACACACAAAAAGGGAAGACTTGTGAAACAAGTCTTCTACTATCATTTCACGCTAGGTCTTAATTTACGTATTACACCAACAGTGTTTGTATAAATATTGTCTGTCAATGATATTTTATCTTTTTTATCCTTTTTTTTAATCCTTATTTTATCTTTTCCCCTGTATTGTGAAAAGCATTTTTAGAAATGGCTCATACAATATCATTAACAATCACCACACTGTTGCAGAGATTAGAAACCATTTGATATCAGGGTCTCAATTACACCATTTTTAAAAAGTGATCAACACAGTCTAAAGCCTGATAAAGCTTCTAATTTTACATAGGCAACTATATTCGGTATTTATAGGTAATTTTAATGTTTCCTTTTGTATTTTGAAATAAAGGGAAAAAATAAAAAGAACATTGATTTTCCTTCTTTTTTCTCTTGACCCTTTAAAATTAAAGTGAAAGAAAGGCTGTCATTATAGACAGAGAATCTTCTCTTTAAGCTGAGATCTGCATGAAATATTGCTTAAAACAGAAAAGTATCTGTCTTTACAGGATGATTTAAAATAATCATGAAATTTTTGTGACCAAGACTTTTTTTATGTCACAAGACCTGACCTCATTACTTCAAAACAATAGCTTGTAAAAGTGTTTTGAAACTCTTAAGAAAACAACTCCATTCCTTCATTCTTTACTGTTTCCTTGGGAATTAATTTTTGCATCATCACCTAAAAATTGCAAGCACTGGATAATCTTGAAAAAGCAGCAAGTTAATAAATCTAAAGTTAAATAAACCTGTCTGGTCCTCAGCATCATGTTTTTACTGTCATCACAGCTTCATTCTAGTTGAAGGAAGTATTTTTACGCATATACTGAGGCTACCACCTCAGCTTGTGATGGATTAAAACTGGAATTCCCAGAACTTAATACCTAACTTTTCACAAACTGAACTAAAGAGGAAACTACAGTTTAAGCACTGTTGAGTATAAAAAATGAGTTCTGAGAGATTATACTCTTCTCAAGAAAACAGGAAATCTGACTATATCAGGATCAAAACATTTCAGTTCTTAGACAAGCATCTTATATCTTAAAGCCACCATTTATGTAGACATCCGATGTGAAATCAGGGCTTCGAGCTGGGTTTCTACCACTTGAGATAAAAAATAAGGCTCCCAGAGAGCATCTGTAGTGTCTTATCTGTCGTATTTAGGTGTATACCAACACCCTGGCTACAGATGAAGACAGGTGTATTTAGAAACCTGTCACCGAACTGTATCTTTTAAAAAACAAGATACCAAGCAACCTGGCACCAGTAGGATCCCTCTAGAGTTGACAGAAAGAGGAAGATACTTTAAAGGGTTATTTATTTCAACGTAACACACTTGTCCCATAAAGGATGCACAGGGGTGCTCTTCTTTCTCCAGTGTCTACAGAAGAAATCTAGAAAACTAGCTTAGACTAAACTCCTTGGATGGCTCCATTATGTGAAGGCTCAGCCACTGTGTGTTGGTTAAGTGTAATTTATATCTTATGAAGCATCATCTTTTTACAGCTAAGAGAAAATATTTATAATTTCTTCTATGGGGGATATCATTTGCAATAAAAAGGTTGTTTCACTACGGATCTTTTGGGGTCACTCAGCGGCTGCCCTTGACTTGATACTGTCCGTAGTTCACAAATCCCATCCATAATTTTGTTAATGATTCATTGAGTTCAGTTTGGCCAAACTGAATTAAGTCAAAGTGTATGGGAGTACCTAACACAGACCAGTCCCCCTTAATTTTAACAATAAGAAGAAACTATCACTCCATCCTCCGTTCTTCTAAAAAAGCCTTAAATTGCACCTTTCAGATAAATAATGCTCCTAAACTGTTTAATTTCCAAGGAAGGATCACTGGCTCACAGCATTTACTCAGGGCCATGTTCAAACATTGAACTCACATACATTCAGTCAGCTAGGCTTAACTTTCATCAGCTAGAGACATGAAATAAAGCAGGAGGGACTGTTTATCATGTACTCCTTGTGATGTCCAGGCTCCCTGTTTTCCAGCTGGCAAACAATGAGGATTACATACCAACCACGCTAACACAGGAAAGCAAATGAAAATGAAGTAATCAATACAGACAGCACAGACATATGAATGGCTATTTAGGTTATTTCCTAATGCTCCAACCACATCCCCCCGAGATATATTTTCTCTTTATTATTCATCCGAAAGTCAGCAAATTAAAAAATGCATTTCCTTCCCACCACCCAAGACCCTGAAGCAAAATGTGCACAGCCAAATCCATAAGTAGAAACAAAACCTGCAAGACTCCATGTTATCATCATAGGCTGCACATCATTTCAGTAATGTAGCTTCAGATGAATCAATAGTGCAATGCTGCTTTAATTATCACTGGCTTGAGTATCCCTCGCGGCACCTCTTTTGCCCAACGTGACAGGATCGATAAGCTTTCCACAAATTAAAATAGCTGAAAACTCCAACAAATGGTGTCGGGGGGGTTAAAAATGTAGCTAAAATATTGCGGGAGTTGCAAACTACATTATATATACTTGCAAAGTAAAATTATTTCACCTTTCCAAGCATCTTACAAGAGCAGTGGGTAGAGAGAGCTGCTCTAATGGACATGTCAACTTACTCTGAAGAACTCTTTGGTTGACCCTGAGTCCAGTGTCCCATAAGCGATTTCGGTCTGTTTGGCAAGGTCTTCTGCACTTTCTATGGGCGAGACCATTCGCTCAACAGTCAAGAAAGCAGCGAGGTTAGCAGTGTAGGATGAAATAATGATGAGCGTGAAGAACCACCAGACACCTCCGACAATGCGACCTGAGAGGGATCTAAACATGAATAAGATAATGCACATTTTCCTGTCTCTTAAGCCACAAAAAAAGAGAGAGAACGAGAGAAGGCACCATTATTGCTGAACATGTATCATTAAGTAACAGTCAAGGGGAGGGAGATCATTTGCACTTTAAATACTAATAAATGCTTTTTCTCTTGAATCTTAATGCCTACAGTACAGACTCCACTGTATTAATATGTATCATGCATATACAGAAGTTTGAATTCTCTTGAAGAGTAATCCCAGTGTTTATTTCAGGAAATGCCTAACATAGCAAAAATTTTGTCAAAAATACTGGATAGGTAATCTCTTTTTGGAGACAACAGTAAAGCATGGTAGCAGCAAATCAGTAGCTTTCTCTGTTTCGTCTTAAAAAAAAAAAAAAAGACACAAAGGACTTTGCACATGGATTATGCTGGCTCTAGGATTAAAATATTCCTGTCACCCAAATTTATCAAACGTTCTACAAGCTACTGCAATCATTTGAACTTTCACATTTTTCTTACTCAAGAAGCAAGCATTTTGTGGTAACAGATATTTATGTTAAAATTATATTTTCCATTTTAATACCTGTAATTTGATGAGAAGGCTGTTGAGGAGCTATGTACATCCAGTCATAATCAGTAGCAGTTTTATTGCTACCTTCAATAACAGCAGAGTTAGGCCAACGCTGAACACTCTCAAAATCTCACCGTTAATGGCTAAAACGAAGCCTTCAAGTTTGAATGATTGGGTCATAACATTTAATTAAGAAGTTGTCGTTACTGCACGTTTAAGTTCCAGAACATCTTAAAAGGTTGAGAAATTCAAGACTGGGATCATATATTACACCTGGGGCACCCACTGTGTAAGGCACAGCTTGGCCGTACAGCGCAGCTTCTCAGAAACAGCCAAATATTCTCTCTCATAGGCAGCGATATTCTGGAAGCAGTGCTGCAGAACTTGACAGGGAACAGAAATGGGACATTCATTCATGCAAGGCAAATGTTCAGCACAATAGTGTGCATTCCATAATTGTAATACAATGGAACTAATTTAGCAACAACACAGTTCCTCTGAGGCCAGCTCAGTGGAATTGCCCCTGTGTACACCTGCTGCTTCTGAGAGTTGTTTGTGGTTTATGCACATTGACATACATAAAATAATAGTAATGACTGAAATTCAAAGCTGATTCTCTGTAGCTCTTACCACAGCTATCAAAAAAGAAAAAAAAAATGAAAAGGCTTCCTAAAGAATGAACTTCAAAACACTGCCAGGAAAATAAATGAAGGAAGATTTTATGCTTCAGTGTTGAAGATAAAATGCAAATGTAAAAAGATTTGACACAAACCTTGGGGAAATATCACATCCTTGTTGCATAAAGGCACCCAGGGAAAACCAGAGGCTGTTGAATATGCCAAACTCATTGGGAGGCTGGTCACTGGGTCCTTCTTTCCCATCCTCTGGTTCTTCTGTGTGCCACTCATATGGGCTAAACCTGCTAACTAGGAACAGGACCACACTGACACCAATGTAGGCAAAGACTATGCACATCCAGATCTCATACGCCAAAGGGTCCAAGAAGGAAAACACTCCCGGTTTAGATTTCTGGGGCTTTTTGATCATAATGGATATCCCCAAACTCATAAAAGGCTTAGAAAAATCAATGACCTCTTCTCGTACCAAAGTGATGGTCAGAGGCGCAACAGCAATCTCTGCTTTCTATAAAGAAAAAAGAAATATAGATGTATAGATTAATTGGAGTTGGCTTATACACTCTGCTAAGCAGCTAATTCCAAAGGTATGTCATTAACATTAGGACACTGTGGCTTAAATGTTCTTTACATCATCTTTCTGTTTCTATCACAGTCTATATACTCAATATGTTTTTAGTACAGCATACATATTGCAGGTTTTTATTTCACCGAATTATAGAAATACTTAATTTTCCTGCTAAGGAGAAGACTCTTAAATCTTAATGAGGTGGGCAGCAGTGTAGGTAGACCATTTTAGGTATTAATTTAGATTTAAAGTAAAGCAAGGAAGAATGAAAAATGAGAATGACCCTATTGTCACTGAATGCATAGGGATTTTTTATAAGATCCCAGAACAGTCATTTATTATCATATTTTCACAAGATACAATCATTCTGCAAGGGAAGCCAGCCCATAGACTCAAGGAACTTCCAAACAGCATGAAGCAGAGAAGGTGGTTAACTATTGTCGTGGTGCCACAAAACTGAATGTAGTTGTCTTGGGGGAAAGATAGTTCATTAGGAATGAATCAGATTTTAGAGTGCAAAAAGACAAGTATATACAAAACCGCTGTGCAAAATCACGTGATAAAAGGATAAAAAGTGTGCTGAATCCATTCCCATTAGAGACCGGAATAATTTTCAGTATGTTTCTCTAATATGTTTTTGGAATTAAAATGTCAGTCTTCCATGAATTGTTATTGAAGATGATGGTGATTACGGCGGCTGGCAGTGATGTCTGCATGAACTCTAAGGTACTGCAGCTGTGCTAGTGGGTCGTTTCTGTCATTAGGGACTCAACTTTACATAAAGGTTTGCTCTGTGCCTTGCCTTGTACACCAAAGCCATCATTACAGCGGTATCTATGATGGGATTTGTAAGAAATGGAACAAAAGATGGAGCAGTGGGAGGGGAACGGATGCAGAAGCTGCTGAAACCTTTCTCTGCTTGTATTTACCCCACCCCAGGCCCAGCCATCTTCACAGGCACAATCAAGAGCTATTCACAAATCTCCATAATACAACTGCCGCAGTTTTATTTTCTAAAGACTTAGTTGACCCAAATTCATTTTATGGGGTAGCATCTTCAGGTATAGTACATAGCCCAGAGTTTAGCAGAGCATTTAACCATGTCTGCCTTTTAGGATGTTCTTAAGGACATTCATACTCAGTAAAATATACAAGGATATATTTAAATCCCATCAATTTCAATGAGATTAAAACAGGCTGAAAATTACGGATGTGCTTAAATAGCTTAATCCAAGTGTTACTTAAATAGCTTGTGTGATAAAGAAAAAAAGAAATTGCAATGTAGGCTTTTTTGCCATCTCACAACTTTGAAACAGATAAATGCATTTAAAATATTATGGTTTTGTTATTTTATACACCAAGTTATACGGAGCTATATATATATTTTATAGAATTTAATTCACAACTAATTTAATGTAGTTAAAATTTAAGCCTATTTTGGTAGCTGTATAATGGTTAATAATTCAAAGGAACTGAGTCATCCCAGTGCAGCGGCCAAAAAATGGAAATTTGTATTAAAATTGCTATATATTAATTGTTAGATTATATCTGTCATTCTGAAATAGCTGTGATGCAAATACTTATCATCATAATTTTATGTAAAGATAAAGCAACACAATTAAAATAATCATTTTGCAAGCATATCAGACTATCTCTGGTGCTAATGTCTTGGGTAAACATTATGATAATATTGCTAATTCTCTGAATTTTAATGTTATTTTTAGAATACAAGGCATTTTTAAAAATTTGCCTTCTTAAGTCTTGCAATTACCCAAGTCTGACTGAAACTGGTATTTTAAGGCAGGTGCTCTATGAAGAAAAATAACATGTCTAAAATATGTTTTTTAAATATCCTGAAAATTGCAAAGTAAATTTGGTTTCTGTAGTCTAAGGACTGCAGGATGGTTTGAGCTACTGGCATTGCTGCATATTTTTGTAGTTCATCTCACTCATAAATTCCTTTTCTCTAGAAGGCTAGTTTCCTTCCTTAGCGTCAATGTCTTCTATATTCCTAAATTTCAGCTACTGTGAATATCTAATGTGGAGTCCTTGAAATGAATTAATTGAAAGACTCAGGGAAACTGTGATCTATTAGTGCTAATCTTCTCTGTATTTGTCACATTGTGGCATCTTCATTAACACAGGGTTAATGATAAACCTGGTCACTGGTCTTGAAAAGTGTTGGCTAACACTTCATTTTTTGTGTCTGCAGATTGCTACTGGGATTAAAACAAGGATCCTTGAGGGCTGCTAGTTTTTATAACGCGAGGTGGAAAAGTGACAACATCATTTTAGTGTGAACTGTGGAGATTTTTAAGACCTAATTAGCACACTGCATGTTGTATGTGAAACACTGGGTAAGATTCTACCTACTGAATTTAAAAGCTTACAGACTACACACAAAACTAGACTTACATCAGAACTAGCTGTCTGCACTACTTTATGTAGTTAAAAAGGAGAAATAGGAACTTACCCTTTTCATTGCAATAGTGATCTAATGACAGATTATTCATAATGTAGATAAACCTGTTTTGTGCCAATGAATGTAAAGGGACATTACACAGCTAGGTCACAATGAGATGTCAAATAATTGGAAAAAGTGCAGCCTCTCTAGTCTGATCATATTATTTATTATTTTTGTAAGACTGCTGGGTGCCACATTAAGGCCTACATAAACTTTTCACTGTTGAAAGCTAAATAATGACAATAGCTGTGCATGGTAATCATCAGCATTTGTGCTTTGCCCAGTTAATGTGCACCATATAATTATGGATTTAAACGATTAACACTATAACAATGGTGCGAACAATTCACGATTTTGTTGCCAGTGAAATCTGTTTTGACAAAGGCTAATGATACTTCATATCTGTAACAGCAGTTCAATCAAGGCTGCATCACTAACGAGAACATATAATGCAGATGGATTCTGTATCCTTTCTAATATCATACAATGGGGCAAGATTGAGCCTGATGGTAAGAGAATTTTACATTTCCAGAACATATTATTATAACCTTGTGAATGAAATCTATCCTTGGTAAAAGTTGCATGAAGGTGGTAAACCTATCTGCGAAAAATCATGCAGGAAGTGATTTCAACTTCAGAAGCTCGAGCTTCTCAGATTTTAAACAGAAATGAGTTGTGACCTTTTGTGTTAAGCAGTGAAAGAATAGCATTCTCTGTCAGGAGAATGAATATTTAATTGGAGCTGACTGTTAGTGCATTTGGAAACACCCGTTACAAGCGCTTAATGGTATTTCAGCCCCAGCCAGCATCTCTTCTGTGAGGTTGGTATCAAAGGCTATAGAGCCCCACATGGACTTCTGCAGGCATTTGGATAGATCAGGGACAAATGACCGAGATTTCCTGGTAGTTTTTAAGAGAGCGTTAAAAACAAAACAGGAAATTAAACACTCCCTCCCCCCAACCGTCTGTACAGTCGTAGCAAAACTGTACACCATTGCACTTCACACACTGTTTCCCTTGGGACACAATGGAAAAATCAACTGCAGAGTTTAGGTGACAACTGAGCTGCTCTGTGCAGCATCTGGAGGTGTCCAGCTACCAGAACGACCAACGGTGCATGTGGGTCTCAAGAGAACAGGCGATAGAGTTGGCACATGTGTCAACCCTCAGTAACACAGACCGGGCTAAATGGGGGAGGGCGTAAAGAGCAGGAGAGAAGGAGACCCTTCCACATGGCACAGAAAAGGATCAGTCTCACTGGTCGGCACAAAACTGTCTGTTAATCCTTTAATGTGGTCAGGAATTAGAAGCTGTAAAACGTTTCCCAAATAGATCATCTTGTTAACTTGCTAATTCAGTTGGAAATTCTGTCCCAACCCTGGCTGCTTACAAAAAGCCCTGCTTGAAGCATAGCCAACTACTCAGAGTCCTTGCATTTATGATTTGGGGATCTACCAGAGAAGATGAACATCCTCTTACAGCACAGCTTTGCAGGAAAGTCTCTGGCTGACTGATTTTTCTGCTTTCTCTACACAGAATAGGCTAGGGAACCTGATGTTCTGTAAATCATCTGGCAAGGACTCAAGGAAGTTGCAGAGAGGATGCTCTTAATGGATTTCCTATGGAAACCTTAAGCAGCAAACTTCTATAAGTTAACAGGAAGAACGATTTCCTTTGAAGCTACACTTGTAAAGGTACATCAAGATGATTGGAGCAGCTCTTGGCCTTAAAGCCAGCTGGCACAGGACAGTCTGTTTCACTACCATGAACGTTATTTAACCTCTAAACCAGGATGGCTGCATTCAGGCTCCTTGCAGGGAACGGTCTCTCCCCTGTGCTAGTGTCCAGCTGGGCTCCTAAATTGTTTTAGAGTGTAATTATGAGCTAAAAATATAGTGAGAACCATTGTTGCAATTTAACAGTTAGACAAGAAAGTTCCAGTGCCAAGGGACACTCCCTGGTACGCTGATATACTGGGATAGGTATAGGCTAAGGGAGCTTTTGGACAGTAGAGCAAATATACTGGGCAACAGCAGACTTCTGTCAATTCTTTCAATAAAAAAGCATCTCCAAGAGCTCTGTTGTGGCCCATTCCCAGACCTCAAATCCAGAATCATAATCAGACTGCAGCCTTCTAAACAGATAGTTGTGCAGGAGCCTTCAAACTTGGCCATCAAACCTTTAAAGAGTTTTTATCGCTGAAATGAAAAGTTTCTCTAAGAATTCTGATCTATTCCCAGTGCAGATATGAGCAGCTGCAGTCACCAGCAAGCACAGCTCTGAGTTTTGCTACCTTTTGTAAAAACAGATACTATTTCTTTGGATTTGTTGGAAGTATTTTCATTAAATATTACAACTTTATGTTTCAACAGAACTGTTAACTGTTACGCTAATGTGAAGAATCCTTCTCCAGAACACTGTATAACTCTTAGTTGCTCTTAGCTGTAGAACTTAGCAGGTTTGCTCTTGAATTTTATTATTGATAGTCATCTTAAAAGTCTGTCTTAACTCTGACTTGCCTAATTATGTACTTGTCTGTAGTGGTTTATTATATATGCTTAATATATGATGCTGAATTCTGCATTTCTCAAAGTAGACCGAGCCCTATCTTTTTTTTTCAAAGATCTGTCCTCCATCCCATGAAAATGAATAAATGAGTGACATTCTTCCCAACTAAGTTTTACAATGTATCAGGAATAGATGCCCTCTAACATTAGTCCTAATGTTAATGAATTCTTAAGGAATGTGCAAACTATGGATGTTCTAATGTTACAAGGTACTAGTTGAGTAAATAGTAGAATTTGCATGAAACTATTTGATTTTCTCTTGAAAACAAATGAAAGCACAGAGATACGAAACAGAATTCTGTTCCTTTTCTGTGACCCCCGGGGTTAAATAAAATGCACATATACTTCCTATTTTATGACTAATACTATGATAAATGAAATCCTGCTTCAAAAATTGGTATGCTTACCCCATAAACAAGTTCTCCCACCATCCCATTCCAGATTTTTGTCTCTGGATCCCTTGCTCCATATTTTCCATCAGGAACAATGGCAATTTTGTACTTGATACCAATATGTTTTGCAATTTCTGACGCCAGATCTACACAGTATCCTTCAAACTTGTCATTCCCTTCAAACGTATCATGGTTTTTCTTGAACATAACATATGGGGCTTCCTATAATGAAAGAAGTAGAACTGTAAAGGAGAAGTATACAGAATGTACTCTGAAAAGTAAAATGTAATTTACTGGCTGAACAACAAACATCTTACCAAAGGTTCATGGATAGTATTAACACATTTAAATCAAAATGTATGAACAGAAATCCTACTGGAAAGGTACACTGTTTACACTGTAATTTGGCTTATACATTTGACAAGATTTATCAACCTTAAAAATTGTAAACACAAAAATTATCCAAGAATGCATATAAATTGTTCTTTGTTTTAAATGAGAGACTTTAGTGCAGTATTTGTTAAATTTGAAGCGTGAATAGAGGTTGCACCTCTACAATGCAAATGGCTGTGGGATAATGCAAGGTGTAATTTAGGCTTTTGACTTCAGTAAGCAAGCATATCCTCTGACATAGTGTGGCTACTACCCGTGTAATTTTGGATGCACAGCCTGAACAATTTTCTTCCTTGGGGTTTAGAATGCATAGTTACTAAGAGGCTACATACATTTTAGTGAGAATATAGAAATATGTTCCCAAGGAAATATATCTCTTCCCCTTCGAATAAACAGTGCAGACTCTGCAAGGTCTTTTAGGATGAATCTAAGCAATATGCATGGACAAGAATGGTAGTAAGCTGACGCTGACTTTACGTGCTGCGTGAAAAAGAAGTACCAAAAAACTTTTGGTTGGTGAGTGCCATTGAAAACAAGTGCAACTCATCTTGAAAAGTGGATTTTACGTTCCCTGTGTAAACCATACTATCACAACAGTGAACATCATGTGATTGGGAAATCAAGGTAACATTGGGAAAACAAGGTCACATTTTTCTTTTTTGCTCTGTGTGGATTCAGACGTTAGCAATTATTATGTAAAACTGTACTTTCTGGTGGTGTTTTAAATTGCTTCACATAATTCATATTCATAGCCAGTTCCAGATTAATTACTTGTCACTAATGTCACCCTTTCTTTGAATTTACATCATAAAATACTGGCAACTTAAGTTTTCTCTGTGATGGCCCTGGCAAATGTTTTTGATACTAACCTTGGTAGTACTCTGCCTTATTCTTATCTTTCCTACTTACATAATTAGTACAAAAATAAAATAAAGGTAAATGTGTAGTCTGAGAATGTCTGCTTCATTGAAACTGCATCAACTGTAAGGAACAGCAATTTTTTAACCTCTATAGGTGTTTAACAATGAAGGATAAATGGCATTATGTGAGCAATAAGGGGACTGAAGAAACCAGTTTCAAAATGTTTCAATGTGTCGGGTAAATTTTTCCTTTTGGACACCAATATGTAGCTCCTATTAGCAGGGTGTGGATCCACCCGAGACAAGAACTTCATAGGCAAGCCTGAATAGTATATTTAATTTACTATTATAAGGTGAAAAGGCAGAGAAATAGAAAAGAGAGAGATTATACATGGGAAGCACTATTCCCTTTACTTATGAAAGTTTACTCCCTGTGGTAATTCTGCCCAGGACGCACCTCCATATGAGGATTGCAAAACAGAGCTTTGGATAATGTGACTGGAGAAAGTTGTCAAGTTTGTTTACTTCAATGTGACAGAAAGGTCCCAGATCAAATTCAACACAGTTTGGGAATGACGAAGTGTTTCCCCTAAGACAGAGTCAGGTTCCTAAGTATTGCAGGAATGTCTCACTCGCTGATGTATTCCCAGAAAACCTCTTCACTCATCACCTCCTTCTTATGTTATACTCTGCTATGGACAGGCCCCTTTGGGCCACAATCCTTTACCAGCAATCCAGTGTTGGAGGCCATTGATCCATTATGGCCATTACTTCAGCTAAGGAACCTCACAGCATTGGAAAGTGTCCACAATGATCAATTCCAAAGTCAAACTCTAACTACCTGGTTCCTTGACCTATATATCAGTATTAACGCCCAGAGAAATCTGAGGTTGACAACAGCAGATTGCTGCATTCCTTGAGCACGTGGTTATGACCACTGCACGGCTCAGGATGGCCCAGGACTTCTAAAACTGGGGAAATCACAAAACAAGCTGTTATCAGCTTGAGGCGTGTGGCATGGGCACTGAGGGGAGCACTGAGCTACAGCGTTACCTACGCACTGCAATCACTACAGTGATGCAGTGCAATGTCTTTGCTCATACAGAGTTTGTATCTCCAAAGGAAAACTGCTGAATATTACCAGCAGCCCGCACCATTTCTTGAATTCCTATCCCCAGTTAAATCAGCTTAATCTCAACCACCTGTCTTCCAGAGGGAGGGAGAGAGAAAAGCAAGGAGAAGGGGTCCTGCCCTCTTTTTGCAGTACGACTTGATTTTGGGAAGTATTTTGGGCACATGAATCACATGTTCTTCCCTTATGTAGGCTTTTTGTTCCCATGACAGAAAAAGCCAGAACTTGCGTCTTTCTACATATGTTATTTCACACAAATGGTTAAAAACAAACAAAGGTGAAAAGCATTATGTCTCCTGACTGCAATTTAACCAACTGCTAGCTAGAAATACAACCAAGTCCAGAATCCTGCATTTGTGGACTCTCCTTACAAGCTTCAGTTACGTTTGCTGGCTGCACCTTAAAAGCAATTCTGTTTTTCAAACACCGGAGTTAGTGATTGCTAGCTCTTCTGATTCAGCCTTTCTTATAAATCCCAAGCCAAAGGCATACAATTAAAGTCACACAAGGAAATAATAATTCTGGAGAGGGACAAAAAGCAGACAGGCACAGAGGAGGCCAGGTCAGCCTACTCCTTCTCCCAAAAGCCAGATACTGTGCTTCTGCCTGCACCTCATCACTGACAGGGCTGCTACAAGAAAAAGCATTTCAACAGTCTCTGCACGGCAAAGCAGTGACAGATGCCTTATTTTTCCTGTTAAAGGCTAAATAAACTTCAGCCCTCCCCTCCATGAGTTCTGTCAGGGAATGCTGAGAAGGGAAGCAGTGGGGTCCAATCCCATTGTTGGTAGGTGCAAGCAGCGGCAATCCCATACATACAGCAGAGGGACCACCAAGGGAGGGCTCAGAAGAACTGGGTTCTGGTAGGGATCTATTGGGTGACTTGGAGGAATGACATGGGTTCTCTCCCCATCCACTTCTCTTTCTACACACTCTGATCTTACCGATTTAGAGCAACATACAGTAAAGAACATCTCTTAAAATGCAATTCTCTTGTAAAGTAAGGTAGTACCTTTTGCTGTGACTCTAAAAGAAGCAGTAATTTGAGGGAGATCTGCCAGTGTGAAACAATATGATTAAAAATAATGGGAATACCGACTGCCTTTGCTTACTATATTGTCCTTCCCCTCCTACCTATTTTACACAGAATAATTAATAGTTTCTTTAATTGTTGAGCCTACTTTACTTGCCAGATAATGAGATGTGTTTTTATGGTAGAATCTGATGGGGGTATGTGGGTGGGACTGAATGTGGCTTTCTGATAANAAAAAAAAAAAAAAAGTACTACTAGTTTTAAGTTCTGTCCATTTCAGACTTTGGGGGTGTTTCAAACCAATGAGATGTGCAGATGTTGTTATAATAGCATCAGGGCACTGAAAGGCAAGGTTTACTGGTTTGCTAACAAGCAACTTACACAGATGAACTTGCAAGGTCACACTGCAAAGTTGTGAAATATCTGAATTGATCAATAGTATGTACTCAGCCATATCCTGATGCTCTTTTCTATCTCTGACACTAAAAAAGATTATTTTTCCTGTATAATCTATTAGAATAGCATTTTCCAAATTAGGAGTAATGTTATTGTAATCATGCTGCTCTAAAGATCTAAGGGATTCAAGATATCTATGGACAGGTAATATCTTCCATTGGATCAGCTGAAATAGCTGAAAACAGTAGGCATGCTTTTTCACCATTTCCAGTTATAGCGTCTTGTCTAATAAAAATATTACTTCTCCCCACCATCTTTATATTTACTACATTTTTGAACTATAAACTGTTAACCTACTGATGTAAAACACAGGCTTGACTTACTGCTGAATGAGGTTTAACACTGGAATATTTGCAAGATTTCAGCTGCTTAATAGTATTCTATGGGGTAATGAATCAAGGAGAAGTCCACGTTGAAATGATCAATGACTAGCACGGAACAGATATTTGCAATGGTGCAAGCTTTACTTATAGAACTCACAATTTTATAACAATACTTAACATTTGAAAATACAAGTTGATGTCTGCAACAATTACCTTTATAGATGTAAACAAATCATTCCACCACATTGCCACAAATTCATGTGTACAGTAAAATGCTCACAACTGATGATTCATACTATAAGGGAAGCTAGAGAAAGTAACTAACCCAAATACCAAACAGCTCTATGTTTGGCTTTCCTATTCTAAAGTTCATTTCAAAATCTTTAAACATTGCAAAAATAATTTGTGAAAGGACAAATATTTGTGCAAGGAAATGTCTTATTTTTAGAACAGGAGTAGCACACATTATCACACTTTATTCTGAAAGAAACTTCTGTAGATATCAATGGAAGGCTTTTGGGATTTGTGATTTTGTTTGGGGTTTTTTTTTCTGAATAAAGTGTCCAGGATTCGGTTTGAAGTCTTTATTATTGTCATGCAACAAACCAATTTTTTCTCCAGTCTACTAAAGAATTTAATTAATAAAATTTGTAATGAAAAAATATTTTTCTATTATAACGGAGGTTACAGTTATAATTTTTGAGGTAAGTCTCCATCAAGAGTATATAGTCAAAACAATGAGGGTGTCTCTCAGTCACCTAATGAAGGTATCTGTCATCTGAGATGCCCTAAGGTAACCTGCTTGACCTCCAAGTGGTCTGCAGGTCCTTTGTGCTGCCCCTTTACAGATAGGTCTGATATCCTCAGTGCTAAGCATCCACCTATGGGCCACAAACAATGTCTAAAGCTTTGTGGACTTTGATGAAAACTTACATACTTGGGGCACAAGTTATCCCACATGCCTGAACAACATACAGTAGCTGAGACATCCACACAAAGCAAGTCATATATGGCGTAAACCTGCCAGTGTAAGAAATGAGGGATAGACAGCATATCCTAGAGCATTTTAAATGTCACTGGGTGGGCAACTGAATCAACACCCTTTGTAAAGTCATCTACATTTAAGTGACTCAGTCTTGAATTGGATCTTGCCCTTGAAGCTTAATCTGCCAACACCAACACTATCTCATTAAAGTACTGAGCTGGAAGCCACAATGCAGATGCAGCTCATTGTACATTGAGCTTTGGTTCTAAAGGATTTTTATGATTTTTTTAAAGTTTTGCAATCTCAGAATAGGTATGGAGTTGGCTGTATCATGAAATGGATTATAGAGTTTGGAGTAGTCTCCCCAGCCTATCCTCCTGTATTCTACCTCAACATCTTGTCACCGTACTTCCCAACTTGCTAAATTAGAGATGGCCATTTTTCCTAGCTGGATAAGTCACTCACTTTACCTTAGTGTAGAGGAGGCATACACACAGCATGCCTTCTCCAGTCACACAATTAGCCTACTGTGCACTTGGAGGTCCCAAGCCACCCCTGGAGGGGATGTTTCTGCACACAGGTAGAAAATCTGTCCTTTCCAGAGGGCCAGAAGCGCAGGAGGCTGTGCACCCCATGAGGTGCAGGACACGGGGCTCTCGCAGGAGCTATGAAAAACAGGGCTGAGTGGCAGCCGAGAGAGTAAAACAGACCAGCTGCCCTTGCGGCCACCTCTGTCTGGGCTGCTCCTTCACCACATGACCCATCAGAGATAGGCTGAGTGTCTATGCGCTGAATCAAAACTGTAAAATAAATTGTACGTGCTCTCACTATGCTACAAATTTTGCCAAGTAGAAAACACTGCGGCAAGTTCTTTGATTGCAGAGCTGATTTGTTACACTGCACCTTCTATGCAATAGCCATACAGCCACATTACAGCAAAATAAGCATAGACACACAAAAACTGAAGAAGCAGCAGGCAAATCAACTTGTGCTATTTGGCTTCAGGCAAAAATTAGAGTGAGCCATGCTGAAAACTTGTAGTAAACTTTTCTTCTGCTGCCACGACACCTGTCTTTGAAGACTGAAAAGCCTGACAGCACTGGTTGCAAAAGCTTTTCAGTTTAATGTTGGAAAGTAAGCATGCAACCAAAATTATATGTGCTGTCTACAATGGTTCCACTTCCCTTCAATGTGAAGAGGGCAATGAAGAGGTGAAAAAGTCTCTGCCTGGCATTTGCAACATGACTAGAATACAGAGAAGAGCAAAATAACAGCATTCTGAAAGTTATTCTAGTTAAATGTATCTTTTCTTTGTGTGTGTGATCATATGCTTGTGGATGGTAAATACATTGCCCCGGCAGGCCAATATTAAGAATCATGGTTTTAATCTGCCTTCTGCATCCCCTGTGCAGCTCCCAGTGGAGGCAATGGGAGATGGGCATGATAAGGCAGAATTCACCATATATTCTTATTCAAACCAAATTCTGATATATTTCTCTTGCACTGTGATTTTGAAACATTGAAAGGGGGCACTTTTGGCCAAGAACCAGTGCTGCTTTCAAATAATTGCATTTATCCCAAAATGACATGCTGCATAAACATAGGGCATGCTTTGGAATATTAATTCAGCTTTTTGGTTTTGAAAATGATCCCACCAGTCCTTTCAATACAGGGACTGGAAAAGTTCTTCTGAAGATAACATTTATTATGCACATCAAAATGCTTCAATGCAAACAGGACAGGCAAGATAACACATTTTAAAAGCTTTCTTATTTTCCTTTTTTTTCCCTTTCTGGGAAACAGGAACTTTCTATATTACTTTTCATTATTATTTTTTAGTCGCTTCTCCTAAGTTTGGAGCTATTTATGGAAATTACAGTATTCATATATGGTAGGTAGCTTCAGTCAAAGATATCAGGATTGGTATGAGAGGAAAATTTCGACTGAAAGCTTGTTATTCACATCGTTCTCTTCTCAGCTTGGCAAAGTTGAAGGTTAACGTCATCTGTTCTAGACATTTCAGATTAGTCACAGAACTTTTCTTGGTGGTTCAGTGCCTGGTCATCCAGTCAGAGGAACAGTAATCCATATGGAAAAAATAGCTCAATGCTACTAGACTGGTGGTTAATACTTGAGCCTTAGTTAGGAATGTTCGCAGCATCTTGGGACTCTTTTCTTCCTTGATCAATTTCTTAAAATAGGATTCTTCATCAGAGGCTGAAAAGAGGAGGACTGTACTGAAGTATATTTTTTTTTCCATCACCAAGTCTTTTTTTTTTTTTTTTTTTTTTAGGAAAAAGATACATATATTTTAAATGTCCCATGCAAAAAAATTAAAATAAAATAAAAAGTTATACAGTTTGGTTAGGAGTTACATTCTGAATTCCTGTATAGCAGTTTGGTTGGTTTGCATCCTGGAATGATAATCTTCAACAGGAGATTTGTTAAGACATACTTAATGTATAAATGCTGATACACATGGCTGGAAATCTGCTAACACTGCATTTTTGAGTAAACAAATGTCTTGACACTTTCCTTTGCATTATTTTCAACTCTGTATTAACTTAGAAAAATTATTGCTAAACAACACATACAGAACATTCCTTCACATTTGAGACACAGATTAATCTAAAGGGTTAAAATATCTTGTCTAAATGAAGCAGGTGAAAAGGGCAGTGAACTGAGATGTAAAATCTTAAAAGCGGTCAGGTAAAGGTCACCCTTTGCCAGTTGGCTTTGACAAACATCAGCTTAAAAGGGCATGTCTGACTTCAGAGGGAAAATTAAGTAGTTTGTTTAAAATACAGGTTTGGAAAAATCAATTGTTTTGAAAAACTATGTATTAAAAACATAAATGAAAGAAGCAACTGTATTCTCATTTGCAATCACTCTTTATAAACACCAGTAACACTGGAAAATCAAACCTCAAATCTATTTAGATTTTATTAAAGTGGAAGTTTTATTGAAATGAAGAATAAACATATTAAGAACTATGTTCTAATGCATCTACAAAATTCATGTTTTCATTCACAGTTAAAAGTAGATAATCTAGTTCTGATTGGCTGACTGAACTATGCTACTTGGAATTTTAGCTCTTGTTAATGCCAATTTTTAATTTATAATGTATCAACAAAAAAGGACCCTGGCATTACAGACACTTAATTTTATACCCTTGGTTCAGTTCTGTCATTTAGAGGTTTGGGTTTTTTTCTTTTCTTCCAGATTCTTGTGAGTCAAGATTTATCAATTAGAGCTTGACAGAATTCACTTATATTTCTGAGACTTACTTCACTAAAAAATGGAAAAGACTGAATAAAGGAAAAAAACTACCACAACTCAATTTTAAAAACCTGATTCCAAGTGAATCATTATATTAAATGCATATAAAAAACCCCTTTGTACAGACATGAAAGCCAAGATAATTAAGATCTATAGCTTTCACCCTCCCACTAACCTAGGAACTGGCAGACTAAATTAGACCATAACTAGGAATGACATTGTGTCACACACCAGTATAAGCATTAAAAAAAGAAACACCTTACCAAAATTGTAGTGACAACTACTGTTCTATTCTCAATGGCTGAAGTGTCATTTCCAAGTGTAGGTTCATGCTGAATCAAAACTAATTTATCCATGTCATTCCAGTAACCAACCTGCAAAACAAAAGGTATATCATTTACAGTAGAAAAGTCTACATTCTATATAATTATAAATTATTATAAGAACAACAGAGTGTTCCAAAGATAATTCTGTACCAAAGGAAGTGCTGTCATGCTCATAGACAGGTGCATGGTGGTACATATCCAACATTTTTTGGGTGTACCATCTTGCACCACTGCTGCACAGAGTCAGACCTGGTGTCACTGCCGCTCAGCTGCTCCTGAATGATCTGAGCTACTTTCTTCATCCAGAGGCACAAGTTAAATCCCATTCTCAATAGTCTGAACTCTTCCTGGGGCATAAATGAGGGATAAAAATTTTTGCTCTCCACGAGAAAATTTTCACTACAGATCTTCTGGTCTTAGAGGGAGGAGTGAAAAACATGTGGATGACAACTTTGCAATTCGACGGCTGATCTCAATTCCCTGCTCCATTGTGGGCCTCCCAGGAGACCCCAACCCAGGGACTTACACCAGGTTCGTTCCACTTAACTGCTGGCACTGACCTTTAGAACCTACATTAGAAGCCCTGTTGTTAAAGCTTTCTTTACATTCGCTGGACAGACAGGCACCACCAGACTCAGCTCATGCAGGATCAGCACCCCTCCTAGAGAAGTGCTTTCTTCCCCCACTGACTCTAAAGCATGGTGAGAGTGACTTCACCCTAAAAGTATCTCTGGTAAGTGCCTATAGGGAGGTGGAACAAATCAGGTTTTCATCCCCCCTGGCTGCATTCAGGCTGCAACAACCCTTCCCAGAGCAGCCTTATGGTGAAACAGCTGCCTTTGTTCATTGCTGGCTGTACTCCGGAAACAGGTTTGAATCACATGTTCTTGTATTCCCATGGAGAAAAAAAATAATAATAAAAGTGGTATGGCTGCAACCAGAAGCCTTCCCTTACATACAGACATGACTCTCTGCAGTGCGCATCGCTGCAGCGTGCAGCTGTGCCCTCTGCATTGGTAGTGATGCTGCTGGGCACACAACGTGAGTCAACATCCTCTTGTGTGAGGGCCCAGGGATGTGGCATTTAGGGACATGGTTTGGTGGGGCTTGGTAGTGTTACATTTATGGTTGAACTTGATGATCTTAAAGGTATTTTCCAACATAAACGATTCTACGGTTCTATGATGCTACGAAATGGCAAGTGGTTCATGACAGTCACCCCTTGTCTCACTCTTACTTGGGGATGTCTAATTCCAACTTCCCACCCATCCTTTCAGCACACCAGACATGGCATTCCCTTAGCTGAAGCTGTTCTCACATCTAACGTGTGACTCACTGGCAAACACTCTCCCTTTTCCCCTTCTTCATTCTCTTTTCTGCAACGAGATCATGGTTGTCTGTGGACCCTCTGACAAGGTTGCTGGGGAATGGCTCCGTTCCCGTTCCTCTGGCCCAGCACCGAGAGCACTCAGCTCCCTGTCAAACCAACAACATGAACACAAGCCATGTGTCAGTGGAAGAGCAGTGCTCTAATCCCATCTACAGGGGCTCTCCAGGTTGCTGAGAATCTAATGAATTAAGAGACTGATCTTTTTTTCCCAGGAAAGGTGCAGACAGCAGCAGTGATTTTTAGAAGTTCCTATGCAAAAGATGCAATTCAAGCTGGCACAGCTCATTTTCAGAAACACCCGGGGACCAGTCAGCAGCAACTCTCCCTTCCCTCCTTCCTTGATTAATTAGGAGTTCATCAGACCAAGAGCTGGGAGAGAGGAATGCCTTGTCCATCTTACCAGAAGAAGAAAGGGAATTTTAGTGGAAAGCAGGGTCCAGACAGGGCTCCAGTGTAACTGTCAGTGCCAAAGGACAGCCTGTGCTTTGGATGAAAAGACTTCAGTACAGTGGAAAATGGCTAAATGATCAGATCAGTTATTCAGCCAATATGATTTCTAACATTATTGTAGAACACAGACTAAAATTCACCATCACATAGGATTCTGCCTTCATTATGTGGGGAAACATCTTGTTCAGATCAATGCAGTGATGTGAGTCTAGAAGTGCAGGGGAGTGCTTTTGGTTCCTGGTCTCATATACATTAAAGAATCCTGTATATTCTTAAAACAGCCAAACTTCCTCTTGATTCTTACACTTAATATTTCATTATTTTCCTTTTTGAAAAAGAAATTATGCAGACACAAGTCATTTTAGCAGTCTCTACAGCAATATGCAGACACACTCACCACAAGAATTACAAATACATGAAGTAATTCAATATGAGTGAGTATGAGTCAATATGAGTGATTTTTTTTTCTATTAGTGAAGCAAACAAGCACAATCTCTTCCCATGCACAACGTCTGGTGTATTTAGTTGAAACGTTCCTTTTCTCTTTGCAATTGCTATTACAGCACGGCTGCCTTGATTTAGGTGTCTGCAGCTAACAAAGCTTCAGCATTGCTGATATAGCGGAGAGGGAGGTTATCTTCCTAGTAGGATACGCTGGTAACAATTATTCTTTTTCATCCAGACAACCATAGAGTCACCGATACAATTGATAACTAAAAATGTCAAGTTCCTGTCAAAAACTGTGACCAGCTAAAGGCAGAATATGTACACCAAAACCTGGTAGTTTGGGAAGCTCGTTAGAATAGTGAATGATTGCTTTTCATTGTGCAATTCCTCACCACCGGAAAGCTCATAAGGAAAGCAGAAAATGAATGATGTACTACGTTATAAAAGTAAGTACCATATGAAAATGCAGACAGTGATAAAGGAGTTTTTTGAGGAATGGCAGGTATTTTTTACAGGAATTTTAGCTTGTGTGCCTGGGTGTGAGCTTGCACGTGTGTGTCTCAAACCTGCGCTAAAGAAACTCTGGAACTGGATTACTGAATAAATATATGAGATATATGATGACACTTGTGTAAGTACATAGATTCACAGTCACTCTGAGAGCACGACATAACAATATGTTTTCCTATAAATACCTCAAATTCCCCAGGAAAAAAACTCCTCAAAGGATAGGATTGAATTCAGATATTAATGTACATCCAATTTTATTTGGATTGCAATTGGACTTTATAGCAGTTGCATCCACTTATACAGAGGCTGAATTTGTCTTCTAGGAAACAATATTTCAAAAATACCTTCTTCAAAGTAAATTTGTTACAACAGTATGGCATTTGAATGAATACTGTCATTTCTGAAGGCCTGTGCACCTTGTAGCAAGCACTGAAGTGCTCCTGCTGAAGTCCACAGGTCACTAAGGGCAATAGAATACTCTAAATTTTTGATAATTAGTTTTCATGTTAGTTGCCCACGTTGGCATTTAGGAGCCAAAGCTTAGGCTGTCTTGTGCGTGTATGTGTATACGTATATGCTTTGTTTACATTTTTGTCCTCTTTTTTTGGTTTTTTTGTTTGTTTGGTTGGTTGGGTTTTTTTGGTTTTTTTTAAAATCTTGGTAACATGATGAACGGTGAATAACAGAATCACAGAATGACTGAGGTGAGAAGGGACCTGTGGAGGTGATTTAGTCCAACCCCCCTGCCCTGTTCAACCTAGACCCTGTTGCCCAGGGTTGTGTCCAAATGGCTTCTGAATATCTCCAAGGAAGGAGACTTCACAAAGTCCCTGGGCAACTTGTGCCAGTGCTTGGTCACCCTCACAGTAAAAAAGTGTTCCCTGATGTTCAGAGGGAACCTCCTGTGTGTCAGTTTGTGCCCGTTGCCTCTGGTCCTGGGCACCACTGAAAAGAGCCTGGCTCCATCTTCTTTGCACCCGCCCTTCAGGTATTTGTACACATTGATGAGATCTCCCTTGAGGCTTCTCTTCTCCAGGCTGAACAGTCCCAGCTCTCTCAGCCTTTCCTCATAGAAGAGGTGCTCCAGTCCCTTAATCATGTTTCTGGCCTTTTGCTGGACTCTCTCCAGTATGTCCATGTCTCTCTTGTACTGAGAAGCCCAGAACTGGACACATTTCTCCAGGTGTGAAGAACCAGAGCTGAGTAAAGGGGAACAATCACCTCCCTCGATTTGCTGCCAATACTTTGTCTAACTCAGCTCAGGACACCAGTAGCCTTCTTTGCTGCAAGGGCACATTACTTGGTTCTACTTGGTGTCCACAAGGACCTCCAGTGTCTTTTCTGCCAAGCTTTTTTCCATCTGGGCGGCCCTCAGCATGTATTGGTTCCTGTCATTGTTCCTTCCGAGGTGTAGCACTTTGCATTTCTCCTTGTTCAACTTCATGAGGTTCCTGTAGGCCAATTTCTCCAGCCTGTCGAGGTCTCTGTGGATGGCAGCAAGACATCACAGGAGTGGTGTATAAGCCACTCCTCCCAGTTTCGTGTCATCAGCAAACTTGCTGGTGGCACAGTTTGCCCCAGAACCAGATCATTAATGAAGATCTTAAACAGGACCGGGCCCAGTTTTGACCCCTAAGGTAAACCAGTAGTTACTGGCCTTCAATTAGACTTCAGACCACTGATCTCATCGATCTCATCCTCTGGGCCTCATTGTCTGCTTAGCCAGCTCATACACCAATAGTTTCTCTAGGAGGATCTTACAGGGCACACTGTCAAAGGCCTCAGTGAAGTTCGGGTAGACAATATCCACTGCTCTCCCCTGATCTACCAGGCCAGTCATTTCATTGTAGAAGTTTATCAAGGTGATCAAGCATGATTCCTCCTTGGTGCAGTCAGCCACGTTGACCACTCATGATGATTTTCTTGTCCTTAATGTGCCTGTAAATAGTTTCTATTACCTTCCCAGGGATCAAGTTTCCTGGGTTCTCCTTTTTGCCCTTCTTGAAGAGAGGAGTGACATTTACTTTCCTCCAGCCTTCAGACACTTCTCCCAGTCGCCATGATCAACCAAAGATTATTGAGAGTGTCCTCACAATATCTGCCAGCTCCCTCAGCACTTGTGGATGAATCCCATAATGGCCCATGGACTTAAGTATGTCCACTTGCTTAAGTACTCCCTGACCTGGTACTCTTCCACCAAGGGTACATCTTCCTTGCTCTGGCCTTTCTCCCTTTTCTCTGGGAACTGGGATTCCTGAAGGCCAGACTTGCTAACAAAGACTGAGGCAGAGAAGGCATTCAGTACCTCAGCCTTTTCCATGTGCTGTGTACTCAGGTCTCCTGTCTCATCAAGTAAAAGGCCCACATTTTCCCTAGTCATCCTTTTTGTCACCTGTATACATATAAAAGCCCCTCTTGATGTCTTTGATGTCCCTGGTCAGATTCAACTCCATTTGGGATTCAGCTTTCCTAACTTCATCCCTGGATACTCGGACAACATTTCTGTATTCTGTCCAGGTTACCCATCCTTGCTTTCACCCTCTTGCTGCCTTTTTGTGTTTGAATTTGGCTAGGAGCTCTTTGTTCATCCATGTAGGCCTCCTTGCATTTTTGTCTGACTTCTTATTCATTGGGATGGGACACTCTTCAACTTGGAGGAGGTGATCCTTGATTATCAACCAGCTCTCTTAGGACTCTCTTCCCTCCAGGGCCTTACCCCTTAATTTCCAAGTGGATTTTTGAGTAGGCCAAAGCCTGCTCTCCTTAAGTCCAGGGTTTGAGCTTGCTTTTCACTCTTCTCCCTGCCCTTAGGCTCTTGAAGTCCACCACTTCATGTTCACTGCAGCCAAGGTTGCCTTTGACCTTCACATGCCCAACAAGCCCCTCCTTGTCGGTGAGTAGGAGGTCAGCAAAGCACATTTCCTCATTGGCTCCTCTATCACTTGGAGAAGGAAGTTGTTGTCAATGGACTCCAGGAACCTTCTGGATTGCTTATGTCCTGCTGTGTTGTCCCACCAGCAGATACTGGAATGGTTGAAGTCCCCCATGAGGACCAAGGCCTGCGAACAGAAGACTGCTCCTATCTGTCTGTAGAGGCCCTCATCCACTTGTTCTTTCTGGTCAGGTGGCCTAGGGCAGACACCCACTATAATGTCACCTTGACCTGTTCTCTCCTTAATCCTAACCCATAAACTCTCATCCATCCCGAGGCAGACCTCTAAGCACTCCAGCTGCTCCCACACATAAAGAGCACCTCTCTCATCTTCCCTACCTGTCCTTCCTAAAGAGCCTGTATCCCTTTGCTGCAACACTTCAGTTACAGGAGACATCCCACCACATCTCTGTGATCTTTCTCCTCACATTCTTTCCCCTCACTGGCAGGTTTTGTTATTGTTCTGCAGACTAGAACCAGGTGAGAAATGCTGCATAAATTAAACTAATATGAGCGTTGGTTATTGTTTCCCACTTTATTGAACTATATTGAAGTCTGCCTCAGACTAGCTGTGCCATTTTGTAATGCTCTGTTCACATATTTAAAGCTGTGGGCAACAAAAATCACTTTTCTAAAGATCAGAGGCATGCGTTACTCTGACTGGAAAGGCTAGTCCTGAAAAGATATTGCTGGGTGACTCATAAGTCATGTTACGTAGGACATCAGAAGAAGACATTAAAAGTGAAGGCTTCTTAGTTCAATCAAGTATAGCCATTTCTCATGTATTATATAGTATTTGTCAGGCTGGAGCACATAATTGGTCTAACGATCACAAATAAAATACTATGTAATACATAAGAAATAAATTCTTGTGAATAGCCAGACCTGTAAAAGCTGTTATGGCTTGTTATATCAAAGACAGGTAAAGCCTTAAGAGTGGCAGAGGGGCATGCCTGAAAAGGTAAAAATAGCACCTTGGGACTCTAGCGCAGCACAGACATTGCTCCTCTTTTTGCAGCTGCCCTCCCCCGCAAATTGCAGGCAAGAAGAGACAGTGGGGACATCCCTCCAGTGGTGCCAGTGAGCGACCTCTCCCAGAACAAATGACAAATATTGAAAGAGGAACAATAGGCCACTTTTGACAGTTTGCTGCCAAGCAAATTCCCTAATGAGTTACTGAAGTTGTGACCCAATTAACCACATCTTTTCCACCTTGCCATCCCTCCTGTACAATTGGGAACTGGGGACGGAATGGTCATATTTCACCACTTGCCTTCGATGCACCCCAGACACCTGTACCTCCTCCTGGCTGCTGACAGTGCAGTGCGCCGCCAGGAAGGGAGCAGGAGTGGCAGCAAGGTCAGACGCATCGCCTGGCAGGAGACAGTGGGCTTCCCAAAGGAGAAGGAAGACAGACTCACCTTTCCCAATTTATTCTTCAGCCATCTGTCATACTTTCAAAAGCAACTGTACCACTACGCCTCACAGACAGGTGCATGCTTTGCTTTGGTCTACAGCTCTATACTGCGATACACCAGCAGTTTGTTCACCCCAATGTGTAATTCTGCTCTGGATCTGCAGTTTAGCACTCTGCCTCCTCATCAGTGCAGCATGTAACTGTCTCTGGGGACACACAGTTCACCTGGGATACTATTTACTGTGCTTGTCACCTCTGGCCCAACAGCAGAGGACTATTTAATTCAATTCTGATTGCCTTGGCCCTACTCAAGCGGCCATGATATTCCTACTCACCATCAGCTTCTCACTTTTTCCTGTTCCAATGACCTTACAAACAAAATAGGCCAAAGTGCCTCTAAAGGAAATAAAATCCTTGGGTCTGAATGCATTTTCTGATCTTTATTTGTTTTATACTATGAAAAATGGACAAATTTCAGCACAGAAGAGAAAGGGTTAAAAAATTACCCAGGCTCATCTTTTCAAAGTGATTTGGTTGAGTGATAAGCTATATGCATTCAGAAATGGAGGATCCGCTTAGACATATATTAACGTGCATTTGCCTAAGTTGTTTACAAGCAACCAATCCAACACACAGGATTAGATACAGCAATTAATTTCAGAAAACATAAGTATTCAGGGCATTCTCTCTTCCTCTCTCCTCTCCTTTCCCCCTTGAAAGCCCTGTGTTAGTTATAGCCTATGTTTCATGTTTACACAGAATGTACAAATGACCCTGCCTAAAAATGCCAGCAATTTGCAAGACAGAAATCTTTGGATAAGATACAAGAAATACTTACTCTTTAGACTCCTGATCATTTTCCATCACCCAGCAGTCTAGCAACATGCCATGCCGCTAGTTTTCATTAGTATGCTTGACTGACTGACATCCCACCTCTCTAAGATGCACACTTGTTCCCCAATTTGTTGCACTGAATAACAGTATCTAGTAGAAAATGCAGTTTAAATCTGCTTCCCCCAGAAATATTATCCATGTATTCAATACATTATATGTTCTTAAACCACATGGTGTTCCTGTTTAATATAAGTCTGCATAATCATTTCATCATACCTCACTCATTTACATGATATCAGGATAGTAACTTTGTCGGTACATACCTTCCGAGGGCCGGTGTTCTTCAGCTCAAAGACATCCATGGTGTAGTTGACTCTGCGACCATAGTGGTCAAATTGAACATTTCCTGTCAATCCTTGTATTCGAACCTATAAATTGACGAAAAAACGTCATGAAGATCCAGTCTTATATCCTTTACTCCAAATGCCACAGAGCACTGGAAGTATTCCTGGCTATGTCCTAAGATTATAGTAACAACACAAGTCTAAAATAGACAGGCATTAAAAAGCAAAAAACGTTGGCTACTTTTCCTTTGTATTCCTTTTTTTCTGTCAAACCATTCTCAAAATAGGCTTAGATATGCTAGTATCTAAATGTTAACAAAGACACACAATAGTCCTTCTCTTCTATCATGCTGCGCAGCTCAACAATTTACACCTGCAGGTCCTAAAGAAAAGTACACTTTTTACCATTCTCATCACTGCTGCGGAATATTTTGGATCACGTGAAATAAACCTTAAGGATGTTCGGCCTGAGTTCATATATCTTTTTAGCTCACACTCTGGTGGATTAAATGTATAAATTCAGTATATTTGCTCATCAAGGTAAACTTGACAACAACCTTGGCCCCAGAAAAACAATTTACTATCACAGAAGATGTGTGACATGCACAGGGCTTGAAAAGAGTGTTTTCTAAGCCTCAGAGTGGAGAAGGACAGATGCAAAGCCATAAGATCAGCTGTGGCAGTTTTCCACCACGTGCGTCTCAGCTGAAACCAGAATTCCATTTTTTTTTTTTTTTCTTCTTTTAGCACTTTACTGCCTCACAAAAGGATACCCAGACTGTGGTCTTCATCCCAAAGAAGCCATGGCCGTATAGCTCTGGCTTTGATTTTATCAGAATGTGGCCATGCAAACCGCTTTGGCCAGATGCAAAGGCTGATGTGTCCTGCCTAACACAGAAGCCTGAATTCATGCTTCTCACAATTGTTACAGATCTGTGCATCTGCACAGAGTATGTGAAGCATAAAAATTGCTTTATTTCTCTCCCTAAGAGTCAGGATGTGGATTTAAACCACTTACTCCTTCCCTCTGTCTGTTCCTATCTCTGCTGATTTTTCTCCAGGACCGAAACCTTGGCTTCCAGGCACAGAGCTGCAGCTGCCAGCTCTGTCAGCAGTCACTTCTCCTCAGCAGTTTCTCCTGAGTGGAGCCTGCTCATTTACAATGATTTAAATTCTACTGCAGGATTTTTATTTTCTTACTGTCCCATTCAAAGGAAAGGCTAAATCATCTTGACAGAGATCTGGAACTTTCTAGGCATCCATATTCATTAGGAATTCAAAATCCTGACATCAGAGAACAACAGCTCCGGGTTATTTCTTTTTAAAGAAAAAAATACTACCTATGTGATTTCCCTGTGAGAAATCTACTTTTATTCAAGAAGACAGAAACGTATTTGAAAGGTTATATTATGTAGCTATACCTTTTTCCTTAAATGACAATATTTGTGTAGCCAGGTTATATGGAAAAGTAACAAATGAGCTCAGTAGTTCAGTGGAGGAAGTCCTAACTATCTTAATAGAACTAATAGTAGTTTCAATTAGCATTAGTTTCCCTCTGCTTTCATCCCAGTTTGTAAACCAGAACCAGAACAGCCCTAGCTGTTTCCAAATGGCAACTAAAAAAGAAATTTGCCCTCTCCCATTACTATGCTTGTGTGTAATGTCTTCCAAATCATACAGTGTACAACTAGTATCTAATATTCACAAAGATCACTAGAATAAAGCCTATCCTTACCTGTTTTAATGTCCTTTCCATATCAATTCCTTGACCCCATGGGGCTGCAGGGTTAGCAAGACAATCACCAGCATTTCCTCTCCTTGAAATATCAATTTTCTGTCTTCTAAGATTACGGAAAGTTTCAGCCATCACAAGAACTCCATCATATGTTAATGCAGATGTATACTGAAGAGATGAACAAACACCGCTTTAGAGTTGGCATGTCTTTACAATAATCAGCTGTCTCAGGTATTTCTAGTTTGATTCATTATGCAGCAGTTTCTACACCTTCATTTAGAAAAAAACTCTCCTCAAAATCAAAAGGAATTTTGTCTAAGGAACAGAAGCAGGACTGAGAAGAGTACATTTCAGTAGCTCCAGCTTTAAATTTGTATTTCTTAAGGGTAAGGAAATCTGCCTCTGAAAAGTTATTAAAAGAAACAAACTAAACTGGGGATATTCTTTTTTTTTTTTTTTTTCCCCTGGTTGTCTTATGTTAGGGCGTAACCCCACCCACCCAACTTACACAAAAGAAAAGAAAAGAAAGAAACAGTAACTCACTGAGAAAATATAACTGCAAAAAAATGCACAGCTAATGAGCAGACATCCAGGTTACTGGAATTGTTAAGAATGATCAAGGGTATGCTCTTCCTATCGGGAAACCTATGATGGCTCTCACAATGACATAGGACAGTGAACAGTCTGTGTTTCTACACTAACTACAGTAACTGCTTTAGGTTGAGAACATGTCAGATGAAATGTTGTAGAGCAAGTCTTCAACAGAGGCTAGCCTGGAGCCACATTAAACAAAGGGGCATCTTCTCAGTATGGTCTTCTGATGAGCATACTGCACCAGGAGAAGTTGCTAATGTGCCCAGGGCTGCTACTGATATGCCCTGTAGCTTCCAGAATTTAAATGCACTTATTCAAATCTAATTTCCTTCCTTTCCTTTGTCTTGCATATTATAAGCTCTCTGGGACATGATTTATCTTTTAATTGCCCCCATGTGACAAAAAATGAGCTGTTGGGGAAAAAGACCTGCCTGAACTGAGAGTTCAGACTGGCTGAACAGAGAGCTATCGTTGCAACTCAGGGAAAAAAGGAAAATTTATGGCCTTTGGAAGAAGGGGCAGGCCACTCAGGAGGACTACAAAGATGCTGTGAGGCTATGTAGGGAGAAAATCAGAAGGGCCAAAGTCCAACTAGAACTTAACCTGGCTTCTGATGTTAAGGACAATAAAAAAAAGTTTCTAAATCACATTATCAACAAAAGGAGGACTAAGGAGACTCTCCATCCTTTAGTACATGGGGGTGGAAATATAGTGACAAGGATGAGGAAAAGCTCCACCCCAGGGTACTGAGGGAGCTGGTGGAAGTGCACACCAAGCCATTTTCCATCATTAGTCCTGGCTAACTGGGGAGGTCCCAGTTGACTGGTGGTTAGAAAGTGTGACACCCATCCACAAGAAGGGTCAGAAGGATGATCCAGGAATTACAGGCCTGTCAGTCTGACCTTAGTGCCAGTGAAGATTATGGAGCAGATCATCCTGAGTACGATTATGGGGCACATGCAGGACAACCAGGTGATCAGGGCCTGACAGCATGGGTTCATGAAAGGCAGGTCCTGCTTGACAAACCTGATCTCCTTCTATGACAAGGTGACCTGCTTGGTGGATAAGAGAAAGGCTGTTGATGTTGTCTACCTGGACTTTAGTAAAGCCTTTGACACCATTGCCCACAGCATTCTCCTGGAGAAACTGGCTGCTGATGGCTTGGATGAGTGTACTCCTTGCTGGGTCAAAAACTGGCTGGAAGGCTGGGCCCAAAGAGTGGGGGTGAACGGAGTTAAATCCAGTTGGTGGCTGGTCACAAGTGGTGTTCCCCAGGGCTTGGTATTGGGGCTGGTTCTCTTTAATATCTTTATCAATGACCTCAAAGAGAGAATCAAGTGCACCCTCAGTAAGTTTGCAGACAACACCAAGTTAAGCAGGAGTGTTGACCTGCTTGAGGGTAGGATGGCCCTACAGAGGGATCTGGACAGACTGGATCCATGGGCCAAGGCCATTGGTATGAAGTTCAGCAAGGCCAAGTGCTGGGTCCTGCCCTTGGGTCACAACAACCCCAGGCAGCACTACAGGCTTGGGGAAGAGTGGCTGGAAAGCTGCCTGGCAGAAAAGGACCTGGGGGTGTTGGTTGACAGTTGGCTGAATATGAGCCAGCAGTGTGCCCAGGTGGCCAAGAAGGCCAACAGCATCCTGGCCTGTATCAAGAATAGTGTGGCCAGCAGGACTAGGGAAGTGATTGTCCCCCTGTATTCAGCATGGGTGAGGCCGCACCTTGAATACTGTGTTCAGTTTTGGGCCCCTCACTACAAGAAAGACACTGAGGTGCTGGAGCGTGTCCAGAGAAGGGCAACGAAGCTGGTGAAGGGTCTAGAACACAAGTCTTATAAGGAGCAGCTGAGGGAACCGGTTTTGTTTAGCCTGGAAAAAAAAAAGGAGGCTGAGGGGAGACCTTATCACTCTCTGCAACTACCTGAAAGGAGGTTGTAGAGAGGTGGGGGTCAGTCTCTTCTCCCAAGTAACGAGTGACAGGACAAGAGGAAATAACCTCAAGTTTCACCAGGCGAGGTTTAGATTGGATATTATGAAAAATTTCTTCACTGAAAGGTTTGTCAAGCATTGGAACAGGCTGCCCAGGGAAGTGGTGGACCACCATCCCTGGAGCTATTTAAAAGATGGTAGACGTGGGACATGGTTTAGTGGTGGTTTTGGCAGTGTTAGGTTAAGGGTTGGACTCGATGATCTTAAAGGTTCCTTCCAACCTAGATGATTCTGATTGTACAATTCTATGGTTCTTTCTCAAATTTGGTTATCCATAGGGGAATTATGTGCGGTTCAGGTTAATCATGCTGACTTCTCAGAAGGAGGCAGCACAACCCTGTTCATGTGGCAAGGACTCCTATAGGCTAAATTGTTCCTGTCACCAGTACTTGGGGATGTCTGAACTCCATAGCCCACAGCAACCTTGTGTTTTGGATTTTTTTTCCCTCCAGAATGTAAATTTATTGAACGTTCACTGAATTATGTAGCTATGCTTTGTATTATCCATGTTGATACTTTCTCTACACTTTGCCAACGTACCCCTCTCCCAGCCAAGGGAGGGCTGATTGCTTATCTTATCTATCTATCTGTGCTAGTGTCCAGCACAAAGCAGCCCAGTCTCAACTAGGTCTGATATGCATTAGTTCATATAATAACAAAACTATTTTGAAGAAGTCATATTTATAGCTATCCTGTGATTTGCCTGCCAAGAAAGTAATAGGTGAGAAAAATATTTTGTTATGCATCTGTGACGGGTTAGGATAGAGGAACACTGGGATGTAATTTCACTCTAAGATCATGCCTGAAAGTTATTACTACACCAGGTTTTGAGGTGGGCAGAATTTCCAGGGGAAACTGTAAATTAAAATTTAAGGGTAGTAAATTTACAGTTGTGGTTACATCTCATATACAGAAGAATTCAGCTGTTGGGAAAGCTCTACACTCTAAGTGAATCTAGATAATTAGACTAATTCATGTAAAATTGCTTGAAATTAACTTGTCAGTTAAGCATTTGACCTTTAATTCCTGTCAGTAAAGGGGTGAAGTTGGAGAATAAGTGACAAAGAACATTAAAGTACATCAGTGAAATGTGTTGCAGTTTGTGTTTCTATCATATGATCATAAGGATAGGCATAATTAGTTGCCAGTAATTGTAAGATCAACTGCCTTCTACGCTGCCTAAATATTAAGGTCTTCATTCATGTATTCAACAATGATAATCAGAAATTAGAACACTTGGTGGATATCTTTGGTAGTGCTTCAGATCAGCCAGTACCTTTGGTGGGGTCTCAGATCCTGGGTATTCTCTCTGGTCCAGCTTCTTCCAGCGCTGCATCAGCTTAGTTACCATCGGGGTACTGAAATCTACTAGCTGAAATCCAGTCACATTGGCTCCTCCATGCATAAATCTCTCCAGAGAAATATCTTTGAATCCCTAGAAAATCAATTTACGATTTTGTTTGTCCCCATACACCACTGTGGGTCCAATCTGTTCTAGGTCAGCAAGGCAGCATAAAGAATGTACAGCAGCAGGTTTCCATTAGAAGCTAAAACTTAAAATCAGAGAATAATGTTGAACCTTTGTTGATAATTTCCATTTGTGTAATAAAGTATGAAACAAAACCGAGAAATAAATTTCCCACATTATTGCTAGGGTGGTCTTGACAGCTAAGCAACTCATTGCTGGGAATGGCAGTTTTTGAAGAAATGCCTTTGGCGAGTCAACTGGAAAGTGCCTGCAGAATATTAAAGCCTTAATCCAATTTCCATCAAAGCTGGCAGATTTGAATGAACACTGTACTAGTGCTTTAATGAATACATCCCTGTTTCTTTGCATGTTTGCAAAATGAACACCGCTATTCTGTAAATACATTTATTCCAGGAATCATTGTTTAGGCTGATGGGGTCTGAGATAATGAGGTAATATAATAGACGCTAGAAGGCAGAAACAGGGCATGAGAATCTCATTGTTAGTGAAAGAAAAACATAACATCAGAATCACACTTTTGTGAAATATGATGGTTGTAGCTCTCAGATCTGCTATATATTGAAAGGCTAAAGTGACCCCCAGCATTGAAAGAAAAAATAAAGTATATATACTTCCTGACTTATTAGTTTCCCAGGCTAATCTATTCGGCATGTATAAAGACAAATTCTTTAGTAAAATTTTCCTTTAGATACATAGATTCACCAAGGGCAAATCCTGCCTGACAAACCTGATGGCCTTCTACGATACTGCCACGAACTTGGTGGACAAAGGCAGAGCAACGGACGTCATCTACCTGGACTTAAGCAAAGCATTTGACACTGTCCCGCGTGACATCCTGGTCTCCAAAGTGGAGAGTCACGGGTTTGATGAATGGACCACTCGGTGGATAAGGAACTGGCTGGATGGCCGCACTCAAAGGGTTGTGGTTAATGGGTCAATGTCCACGTGGCGGCCAGTGACGAGTGGTGTCCCGCAAGGGTCAGTACTGGGACCAGTGCTATTTAACATCTTTGTTGGAGACATGGACAGTGGGATCGAGTGCACCCTCAGCAAGTTTGCCGATGACACCAAGCTCGGTGG
>VZSF01009037.1:68468-222605 GCA_013398295.1 Chionis minor | reverse complement strand
GGGTAATGGTTTTAAATTGGAAGAGGGGAGATTTAGATTAGATATTAGGAAGAAGTTCTTTACTGTGAGGGTGGTGAGGCACTGTAACAGGTTACCCAGGGAAGGTGTGGAGGCCCCATCCCTGGAAGTGTTTAAGGCCAGGCTGGATGGGGCTTTGAGCAACCTGCTGTAGTCAGAGGTGTCCCTGCCCATGGCAGGGGGGTTGGAACTAGATGATCTTTAAGGTCCCTTCCAACTCTAACCATTCTATGATTCTATGATTCTATAACTGAACTTCAAGAAACTGCATAATGCATACTGCTAAAGCAAGCTAAGAAGCAAGCATGAAATCTTTCTGCTCCTTTCCTAGCTGCCGTGCTTAATGTTAGCTCAGAGGTATCTTATTTTTATTTTCTTAAATTCCTCTGATTGGTATTTATTGGTGCAAACAGATGTGTATTACCATACTTAACCTAAAAAAGAAAGACTTAGGAAAAAAAATATTCTGGGGTACTGACTTAATACCCCGAGGAAAAAAAACTGTTAAGGACAGAGATTTTATTCATGTCTTAAAGGATACTAACAGTAAACATAAAAGGTGACACATCAGGAAGCCATACTACCTACATTATTGACCAGCCAGTAGATAGCACTGTGTGCCCCTGCTGAAGGAGATGTGTGGATGTGCCTGTCTCCACGGTATATCCCACTAGCAGTTCACTGCAACATCTGGTTGCTTGTTTACAGCAATTATTTTCCATGGGAAAAGTTACTTGGGGAACTATAAATTTGAACTGCTGAAAATCTAATTTGTAAGACCTAAGAGAATAGACACGTCTCATTTGAAATGCCTAAGGTCTTAAAAGTAATCTGAAGTGATCTTAAGTTAAGGTACAAGTACAGCGAAGCACAATAAAATATTTCATGTCAACTAAAATTCCTTGAGGTAGAGTAAAACCAAAACAATTTAAAGCACACATTAGACTGTCCTACATTCACTGTGCTTGGCCAGGCAGGTATTTCGGCTCAAAGAATGGGTTATTTTAATAATAAAATATTACATTTAAACTTTCTTTGCCCTCTTCTGAGCATTATCTGTGTGAATGTGCAGTTTAGAATTAGAGTGAAAATATTGAACTGGAAGTAGCTATCTTACAGCAAAATGAATGTTTCCTGGAGAATGTAGAAAAGTTACCTCCAGAATTGTTATGTTAGCAATATCAAAATGATGAGTCAAAAATCATAGTGTACTTCCATAAATTCTAATTAGCAGTCCTTTATGCTACATTTGTTTTGATAAAATTTAAGAGGGCAACATTGTGCCCTTCTGATCTAGATGGCTGTAACAACAAAACCAAGCTCTTTTACACACCATAAAGAATGTATTATGCGCCACCACATATTAGTGACAAATGGCAAATGTTGTGTGAAGTGCTATAACTTCAAAGCAAAACTGAGTTTCACTTACCAAGCAGGGGTATAATTCTAGAAAAGTATCTTACCAGGTTGGCAACAATATAATGGTATCCTTTCACATGCTTTCCCACGCTTACAATCTGTGGGAGAGAAATAAAAAAGAAAAAAAACAATGTCACATTGTTTTCTCTAGAAAGGTGTTTTCATAGCCAGAGAGATATAAATACTGAAATATAAAGCATCAGTAATATAATATTGAGAGTCTTTCTCCAATAAGATAGCTATAACTTTCCAGGTGCTTAATCATGGGAAAAAGTTAATATGAAAGTGAATGAAGTAATGAAATGGTAATCTAAGTGCCTTCTGCACGTTACTGTAGTATATACGATTTTATAAAATAGAGCAATTATCTATGGGATACAAATTCAGAAGGAGCAGTTCACACATTAGCTAGAAAGCCTACCGCTGATGTACCTTTATCATTTTAAATAAGTGCAGAATTTATGAATCAAACTGGGTTTTAATCTCTTGGGACCAAAGCTGTTTGCCTTTGAGGTGGACAAGTACTACGGATGTTATTTAGGTCTTGGTAATACGCTAAAGACTTTGGGAACGGGCATGGGTGAGGTCAGAGCAAGAACGGACAGTGAGGCTGCCCTTGAGTGTTTAACCAAAATATAACATGTGATGCAGAAAGGGAACAGCCACGATGTGCGGTCGCTAAAGTCCTGATATGGCAAGATCAACAACACAGTTTAGACAAAAACTATGTCAGCCTGTGCTTTGTATCAATATTATTGCCATTTCTATTATGGAATGCCTCTTATCTAATATGCTGAAAATCAATGAGGAGAGAATATTTTGTCAGTAGAAAACAGCATTAATAGTTTAATTACAGATTAAAGCTGTTTTTACTAAAGAAACTAACAGTAATACCTGTATCATGCAGCTTGCATTTATTACTAATACAAAGTCCTTTTAACTCATTGTTGATAGCTTACCACTCATTTAGAAAAAGTCTGCTTGCAGCCCAAGTATGTGTGGGGTTTTTGTCCTCATTTGCTCATATTCACAAAGCATTTTAGCTTCCTTCCAAATGAATAAATAAGACCCAAGCAAAACTTTTCCATGTAGTGCAGGTTACTCAATAAGTAATGGGAAACTTATAGATCTATGTCCTTTCTGGCTTTGAAATCTTAGCTCCAGGTGCTGTCCTGAAATTCTTGCCTTCATGGATCACACCTCATGTTCAAAAGACAGAACAAACATTCACTAAGGCTCTCAGCCCCTTCTCAGTGCAAAAAAAGAAAAAAACACCCACATATTTTGGACATGAGAGACAAGTTGCTGAAAGACTAAATAATTTGGCCAAAGGCACCCAAGGATCCAAGTTCTAAACCTGGATTAAGATTTGGAAATGTTTAATTCCCAGCTCTGTTCCAGTAAGTCAATTTGCTTCTACAGAAGAGTGGAAGGGAAAATCAGATGTGGCATAAGCACCTCATCAGAATGGTTTTAATTTCATTATTTTAAAGTAATAAAGTGAACAAATGTCGTGGTTTGGTCCAGAATGGCCCAGACAGGCAGAGCAACAGATGTTCCCTCTCTCCAGGAGAGAGAGAAAGAGACTAGTTTAGAAGGAACTACGCTACTTTAATGAAATATAAAGAATAAAATAATAAAAAGAAAACAATGACATATATACAAAACCATATCAAGCTCCCAGGATGACAATCACATCACCAGCAGGCACTGGGGAAGTCCCAGACTGGACTCAGTGATGGATGGGAACTGGATTCCAGATCTGGGCTCAGGAACACATAGATTGGGATCAAAGGCAGATGAACAGACAGAGTCCGCCCCGGACGCCGGCCACTGAAGGAAGAGGCCTTTGATCCCTCAGCTTTTATACTGAGCACGAGGCAGACGGGATGGAACACCCTGTTTGGTCAGTTTTGGGTCACCTGTCCTGGCTGCTCCTCCCCCCAGGTGGGACCCCTCTGCAATTTTCTGCTTCCCACCCTCCAACGGGGCAAATACCAAAGTTGGCTGCCCTTGGTCGTTACAGCAATAAGTATGAGCAAGAGCCTCTCTGCACACCGTGCCTTGGCATTGACTATAAACATAGGTCTTATCACTCTGAGAGCGAGCAGTTTTTCTGCACAATATGCTGTTAATTTCAGCAGTTAGAAGAGGCCTATTTAGAAAGTAGACTTAGTGAACAAAATTGGTCCTGTTTTACCTCAAACCGGGACAATAAGCAATTTGTCTGTTATCCCTTTGTTCTTATGAACCTCCCTTTTGTATTTTCAGTCTGTAGCTAAAATGATATCAGATTTAAAAAGCAAAACGTAAGCTAAAAAAGAACCAAACAAAAGACACTGCACCTCCCATGACCAGATTGTTGCCCTTCATGTAAATGAATTGCTTATTTTGCACCCAATCAGACTCCATTAAGATCAGTGATCAAATACCTTTGCTACCATTTTACTAGGGGATGGTACAGAGCAAGAGGGAGAAATCACAGTTTTCCCTATCACCAACTCAACACATGTGAATTGTGCTATCAAGCCATTTTTTTTACATTCAATACAAAGCGTTCTAATCCTTTCTGGCATCAGGAAAGATTTCAGTGGCTTCAATGGGGACATGACCCCTAACACGACACCAATAATGCTTTTACATCTATACTTCAGCAATACATGGTGATGAAAATATGTTTGCATCGTCATTACAGGGAAATTGATCTAGATTAAAAACTCATATTTTTAAATAACTACAGCATCACAGTTTGAATGTTAGTGGACTGATACAATTTAAGATGTATGTGACATGGTAACTGTGCACCTGACCCTCAGCGTGGGCAAATCACAGCAACTCCCTTTGAACTCTTGGAAGTTGATGCAACTTTGGCAATTAACACCCTTAGTGAATGTTCCCTGGCTTGGTTTCATAACACCAATTGTGACGATCATTGCAACATATCAGTCAAATAAAACAAGCACATGATCAACCTGCAACTGTTGAGGTATCTCAGATACACATCCATAGCTGTCACAGTCAAAATGAGTAAATACTGCAAATGATTAACCAGATTTACTTCTGTGCTTGTTCCTACAAAATGCAATTAGAAATGACTGAAGAATTCCTGGATTTAGTGTGAACAATACAGAATACTTTTGGAAAAAGATTTTTAATTTTTCAATGTATTCCCTGAAAACTTGTCTCAGGGGGAGTGATAAAGGTACATGTTTATGTATCATCTAGTTGTCTTAACTTCCTTTATAGTCAGTGGAAAGAGCAGGCATTTTATGGAAATGATTCATCTTATCCTAAAGCACATGTTTAAAATTAATTAGACAGCTTGTGCCCTGAAAGTGCATCTTTTTCTGCACAACTAAAAAAGAGTTGATGATGATTAGCTCTGATGTAGACACCTACATTTTATATCCCTAATGTTAACTGAGAGGAATTTCACCCTAAGAATGTTGATCATGCAGACAGAGAAGAGAAGTGATGCTATATGGCTTGCATTTCCAACGAAGACTGGATATAATTCTGATTTTTAATTTGAAAATATTTATGGTTATTGATCACACACAATTTACAAACCAGGAATTGCTTATGATTTAGGAAAAAAGTGCCTGTTTAGTGAAACAGCTTTCTATGAGCATCTCATACTTTTGAATATCCAAAATATACATACAGCCACCTTTCTCTCAAATACTCAAAGCTACAGATTATGATCTATAAAGTAAGATACAAATTATCGCTACCTGAAGAACCACCTTTTTCTATACTGTACTTCTGCACCGAGATAAACAGAGGCAATGAACTTAAATCCTTCATAACAAGAGAAGGAGTTTCTGACAGATATTCAGTCTGGAATGCAAACTCTCCCACTTTTCTTCTCTATTCTTTAATTCGTTAGCAGTGACTAGAGCTTTAACAGAGATGAGATCTCAACCATTCCATACACATACCGGTAGATATTGCGCAGAACCACAAACTAAACAGATGGGTGTTGGCAAGTGAGGAAAAAATATTTGTCTTCTGTGGCAGAGTGGAGAGGCGGGGCTAAAAGGTTCAGCAAATCTATTCCAAAAGGGAAAACCAGGACTGAGATTTTGACAGATGAGAGTGTTCCAGAAACCCTTTGCTACAGAAGTTCTTTAAGTCTGAGGGCACCTTAAAAACTCAGGTACTTCTTTATGGATCCCTAAATGCAGACCGGAAGGCTAAGCTCAGTCATGGTCCAGAGAGAGGGCAGAGTTGCATTGCCTAACGTCTCCATTAACAAAGAGCACAGTTGGTAGGATAGGATCTATACTGCAAAAGCATTCGTGCTAAGGAGCTGGCATCCATAGCACGCATGTTTCACAGTTTTACTCTGGCTTATCTGTAACCTGGCCACTACGCTGAACTCACACTACACTTCAGGGGTGCTTCTGGGCACATCGTCTTGTTTGGCATCATCCAAAAGAAAAGCAATCCATGCGTTTTGAGCCTGCCCTGGATGTGAAATGCAGGAATCTGGAGATTCACTTCAAAAGAGTATGTTCTCAACACCAACTAAGATGGTCTCTGTGCCTGTGGGCCCTGCTCTCCTCGACAGACCCCGAGCATCTTTGGGGCAGGTGGCAGATCCATGGCTGAGCAGTTAGAACTGTCTTCATTTCAAAAAGAAAGCCCTGAAGAGGGGTAATGTTGCCACAGGCACCCATGGTGGGTCTGCCTGGGGAGCAGGAGGTCTATCTCGGCTCTCACCCTGGCCAGCTGCAATACCTGAGACAGGGCTAGGCGTCAATGACGGGCTTTGCCAGTCACATAAGCAGTGATACACCATGAAGCTGCTGATACGGTAGGACAGGGTGGTGGTAGCTCAGGGAAGGACCCTCTGTACATGTAATTGTCCTTTTCTTTGCTTCTGCATGCCTTGATTCAAAACTGTCCTCGTGCCAGGAACCTGAGCGAGTGGGATCAGATCTGTTTCTCTCACTCAAGTAGTGCTTCTTCACTTACACCTTCTAAGAATTTATTTTTGCTCTGTATTCCTTAACACACAAAGATATTGCAGCTGGCTTTTGTTGCAATGAGAGTTCAAGGTGACCTCAGCTTGCTCAGGGAGATTTTGGGAAGAAAGTGTTGGGAAGGGTGAATTGATTTTTTACTTCTTTAGGAAGGATGAGAGCAGGGGAAAGCAGGATGCTGCACTGGCTTTCGTATCTTGATTTGCATGTTTTAATTCAATGACCAAGGGGGCTAGCACCTGGAATTGGAGCTCTTTTGTACCCTTATTTGTACAACCGAACAAATTATTAAATAAACAACGCTGTTATGGAGAAGAATAAATAAGAAATACAATTTGCTTCCAAAATTACCGTTAACAGGAAAGACAACAAGAGTCATTCCATGTATTATCTAGCAGTCACACTATTAGTGAATACTTCATTTCAGTAAATGCAATGGGATAGAATCAAAGGAATTGAAATATCAAGGCCATTACACTACAAAGGTTGTTTTGGAATCTAATGCAACTTTTTTTTTTTTTTTCCCCCTAAGTATCGTTCTGTATGCGAGTGTCCACAGAAAGGCGAACTTTGAAAAAAAAACCCCACCAGCATTAGGCTCTATTCACATTAATAAATGCATTTATGTATAAGAAACTAGAAAGAACAGTACACTGTGAGAATTTTTTGTTGCTGATCTACCATACTGCAATTAAGAAAACACCTTATCCTGATTTCAGTGACTCCAGTGATAATCAAAAGTAACTAGAATTATACTAGTGACTTTAAAGTGTGATAAAAGCAGAGCCAGTGAGGTTTGAATCCAACTTAGGCTTTAAACAAAACCTTGAACTTTCTAACTTTATCATACAATACTGTTAGCTGAACAATAGCTTGGCCTAGGAAATTCAGAAACTATTCCACTATCAAAAAGAAGAGCTACCAGCATCTGCTTTGATTCTTTTTCTTTTTCTTTTTTTTTTTTTTCCCCCCAAGGAGTGGCAAGTTCACTGACTTTGATAAAAACATTTCCAGACTTACGTCAACACCTGAACAGAGAATCAGGCCCCAAGTCATCCTCTGTTCTCTACTACTATGAAATGGATATTACGTATAACTCATTTTAAAAGAATGTTTAACTTCTGTAGCATGAAATGTTCCTCATTATGATTTCCAGAAGATTGAGGTCAGTACAGCTGGAGTGAAAAGGACTTATTTTCAGTTAAATGTCTTCAAAGCGTGATAGCTGTGCATTACCAATGGGACTTTAACAAAGGTTTTCCTCTTTGCTATTGTGTCACAATCCGCTGCTTTAAGAAAAAGAACACCTGCAATAAAATGAAGTCTGTCTAACACAATATAAAAAGTGTGGAGACTTGTTAAAGACGGAAGATTGAGACCTGACCTGAAATATTGTGGCAGAACTGGCGATGATATAAACCACAACTGAAATGGGATTTTATACAATATCTGAAGCAAGGATAAATCTTTTACAAAGCCATAAAAAAAGCAATTGAGAAAAAAAGCTTAATTTTAACAGCTAGCGCTCGCGAAAGGGCACTGTTGTTAGGGAAAGGGTGGACTGTTAACAGCCAGAGAGGATATTAAAGAAGGCAACAAAGCAGAAGTGGCTCCTTATGAACGAGAGTTTCTTTCTCTGCTGTGAAGGCAGGTGCTGGGCCGGCACCTCAGTGCACACACCTGCCCCTCGCCCGGCGGAGCAGAGGGGAAGGATGCTTCCCACCCAGCCCGCCACCCACCACCAGTGGCACCGACGGGCAGCTGCCGGGGAAGAAAACCTGGAGAGGTGGCTCGAAAGCCATTAGCCAGCGCTCTGCGCGTGGCTGCCTGCTTCCTGCTGCTGCTGAAGTTGTTTGCATTCAAAGCCTACTCCTGTGAAAGGCTTGCTCACAGCTAAATGGGATAGGCAGCCTTGCAGGGAAAAAGGATGCAAGGAAAGAGAGGAAGGGAGTACGAAGGCGGCCACTTTACAAATCCTCCGAACCATTTGTATTCATCCTTTGTCTTCTATCTCCTATTTGTTCTCGCAGTAACTGAAATAACCTATTTCTTGGGTCCAAACCTCATCAGTTGTGTGGTGCAGTGACAAAATGTGTTTTTATTACTGTGCAGTGCGGGACTATTATCGTGTGCAAAATCCCAGCTGCTTCACGGAAAATGAGCCTCTGCAGAGAGCCCCTCCTGGCTCTGTGGGGTGAGGAAGATGCTGGTGGCAGTGCCAGCAGCTGTCTCCCTCAAGAAGAGCTATCAGTTTGCATTGTCATTACAGTGCTGCTTAGAAGCAACTCCATAGACCTCTAGGGAAAAAAAAAAAGCACGGAGAGAAAGGAATGATGAAGAAAAGGGACTTTATGAATCTCCCAACCCCCCTGGGATGAAGAAGAGATACACGGAGACCTGCCACTATGTCCCTGAAGTAGTGTAAATACAGCGATACTGCTACCAAATTACTGTGTGCTGTAACCAAATTCTTTGGCTAATGATTTGCTCCTGTGGTTCTGTGTGAGCAGAATTAAACCTGCATTTTGCTCACGCAAATCAAAAAGATATACAGGAAAACGAGATGGTGAGAGATGAGACAAGTCCGTGCCATTTATGACTCAAGGGATAAAGAAATCCTCATTATGCAACTAAACTACATGTAAAATCAATGTGATCTCTTGATAAATGCTTGTTTGTGTTGTGCTAGTGATCCTTTGTGCCAATGCACTCCCGCATTTATGAAAAACGAGAAAGCAGAAGAAATTATGGAGGAATGATTGAGATAATAATCTGTTTAGTTCATATGTCTGGTTAATTTCTGCCTTCCTGTAAGTTATGTTGTAATTTATTAAAGTATTATGTTTTAATTTATTTTATCTTAATTCAATTATGACAGTGATCTAAACACTATTTGCAAAAATGCCAGTTGATAGCTTCAGTTAGCAGACACATTGGAAATTAAGACGAGAAAACCCACATTTTTAAAACCAGCAAAATTTACAGCTTGATCAATTTAGAGAAACTCACCAGTCAAGTAATACTTTTTCAGGTTTAGCACTCCTGTGGCAAAATATAAGAGCAGACCAAAAAGGACTGGAATATGTCAGCTTCTCTAATTTTCTCCATTCAAACATTTATTTACTTTCATTTTGATGGTAATAATAATAATAGTCAGTCTTCCTGTGACAGCCCGCTCCATCTTACCCATCAGAGAGATTTGGTCTCCAGTGCTAACACACACGTGGTACTTTACACACTGAAAAACTGTATTAGTCAGAAATCTATGAACAGCGTCCAAGACACTGTGCAGCTACATCCCTGTCATGCTTGTTCCTAAGTGTTGTTAGCTCTTATCAATTAGAGTTTATTGGCCTGTAATTTTTATAAGATAGTATTAATGATACTAATACTTTGCTATGTGATAACTTTACATCCATGTTTAGTTTTTAATATTGCAAAGTACAATGTGCATTCTTTTTATTATTATGTATTAATCCATCTGTGTACATTGAAGCGTTAAATATGTGCCAGATGCTGCATAGCAGTTTTCACCTTTGTGTTTAAAGGCAAATACAGCCCCGGATGAGCAGGGAGGCTTGATCTTGATACAGAACATTGAGAGAGCTGAGAAAAGGGACCGTCTACTGTGAAACATCCCATTTAATTCTTATGGGCAGGGGAGGGCAGGGAGCAGGAAAAAACCACTGGAATCAGCCTGTCTGGTAGACCAGGAGGCAGACTGATCATTTCTGACAGTGAAACTGATTCACTGTGCGAAATTCAGAAGAAAATGCTGCTAACAGTGGACACCTTGGAAGACTTCTAACACAGAGAGTGCTGAGGTTTTAACTTTGTCAGATGGAGATGGGTGGGAGAGGATGGAGCTGCTACAGATGGAAGAAGAAAGGAAATCCACTGCCATTCTTGCAGAAAGGACAAACAATTTTTTTGATGAATAAAGTCCTGCATATGCCCATGTACATATGTTTATGTATGTATATGTGTGTGTACAAACATAGAAACAAACACTGAATATGGTACTGCATATGAAGAAGCCTGAGAAAACAGAAATTAGAAGTTGCAATATGCTCTTTCAGAAAGAAGTAAACAGAAAGAAGTAAACATAAAGGTCCTAGGCAAATGCCATTACAGTTAGCTTGTATTTTTCAGTTTGCTTTGCAGGAAGGTCATAATGGAGAAACAGTTAAAGTCAATTCCTAGTAAAATTCTCCCCAAGAGGACTATCAGAAATTAGGAAGAAGTAGCAGAGTATTTAGCAGCAGAGAATGGGGAAACAAAATACTGGAGAATCATATTTCCTGGCTTAGTGAAGGATTTTTTCAGATGTGGTCGCTTAAAGTAGCACAGAGGTTGACCTGATCACCCTGGTATTCCTTCTGGCTGTCTCTGATGCAAGCACATTATGGGCTTGCAAGTTTCAGTACAAGATGATACTCAGTTCACCCACTCATAAGGTATTTCTATCTCAAGAGCTGCCTATAGGTGTGCAAACAGAGTAATCAGAAACAAATGAGCTCATCCGTGTAGAGCTGTGCTTTATATTTTTGGCCAGACTCTCAGCCTGACTCAATAAACACAGCAGGACAGGTTGGGGACACACTGGACAGGAACTAACTTTGCAGGAAAGCTCCTGGGGGTTCTGGTAGACAAGTTTACCATGAGCCAATCAATCACCCTCCTGGCAAAGGTGTCCAACAGCCTCTTGGGCTGCATTGCCAGTAGGTCAAGGGAGGTGATCCTTCTTCTCTGCTTGGCTGTAGTGAGACATGTCTGGAGTGCTGTGTCCAGTGCTGGGCTGCCCAGTACAAGAGAGACATGGGCATACCGGAACGGGTCCAGAGAAGGGCCACAAAGGTGTCTGAGGGCTTGAAGCATCTGTCATATGAGGAGAAGCTGAGAGAGCTGGGACTGTTCAGCCTGGAGAAGAAAAGGCTCAGGAAGATCTTAGTAATATGTATAAATACCCGAAGGAACGGTGTAGGGAAGAGGGTATCTGACTCTTCCTGGAGGTGACCAACAATAGGACAAAAGGCAAAGGACACAGGAAACACAAGAAATTCCAGCTAGATATGAGGTTTATTTTTTTTCGCCATGAGGCAGTCAAGTACTGAAACAGAGCATAAAGGGGTTGTGGGATCTCCATTCTTGGAAGTGTTCAAAATTTGGCTACATGAGTAACCTGACCTAAACTTGCCCCCTTGAGCAGAAGGAGCGTCCAAATGACCTTCAGAGGTCACTTTCAAACCCAGTATTCTGTTATTCTGTTTGTAGAACAGAGCTGCTCATGTCAGTACTTCACAGTCTGAATTTCAAAACCAGGTCCAAAATCTGCCAAAAACCAAATCTCAGAGGTCTAAGACTCCAGTCTTTTTTCTGGTACTTTGGTTGCTCTGCAGTGTTTAATATGTGCTGACAATGGGAATTCTGTCAGAAAAAGAAATAGAGGATCATAACTGTTAACCTCGGACTTCAGCATTTCATGCTTTTGAAAGCTTCCTTACATAATTTTAGATGTCCTTTTGATATAGATCAACAGCAAAAATAAAAAACAATGGAAGTCCAAAAGAAAAGGGCTAAAGTATTTACAGTTAACAAAACTATCCATCACAATCTAAATTATCTGGATACTACACTTTTCAGCTTAATTGTAAGATCTATTTGGAGCACTGACTTAATTGTATATCTGAACACATTTCGGAGCACTGAACAAACTCTAAGTAATAGCTGTAAGATCAGCTATTACCAAGCAAATGACAGTCTGCTTCTCTAGTAATAAGTGTTATTAGTGTCTGAAAAAGTACAAAGAACAAATACGATGGTTGAACAAATAACATAGGTTTTCACTGAAATCTTCAAAATGATTTTCTGTGCTGTTCTTCAAATCTGACTCTTGCTTGAAAGTTAGCAAACTAGGAAATAACAAAAGAAATCCATGACATGTATTTACTGAAGGTAAATTATTCCAACTAAATAAACGCAAGTAAAACTTAGAAGAGAGTGATACTACATTTCCTTAAATGTGTGTGTTTTGCTATATATATTTAGTCCTCTTTCCTAAGGAAATCATATTTGAGCTACTGAGCTGTCTGTGGGTCTGTCTATCAATTTTCCAGTAAAACATTTTTTAACACATTTGGCAATTTCAGCGATATTTGAAAAGGAGACAATGCCTCTAAGATGTTGTCTCGGATATCTAGGACATCTAAGACATTAAGTCTTACAGTCTTTATTAATACTGGCTGCTGGGTGGAGAACAACGACCCATACATTTTTGTCATCAAAGCAATAAGAAGCACCCAGGCACTGCACCTCCTGTCTGACAGCTACTAGTCAGCACATGGGTCCTACCCAGTCAGTCAACTCGCATGTATTTCTTGATTAGCCATAGTAAGCGCTATTTCTTGCTTGCTCAGTACTTTTTGGGGAAGATTTTTATGGTGCTGGTGGTAGTGGTGGTCTAAGAGAAAAACAAAGCCCACAAAAACCAAGGGGGTATCTGTCCTCTCTTCTTAGTGTTTTAGTAATTCTAAACAATGCTTTGTTCTGCTATGTGTGGCTTCTGGATTGCTTCAGAATGTACTGATACAAATTAAAGAAATACATACTAATGAGAGTAAAAAAATATGAGAAGAAAGACAAAAAATAAAAAAACCCAGTAATTTTCTTAAACTAGGAAGTCTCACTTGGGGTTTCATAATTTAAGCTTAAATAGGTGTCCGGTATTAACTTTGTTTGGACTTTCTCAGTAATAAATAAAACCTCATTTCTTTTGTAGGCATATTTATTTTGAAACATGAGTTCTGTATTTCAAATACAGTTCCAGTAAGAAGATAATAAGACTAAAGTAATGATTTTCTAATTTTGGTAGATACACCCTTTATCCTTAGGCTGACTTGACTTCTGATTTTCAGTCAGTAAGCCAGAAATGCAAATATAAACACTATCTTAGAATGCCAGAAAAAAAATAAAATTGAAAGAAGGAGTAAAAAAAGAAGGAAAACTCCTAGTGAAAAGTGAGAGAAATACACGGCTGTCATTCTTGCTGTGCCATACACAGTAAAAGACTACTTTGTCCTGGACTGTTCAGATGCTGTACTGCTTGCTGACAATATTAGCAGATTAGTTGGCAGGAAATGGAAATCACAATATTACAATGTGTTTCAAGTATCCATTGCATCTTAAGCAGAAAGTTCTTAAAATTCAGGGAAGCACTTTAGAAACACAAGTTGGAAAGAAGAGACATGCAAGCAGAGAATTTTCTGTCTCTCTCAATGACTTTCATCCTTTGATTCAAACAGAATATTTTTGTGCTTTTAAAAGACCACCTGCTGAAAGTGCTGTGAAAAAAGGGATGTTGATAAACAAGGACATAACGGTCCTTGACAGAAGAATATGAATCACAATAAATTGATTCTGCTATATATGCTATATTTGTTATATAAAACTGTGAAGATGTCTTTTTACCTTTCTGTGTCTTTGTTTTAGCTCCTTTTTTCTACCTTGTCTCAGTAAGCTGGAAAGGCAATGGTAAAAGCAATCTCTAATTCAATGCATGTAGGAAAATGGGCTTTGTCTCTTTTTCTAGTCATTTATACAAAACAAATAAAGAAGTATCATAGTTTACTTTTTAAATTAAAAATGTGCGGTATATTTTTATTACAGCTTTGTATGAATAGATGAAACAAAGGTCCAGGTAAGTAAACTGGGGAGATTTAGTGAGATCACTTACGAGGTTCTGCAAAATATTTTGTTAAGCATAAGGAGTCCTCCATAACTGTTAAGAGTAGATGTGCTTTCTCCAAAATGAAAACACTTTCTGGAAGTTCTGGGGAAAGCTGACATTAAATAGATCTTCATAGAACCATAGAATGGTTTGAGTTGGAAGCGACCTTAAAAATCACCTCCTTCCAACCCCGCTCCCACGGGCAGGGATACCTTCCGTCTTCTTTTTTACTGCTTTGGCTGCTCCTGCATAGCACTGAAACACACTGTTTTGGCGTTATTTCTGGGGGTGAGCAGCAGTGGTCATGCCAAGCATTGCATCCCCTTGTGGGAAGGAATGTGGAACTGCCCAAAGCACCAGCGCTGCCAAGGCTGCCCTGAGAGGCCATGGTGAGGGAGAGGTCCATGGCCAGAGCCACAGCTCTCCCAGCCATACAGCAGGTCTACACCAGTACATTAAAATGGGTTAGGACTTGCTTGTGCTCCCCAAAGGCAGATCATGTGCACCACTTAAAGTGGGCACACTTTGTGGTCTGTCTTTCAGAGCCTGGGGTTGCAGGATGATAAGCTCTGCCTGATATGGTCTGATAAGGCAGAGGAGTGCAAAGGAGGAGTTTCACTCACAGGTAACAAAAAGGTTTTCCTGGTTATGGCTGCTGTAAGATATAAAAGAGGCAGGGGTATTCTTTTGCCATCCTGAGAATAAAGTCTAAAAAAGAAATAAAATTATCTTGGTATGTTTACAGTTACAGCAGATTCTCGAGAGTAGGTAGAGATCTACTGACTCAGATAGGCTGAAGACACTGTCTGTGTTACTGATGAATCAAAGCAACAATTCTGTGACCCTGCAGAAATTGGTAACTTGTTCCAGTGTTGTGTTTAAACAGGGCTTTGAGCTGAGCCATGGCAACTGGCACTCATACAGAAACCAAGCAAAATGTTTCCAATCACCCCAAAATAAGTCCATTTGCTACTGCACAGACTGTATGGTCTTGTGTGGGTGAGCATGACCAAAGAAGAGGAGCCTAGCTTTATTAAGAAAACCATCACAGTCTTGGAAGTCTTGGCAGAGCCTTGAGAGGTAAGATCTGAAACCTTCTCTGAGGGTAAGACGGTAGCAGGCAATCCAAGCAAATCAGATATAAACACTTGTGTGCAGGCTGAATTTAATGCTGGCCCTACCCTGTCTTTCTAGAATGAAAATCTGAAAATAAAACTTCATCTCTCTATACTTCACCCTTAAAAGGAGTATAGGTTTGGCCCTTGCCCAAAACATCAACCTCACTACAGCAATATAAGAACCCGAAAAGAAGATCATATGATGAAAAATGCACATCCTGGGCTGTGCACAGGGGGAGTCTGGATTTCAGATGCATCACTGGGTTCCAGAAGAGAAATCTTCCCTGAAAACAAGCCTCAGGTAAGGAGTGTGGAGGCAGCTTCTTCACACACCAAGGCACATGGAGAGGAGAAAATAAATGAGAACAACTAATGAACTAAGAAAAATATACAAGACAAAAGGAAACAGAAAATGCTAAGATTAAAGGTTCACAAGAAGTGAGGAAACAGCAAGGTGCTCGTTTTCTGAGCTGGGCACCTGGGAGAGGACAGTGAGAAGAAACCAGATCGGATAAATGGGCACCAGGTACGGGCAGGTGAGCAGCACATGTGCTCACTTTTTGAACACAGCCAGTGAAAAAGTCTCCAGTCTTCACTGCTTCAGGTCCGCAGCCAAGAGAAGTGTGAATCTGTATATATAAGGGCAGTCACTTGAGAAGAAACCCGCAAGCCCACAAGCCAGTTTCTCTCCCTTCATTAGCATAGATTTAAGGGCGAAGCACTTTGAGTTACGGTCTCATTACTGAGATTTAATTACTTTTCCTAAATGTTCTGCAGAACATTTACTTGTACGTTGCAAAGTATTACAGTATAGTCACAACTTAGGCTCTCAATTACAGGAGAACTAGGCAGGAAAGAAGTTGAGTTAATTAGAGTCACCGAAGCTTAATCAATTCCTCTGTGTATGCAGCGCAGAGCAGGCCAACTTTTAGTCCAGTTGTGAAGCCACCTTGTCTGTCTGCTACAGGTTATTAAAGCCTTCATGCAAAAGGAAAAAGTCAATGGCCGATATTTTAAAATGGCTGCTATTTTGCATTTTCTCCATTGAGCCAGACTCTTTTTGCTTCAATCCCATTTTTGGCAGATTAAATGTTTTTGTGTCTGAGACTGTTTTTGACTGCCCATCCTTAAGCAGCACTTGATCTCTGAAGACCAAGTGCTTTCTTTTTGGAGCCCCGAGCCAGCACCCCAGGTGTACTTGCAGATCAGACTGTCTAGGAAGACCAGGACCTTCACGAAGGAGATTAAAGCTGCAGGTCTTCTGTCTACTTTGTCTAGCCTGGCTCTAATGCCATCCCTGTTTGCACAGTGACCTTCCTTTGGATGGAGAGGATATCCAGGCACGTGTCCTGGTTTGACAACACTGGGAAAGAAGAGAATTCACATGATCTGGAAAAATTACATAAATATTCTGAAATGCATTAATTCAATTTAAGTAGGTCAAGTGTAAATATATATATATATTTATATGGGAAGTCACTACTGAGAAAAGAAAGACACCCACATACCCCCAAAGAATTTATCTCCCTTCATTAGCATAGATTTAAGGGCAAAGGCTTTACACTTAGGTGTGAATAAACACCAGCACAAGTAAAGAAAAGCTCTTTTCCTGGGTAAAATTCATCTCACCCAAAAACTAGACAGTAGCCAGATGAATTGCTTTCTAAAAGTGCTTGTATGACTGACTAAGGTACAGGTATGTTACAAGGTAGGTATTACCTCCTACCTGCCACTCTCCCTGTGCAGTTAATGGGAAGAGGACTCAATTAGCTCTTGGGCTTGCCCTATAGAGGTGTCAGCCAAACTCACCACATCTGATTCAGTCTGTTGAGGCCAGGCACTGCATTTTTATGACCTACCGTGCCTGCATTGAGTACCTATTTTAGGCATGCAAGATTCAGAGCTGTATGAAGTCAGAGGAGGTCAAAACCTAACCACATTAAAATCAATATCCAATTCAGTTCTGCATGACCTGAACAAAGAGCACAGGTTACGTTCCTAAAAAGAAACTGACTATGCAGGTGCCAATCTGGCAGGAAAATGAGTAGCAGCTTCTGGAAGCAAACAAAATGTACACGTGGGATCCAAACATGTACTGGATGACTTCATCTTGCTTTGAAACTCAGTGGATGGATACTCAGCAGATACACCTACACAGGATGGTGGGTGTACTTCAAGACTTACAATAATACAGCGTACTTTTTCTAAGTCACATTTGCATGCTGTGTAAAAGAAATCAGGTACATACACACATGCACCCGAACAGAGCTGAGAGAGAAATTATTTTTCTAATTGTATTTTAAAAGACCCTCAAATGGGTGTACTGTTTTACTACAACATAGGCTGAACTGGGGGAGGATTTCATTATAAGCTATAGAAAGCATGTGTTAAAACATAATGGCATTAGAATATAAAAAAAAAAGCCAAATGAATATCTATAGCAATATGGCATCATCTATTCTTCTCTTGGCAACAGTCATAGAAAGAGTCCTTGTTAAATCAGCCATACTATTAATTCTCAGTTCCCCTCTTTATCCTCTGCCAGTGAAAGCAAAATTGACGCATATATTTCTATGAGTACTATTTTACACATTTCTGTATCACAAACAACACTTCATATTTCTTTGACTTCAGCAGCAGATGCATCATAAACGTTTTTTCGCAAAATTCTCTAAAGCACTAGCAAAGAGAAGCAGCGTGGCGGCAGAGGAGCTACCACCAGCAGATGGCATTCATTCCCTGCAATTCCTGCAAGAGCAGCAGGTACCGAACGGTGCATTTGCACCACATAAGCATAGCATGTGGGATCATGCGAGAAGCAGATAGTTAACCCTAAGTTATTTTCCTGTCATTTGACAAAATGCTTCTTTCAAAGCATTATTTTATAATTTTCCATCATTTAAAAGCTCATACATAAGCACTATATATAGAGAGATTTCTCACATCCGAGCAGCAGGCTTTTATATTCACTTTACATACTGATATAGATACTACCCAGTGCAAGCCAGTCTGCCTTGACCAGTATTTTCTTTATCTAATAGCAGCTTTCCATGAAAAACCAAAGGAAGAACCTGATCTTCCTTCCCAGTTCAATAGCACCTTTATTCTACCGTTCTTCATGTTCATAAATACTCTGCTAAGATAATAAAACTATCAGTTTAAACACGTATAATGATAATTTAAAAGCATTTTATGGCTAGAAATAGATGGCTTATGGTATTTGGTGAACATAAATTAATACTGGATTCAAATAATCTTTTTTTTTTTTTTTATTTCCTCTCAAGCAAAACTGAGCTTTACCCCCACAAAGGTACGGACTGAGGATATCTTGGCAATTCAGCAACACCATGTTGTTTTGCCAGCCCTAAGACCCTGATGCGAGACGTATCAGGCATAGAGGTGCAGGGATGCAGGGCCAAATGTGCAGCTGCCCTGACTGCTGGCACCCTTGGCTCACAGACCTGCTGAGTGGGAAACGGGGAGGGAGGTGTCACTGCACTGATGTGCTGGCTGTTAAGACAAGAATTACATAGGAAAAGAAAAAGGAGCAGGCAAGTGGATGTACAAATATAGGCCCATGAAGAAAAACAAAAAGAAAGAGCAAGCAATCTCATTTCCATTGAGAAAATAAACGAAACGCAATGCACAAAGGTATCTCATCTGGAGATAATGGGCTTACAGTGACATTAAAAGCAGGTATTACCTGTTCTAAGAGATTCTGAAGCCTCTCTATTTCACAGTCTATTACAAATTTCTTTTCTTGCCTTCGGTCCAGATCTTCTAAAAGCCGCCTGTAGCTGGCATCGTTAAAATTCTCCACACAGATGGCACTGACTTGCCAGCTATTTTGTCCTGCTTTTTCCATAATAGCTTGAAGTATTGAATAACCTAAAAAAAAAGGATACAGTACACTAGTAACACAATCATTGCATTTTTTTAATAGAAATTTTCCTTAATCAGTATTATGTCTCTTAATATTTGTTCCTGCAGGGAAGGGAATAAAAGACTGTTTGTATTCCTACCTATGCTGCTAGCCATGATCAACACACAGTACGCAATTAACAAAAATTACAATTGCTGTGATCAGAATGCTTGGAATGATTCTCAGCGTTATGTATAATCTTCATATGATTTATACACATGAACTCTTCCAGTCAAGCATTCAGCTTCTCAGATTGTTTTTTTACAGGTTTCTATATCCAGGCATTTCACAACACAGCAAAGAAAATACCTGAGCCTACTCATTCACCAGTAGTATTTGTGTACTACAAAACCAGTATATTACACATTTAAATGTTTTGCTTTTTTTGTTGCTGGTTTTTTTTTTTTTTGACAACATTTAATCCGGGCAGTTTTTAATGGTTCTTATTAAGAATTCCTTTTTTTCATTATTTATACATATAGATATGTATGCCAGTATAGATGTGCGAATACAAATTACATCGATATGTTTCAGAGAATCCATATAGCTTTAATCAATGTACGCAAAGTGACTAGAGGTCAATGAATGAAGTGCACCGTGGAAGCATTAATTATTACTACTGGCAGGATTATTGCTTTTTATCATTATCAATATTTGATGCCTTCTTTGTCATCTTTGAGCGCATTCACAGACGGGAAAGGCTGCATCTTCTCAGAGGTCTCCACCTGACCCTGCAGGACAGGCTCCCTGCCTGCAGTCTCAGTGTGCCCCGGCCCACCAGCCCTTCACCTTCTCCCCTCTCCCAGATTTTTCTCTCTGGGGATGTGCAGTACAGAGGCAGGAGAGGAGCACGTGACATGTCTTAGGACAGCTTGCAAGTCTAGCCTTGACTTGCCCAACCACTCCTGGAGTAGGTAGCATGTATTATTCCACCTTTTATCTGGAGTAAATGGTGAATTTGTTTAAAGCAATGAAGATTGCACATCTCAGATCCAGAGTTAATGTTTAAGAAAGACAAAAAGGACAGCTATGCTTGTTAACAACATACTGATACAAATGACACAATTCAGAGACGGTCCCCCTGTCTAGAAACACAACACCAAATAATGTGGCTTTTTACTCATTATCTGGCTGATTTTTCCCCGCTGGCTTTAAACAAAAGATTTGACCTCTTGAGAACTGCCCCTAGTGATGTGGCTACACAGTGGTGGCTCCTTTCTCTCTTCAACAAGCGGGTTTCATGCTCGAGTGCAGCGACCCCCAGCTGTCATTTTAATGTGCTCGAAGGTGCCACGGCTTCACTAATTCCCTGTGAGAAGCAGTATCAGACATTCCCACAGATTGCAAGAGGAATCTTTGTAAGTTACCTTTCAGAGAGAGCACTTCTGAGTGTGCTGTTGGTAATTATCAGCAGACCTACAAAACCACCCAAATCCAAGTTTGCCTCCGGTAAAATAAAAGTAGACAATAGTTTTATCAGAATATGAAGTTTTTAGGACACGTGAGAAACTAATTCTCTTGCAAATCTAGGAGTAGCTATTTTTCTACTGCCTACTGCAGTCCTTGAAATACTAACTTAAAATCTGTACCTTCTTATCATTATGACACTATGCACCCGCACTCTGAAGTGAACATTTATTATTTTTTCCCCAATTCAGATGACATATTTAAGATAAAAATACAAACAATTAAAATGACTATATAAAATGTATAACATTTTATGGTATAAATGAGACATTTATTTTATGAAACACTACTTTATGTTAGGAAATGAATTCAAATACTTGATGTATTGAGTACTAAAACATTTCTGTACTCAGCATATATTTTTAACCCGATGACTGTTATTTTTTTTCAAAGAACCATACAGCTTTCCTGTTAATTGCCGCATAATTATTCTGCTTTTCCTGTTGCTATATTCAATCTCCTTTTTGCCTGTAATTATCTCTGCAAATCATGATGAGATTCTTTCCCAAACACTGTATTTCTTGGTTCATTTCCTATTCATTTCCATATATAGACATACATTAAAACTACTCCAGTGTTACAGGGGTTCCTGCTTCATTTACACTGTAACTTTGACTTGATCTTTGCTACAAAGGCAGTCAACATTTACTTAACTCAGCTTCCTGACACAAATTAACATCTTCTTTGATTCAGAATGAATGGTGTTTGAAACAGCAATTGACATCCCCTCATTCCTTTCTTATTTTGCTTGGACAACTTTACTAAGATGTGTTTTGATCAAACTAGGAATTTATCCTAGCACAAAGCATGACAAATATCAGACAAACACATAGAAAAGCTTTGGTTCTACCTTGGATCAAGGTTTGACTTGACACATTTCATTAGCAACTGCCTTCATTTAGGCATTTGAGGCTTCTGTAGCTTCTTGTCAGTAGCTGGCACTCAGATGTGGGGTTTCATGTTAGTATGTCTTTCACATAGAGCATAATACAGCTAAATGGTAGTAACGGGATAGGGTGCAACATCTCCATCAGAAGAGCTGAGAATCCCCGTGCAAGTAAACAGTGACATAGTCATCTATTCAGTCTGCAGGAACAAGTTTTAATACAACAGACTGTCAAGGGTGGAGTTTATGCAGAACGAATAAAGGCATTCACAGGCTCAGTTGGCATAAAAATTAGACATGCTGAGGAGAATGCTTATTTGTCCAAAATAATTGGCTGCAGCTGACAGGGGAAAAAAAAATTAGTTGTATGTAGTGCTGCAAACATTTTATAAGGCGAAAAACCTGAAACTAACTTGGGGTAATTCCCAGAAATTGAGTGCAGCATCTCTATTTAGACAAAATTCTTAAACTTCATAAAGATGTTTGTCCAAGTAAAGACAGCAGAGATGAATCTTACAGCTGTTGTGTAAAAGTATTTATTTTCTGGTTATCTGCTGTTTATCCTCTGTTGTGCTACAGACAGATGAGTGATTCATTTTCTGGAATACATTCTGTCCCATGTATTGTGGAATACTATTTGTTGCATAAAAGCATACTAAAAAACTCCGTCTAACTCATATCCACTGAGCTACACAATTGATGTTTTTAAAAACAACATTATTAAAAAAATGTTTAGGAATATGCCAAAAAACAAAAGTAAGGTAAGTTCTCACAAATGTATACAGTAACCCTTCCTCAGCAATTAATTCAACCTTGAAATGCAGACAACTCATTTATCAGAAAATACAGATTATTGTGCCCAAAGATAACTGGTCCAAGCCTGGAAGTCTGTATCAACAAGCTCCTGGTCCTTCCTGGAATTTGGTTTTTTGTTTTTGTTTTTAAATTAGCAAATCTAGGAACAGGATAAAACACCAATACAACTGCCTGGAAACACAGATGAGGTCCTTCCCAAACACAAGGACACTATATACAAAAATGGCTTCTTTTTCCTCTTTATGTGACTATGATTTGGGGGAATTTTCCTCAATTAGAAGTCCGCTTTCTGTAGGTCATTACTCACATGCAGATAGTATTGACAACCGCTTAAGGACCAGTAACCAAACCAGAAACAGGGAAAGTCTGCAAAAATTTTATTTTCGTGATCCCGTTTCTCCTTGCTTTTCTGTTCTCTGGTCAGGTGGAATTGTGATGATCTAGCACACTGCTATTTTTTTTCTAAAAAGATACCACACAGTCATCATGTTGGGAAAAGGAAACAAAAAAACCCCACATGAAAACGAAGAGTTACTCTGTTCGTTACCTGTAAAATCAGACCTCGAGATGCCTACGGCAGAAAATCTACATATTGGGGTAGATACTACAGCTAAATACCTTACAAACAAAATCTCAGATTTTTTTAACCCTGCTTCCCTCATTCCACACTCCATAGGAATTTTTCTATTGCAAAATGCAGCAGCCACACAAAAACAATGCCAGCTGTGCACCTGGTCTTCTATCTGTTTAGAGAGAGATAAGTACTTCTTCAGAGAGACTTGGATATCTTCAGGAGGCCGAAGTGTATAAAACACTTGACCAATTTTGGTATTTAGCAACACATTGTAAGTGAAGGAGTTTGGGTCTCCAGGATTCCTCCTAGTCACTGCAACATTGCTGTAATTGGAGCCTATACACAACCACCCTCCACCCAAGTAACTGAAATCATGAGTAATCTTTTTGATTTTAAAAGTTCAGCGGCCTTTCAGGGTTTTTTTATTTGTCTTCTGCTGTACCAGCTAGGCTTTTCTCTATCTAATTTAATTTCAGCAGTCAATGACTTAATTTCATTTATTTCCATTTAAATGAAAAGTAAAATCTGGTATCTGTATCTTTTCAGTGTGTTCAGAATAAACTAAAGACATAGAAGAGCATTTTTTTTTTACTTGTTTTTCTGCTGGAATGCACATGGTTGGCTTTTTTCCTTTTCTTTCTTTTTTTCTTTTTCTTCTTGCTTGCTTGCTTGCTTTCACCAGAAATATTTCAGTGATCAATTACAGTGTTATAATTAAATTTCAATAACTTTCATCTTCCAGCAGCCTTTTCATTCTGGGAAACCTTTTCCCCCGCCCCTCTAAGCACAGGCAATCATTCCTGATTGCCTGCCAGGAGACATATAGCAAAAGTGGCTGCTTGCTGCAAACAGTAGCGCCCCCACTCATAATTCTTACTTTGGAACTATTGTGCAGGAAGTAACTTAATTTTCTGTGATGAAGAGGATGCAATATTTACATATTATTATTGTATTCTACCATGGCTAGCAGACTGACAATACCAAATGACAGAAGTTAACAGGTTAATATACTTGGAAACAGTATGTGCAATATTTTTGTTACAGCCTCAGGAGTAGTACACATCTCTGATGAACATGGGTCTTTTCCAAAGACGGGCATCATATACTGCACATTACTGAAATGCAAATTCATTTTCTTCTCTTTCTGGTCCAATTAACTTTCAAATAGGAATTGGTCCCATTCCCAAGATTAGTTATGATCCCAACAGCCACAGACACTGAAATGCTGGAACTATTTTATGAAAGCTACTTCCATCTATTGGAATTTGTATTAGGATCAGTAGAGAAATAAATTTGTTATAAATCCAACACACAGGAGAAATGAAGAATAAATGATCAAATCATTTGGTATGGATAAGCCAATATATTTGACATTCAGGATTGGATTCATGTCACAACTCTAGCTGTCTATAAAGCAGTTGTCTAAGTTAATCATTCAAGCTCTCAAAGGAGAGACATATATCCCATAAAAAAGCTCTTTTTTAGTCTTAGATATCTATCTCAGAGGTGCTTTTCTTTTTCTCCTATGAATACTGAAGGAGTCTAGACATGAGACTTAGTGAAAATACCTACCATTTATCTAGCCAAATCTTGGGGATATGACTCCAGACACTACAGTGATGAAAACCGTACAAGAAATTTACAGCATGAGTGATGTATGATTGTACATTTAACAAATAACTACAAACAGTCAAACTCAAGCTTATTTTACTTTTCCTCATTATAAGTAATATCTTTTTATTAACATGCAGTTTTGTTTTAGATTTTTGGTCAGTATACAGCTTCCAGAACTCAAACTCAACCAGTAAGATTTATAAGCTCTATCATACAACCTTTGACATATAACTCATTTGCATGCCCAATTTTCTCCACATTTGCAGTTCGAGCCAGAACATTCAATAAAAGGTACATATGAACTGGTCAATTTAGATGACATAGTGAAAGCTAGAACTACAGGTGTGACCTGAGTGCTTCTTGGGTCTAATTCAAAGAAGTGACACGTAGATTGGAAAGCAAGATGCGCAGCTCAAGAAATAATCTCATCTACTCCTCTCTATCCCTCCATCCCCCATGAGAGATAAATAGCACTTAAATCATTCTAGACAGATATCTTTCTTTGTCCTTAAAAATCTCTAAAGAGGATTCTGTAACTTCCTAGGTAATACATTCATTGCTTAATTATCCTTATCATTAGGAAATGTTTCCTAAATTCTAACCCAAGTCTCCCCTGGCACAATTTAAAGCCACTCATTCTTGTCCTATCTCTAGTAGACCTGGAGAACAGTTTGTTCCCTTCTTCTTAAAGAAATCCTTTACATAACTGAAGACTGTTGTTTCCTTTCTTTTCTGTCTGCAGTTCTCTTGCTGAAACATGATTCTTTCAGGTGTTCCTTGTGGAACATGTTTTAGTCTACATTCTGATAATTTTCCTTGCTTTCTTCTGGGTATGTTGCAATTGATCCAAGTCTTTCATGAAGTATATTGGTGAAAATGCAATGTATGTAAAAAATGTATTCCAAAGTACACACAGTCCTTTCAGTTTTGTACCATCTGCAAGTTTAACAAATGTATTCTATATTTCTCCATCCAAGTCATTAACAAAGATACTGGGAAAAACTCCAACCGGAATGGATCACTACTTAATACACCCTTATTTGACAATGAACCTCATATCCCTCTTTCTGAGTTCAAGTGTGTGACCAGTATTTTACATATGTTCTAGCAGTTTAATCAAGACAAAATTTCTTTAGCTCACTGTGGTGGGTAGGCTGTGGTTGCAACCAGGTACCCACCAAGCTGCTCTATTACTCCCCTCCTCAACTGGATGGAGGGGAGAGAAATAGAATGAAAGGCTCATGGGTCGAGATCACTCGGGAGATCACACAAGGTCATCACTCACCAATTACCATCACGGGCAAAACAAACTCAACTTGGGGAAATCAATTTAATTTATTACCAATCAGAACCAGAACAGGATAATAAGAAATAAAACTGAATGTTAAGACACCTTCTCCTCACTCCTCCCTTCTTCACAGGCTCAACTTCACTCTTGATTTTATCTACCTCCTCTCCCTGAGTGGCCCAAGGGGACAGGGAATGGGGGTTGCAGTCAGTTCATCACACATTGTCCCTGCTGCTCCCTCCTCCTCAGGGGGAGGACCCCTCACACTCTTCCCATGCTTCAGCATGGGGTCCCTTCCTCGAGGAGACAGTCCTCCACAAACTTTTACAATGTGAGTCCTTCCCATGGTCTGCAGTTCATGAACTGCTCCAGTGTGGGTCCTTTCCATGGTGTGCAGTCCTTCAGCAACGGACTGCTCCAGCATGGGGTCACAAGTCAGGTCAGCAAACCTACTCCACCCATCCAGCATGGGTTCCTCTCTCTCCACAGGGTCACAGGTCCTGTCAGCAGCCTGCTCCAGTGCAAGTTCTCCATGAGGTCACAGCCTCCTTTGGGTGAATACATCTGCTCTGATGTGTAGACCTCCATGGGGTGCAGGGGGACAACCTGCCTCACCATGGTCTTCACCACGGGCTGCAGGGGACTCTCTGCTCTGGCAGAGAGCAGAGCACCTCCTCTCCTTCCTTCATCACTGACATTCTTGCTGTCTGCAGAATTGTTTCATAGAATCATAGAATGGTTTGGGTTGGAAGGGACCTTAAAGATCATCAAGTTCAACTCCCCCTGCCATGGGCAGGGGCACCCTCCGCTAGACAGGTTGCTCAAAGCCCCATCCAGCCTGGCCTTGAACACCTCCAGGGATGAGGCATCCACAGATTCCCTGGGCAACCTGTTCCAGTGACTCACCACCCTCACAGTGAAAAATTTATTCCCAGTATCTATTCTCAATCACCCCTCTTCCAGTTTGAAGCCATTAGCCCTCATCCTATCACTACATGCCCTTGTAAAAAGTACCTCTCCAGCTTTCCTGCAGGCCCCTTTCAGATACTGGAAGGCTGTTATAAGGTCTCCACAGAGTCTTCTTTTCTCCAGGCTGAACAACACCAACTCTCTCAGCCTGTCCTCACAGCAGAGGTGCTCCAGCCCTCTGATCATCTTCGCGGCCCTCCTCTGGACCCACTCCAACAGGTCCATGTGATTCTTACATTGAGAACTCCAGAGCTGGATGGAGTACTCCAGGTGGGGTCTCACAAGAGCAGAGTAGAAGGACAGAATCACCTCCCTCAACCTGCTGGCCACACTTCTTTTGATGCGGTCCAGGATATGGTTGTTTTTCTGGGCTACGAGCGCACATTGCTGGCTCATGTTGAGCCTCTCAGCCACCAACCAAGTCCTTCTGCTCAGGGTTGCTCTTGATCAGGTATCCGCCCAGCCTGTATTTGTTCATGGGACTACACCAACCCAGTGTTTCTCTCACATATTCTCACTCCTCTCTTCTAACTGCTGCCGTTGCCATTTCACATCAACTTTTTTCCCCTTCTTAACTACGTTATCCCAGAGGCGCTACCACTGCTGCTCAGAGGCTCTGCTTTGGCCCGCACAAGGTCTATCTTGAAGCCAGCCGCGAAGATGATCAGAGGGCTGGAGCATCTCTGCTGTGAGGACAGGCTGAGAGAGTTGGTGTTGTTCAGCCTGGAGAAGAGAAGACTCTGTGGAAACTTTATAACAGCCTTCCAGTATCTGAAAGGGGCCTGCAGGAAAGCTGGAGAGGTACTTTTTACAAGGGCATGTAGTGATAGGATGAGGGCTAATGGCTTCAAACTGGAAGAGGGGTGATTGAGAATAGATACTGGGAATAAATTTTTCACTGTGAGGGTGGTGAGTCACTGGAACAGGTTGCCCAGGGAATCTGTGGATGCCTCATCCCTGGAGGTGTTCAAGGCCAGGCTGGATGGGGCTTTGAGCAACCTGGTCTAGCGGAGGGTGCCCCTGCCCATGGCAGGGGGAATTGAACTTGATGATCTTTAAGATCCTTTCCAACCTAAACCATTCTATGATTCTATGATTCTGTGACACAGTATAACGCTGTACCTCCTGGGCACTTCATCTGAGGGACAGCAAGTCTCACTCTCAACTAAATTCTGAAAAAAGCATAGAATCTGCATTTCTTAAAAACAAAATCCTACAGGAAAGCAAAAGGTGAGAAAACATTTTAACAAGTTCTTCTAAATCTTCCAAGACATTTTGAAGCGTACATATATATGTATGTACAAGTAAATACATATATATTTAAGTATATGTGTAAATACTTCATATGAATCTGCGCAAAACAGCATGCAAAGAAGTGACAGAATTTTTAAAGGAGGCAAATGAACAAATAGATTTTTTTGGCTCCTTCTACCCTCTTCTCCCTCTTCTCACCCCTCCTCTGAAAAGAACTGTTGGGGCAAAAAGCACTTAATAATCTTGTCTCATTTGAGTGTCTTTATAAGCATTGCTGTCAGAGTCATAGATACGCAGGACTGATGTCTTCCAGAGATGCTATGAGAAAGACAGCTAATGTAACATATAGATACTTGAACAGAGAAACAGGGAAAATTAAGGCTAGAAGGATATGATCTTCATACAGGGGCACTGGACTACTCCTACATGACTAAATCTCTTTCTGGTGTCTACAGTTAAAAAATTAGTGCTAAAATATTTGACAGAGTTCGAAGAAGCAAATCAAAATGATTTGAAGCCAATAAATAAAACATGCCTTAGAGTACGAGATTTACAGGAGAATTTATCTCAACTGAAAGTTCGATGGCTAAGTCTGAGCTAGTTACTCTGGTATCCTTTGGCCAGCAGTGAAGGGAAAGAGGCACCTTCTGAAGGCAATTCTTAAAATTTCCTACCATTTGTCTTATGTAATTTCAGTTGAGAAGAGATTCCCCCATGTTTAAAATGAAAAATCCCAGTATTACTATTTGTCAAGTTCAATGCCATGAACACTATTAACATGGTATTGTGCATATGTAAAAAAAGCAGGACTAAAAGCAGCCTGCAATATTAGCAAAGTATCTGTTTGCTACTTAGATGCTGTTTAATTTAAGTTCTTCTATTTTGTATCTACATATTATGTATGTAGATACAACTTTTCATTTAAGTAGAACAAAAAGTTAGGTTACTTTTATGCTTCTCTTGTGGAGGATGGGCTGCTACACACGGGTTTCGTTTGATTATCCTGGTGAAGGGATTTGCATACAATTACAGAGACAATTTCAGTTCCTAGCAGGTACAAACACAGGATGAAGTACTCACCATATGATTAGACTAATTTATTACGTCCCACTGAGGCAAGCTATATTCCAAGAAGTAATCATAAACTCATGTTCAAAGCTCTGGTAGAATGAATATATTTAACAATTCAAATTAAATTTCAGCTGTAGGAACCGCCATTTAGTTGGAAACGTGGAAATGGGCAAGGTATAATGAAAAGATAACAAGTAAAAGAATACAGACATTGAAAGCTGTGATTGGCCTGTGTGAAAACAGGCCAGGATAGAAAATCCTGATAAGATCCTGACAATTTTCTCATATTAAATATATATTGATCTGGACTTTGGTTTAGTTTTAACTGACCTTGGCATTAATGTCTAAAAATGTACACAGTGACCAGTCAATAACTGCTCCATAAAAGTTAAGTGCCTGTGACATTTCATTATACATCAGCACTTGTGTTGACCATTTTGAAAGCAAACGGTCTTAAGAACTTTGTTCATTTTAGAGCTGGGTATTTTTCTTCCCCTGAACAGCTGTTTATTCACAGAAAAGTGCACTCTGGTGACATCTCAAGTCTTAATGAACATGAGTGAGTTTTTCTGCATAGGAGTTGCCAGAAGAAAAAATGACCAAGGTTTCAAAAAAGTGGAAACAGCATCTAATAAAAATGGACATTTCCTAAATATTTCCATGAATAGAAACAAAAGACATGATTTGGTATTTGCCTAACTTACCCAGGAGAGCAGCAGTAGCAAGATAACTTCTCCCTCCCAAGAAAGCATGGGACTCTGTATGTGTCACTGGATGCCCCTGAGTCCACTGTGTCATGATCATTAGGATTGAGAGTGTCCTGGGTGTTATAGGCTTCATCTCCCCATCTGGAGCAGCTCCACAGCATAAAACCAATGCTAAAATACTCACCAATGCAGACAAAGACAGAGAAAATTACTCTGCAGCATGGTACAAAGACTATGTATCAGAGAGGTGGGAAACTTCTATTGCAATCTTTGCTTCAGTGGCTAAGCAGTTTATAAAAGAATATCCAAAAGAGCTGCAGAGGATGTGGGAACTGGCTGCAAAAACGTAAGGAGGTGAAAAAAAAAAATACAACAGAGGGACTTTCTGATTCTGAGAGAAATGAGAAGTGAGAACTCAGTAACTGCTCAATAGATATAAAACACCTTATAAGCCCTAGAACATATCTTTGGCATTTTAGACAGTAACTTAGACTGAAAATAAAATAGTAAATAGGGTCTGATTTCAGTTGTGCTAGTGCAAAACCAGAAAAATCCCATTTTCACCAAATTTTTTGTGGTCCCCACCGCTGTACTTGGAAATTAAAATCTATTTCTGAAAAAGCTATAGCAGACGATATTCCATCTAAGTATACGATATTTAATTTTTCTTGAATTTTCTTACAAAATGCTGCCTGGAACAACTCTGTCTATGCTTATTGCTCAAAAACTACTGTGAAGAAAAACGTTGCCCACGAATACTTTTTTCATATGTTTTGGCTTCTGCTTCCACTACCCTTTTCAATGTGACTAACGAGATGTTATTTCATAATAGAGCATCTTAAACACCATAAATTACCTCAACTGTCTTATTTTCCTCAAGAGATACAATGTAGATTTGAATTTTCCAGTCTGCTTAATGCAGCAATGTCCAGCTTTTTCAACCTGAGGGCTGAAACGTTATTCCAAAAAAGGTCAGTGGGCCACAATTAACACTGGAGGGCATTTTCTCTGGAAGCAGAGTGGAAGGGAGCACACACCACACCTAGCTCTTTTGCTGGTGATCCTTAAGAGTCCCCAGGAGACCAGGCTACAGCTGTAAAATTGCATAGAATTCCTTAAGCACATTGTGTTTTGCTTGTGTTACTGAAGTTATGCCTACTGGCACCCCGAAGGAACGCTCACAGGGAAGCTTTGGGCTGTGACTCCAGGCTGGGATGTACATGGTACAATCTCCCAAGGTATGAGAGACAGGATGACCTCATTCTTCTTGCTAAAGTTACCTGCTAAATCAGGTTCCAAATCATTGAGCCAGATTTCAGGCAAATAATTGAACATTACCATTACAGACACTGGAACTTTGCCTGTGTCTCTTATGAGATGGTTTCATGACAATTTGCACAGATATAAGCAGCATCAGGAGTTTCCCTGCTGAGCCGTTTATACTGGAGATGATATGAAAACAACAATCTCAATATTTACACACTGCAGGACATTTACACCAAACAACCCCGTGAGAAGATATACGTAGACCTTGCTGCAGTTGGAAGGAGGGTGTGAATTTGCGAAGCGCTCATGAGTTTTGCGCTTCCCTGACAGAGACCTCTGTCCCAGGGCCAGGCTGCCTCCATGGGCTGAAGCCACTCTGAAGCACCGTGTTGTAAGTGTCTCTCAAGGTCGTCCATGACAGACACAAAATGTCTATTCATGGAAGAATACTCTACAAGATACTAGTTTTACTTACATTTAGCATTCTGTTGATGATGGCATCTTGACTTGTGCGTCACTGAGTGAATACTTAAAAAAACCTTACTGGCTTAATTTAGGAATATATTTGTGCAAGAAAAAGAGTTCTAATTACTTGATAGATATGTCCGTAAAATTCTACCTCTGTCTGAAATGTTAATATTCACTATTTAGCTTTCATCTCCATGGTAGTTTAAATGAACAAGTCAAGTCCTTTTTGAGCAAGGGTTTGGTGTTAACTCATTTTCTTTATTAAAAATATTATTCTGATCCTGAGACAACTACCATGAAATATGACACAGGCCTGTAAAATACACACTATGATAGAGAATGTGGATAAAATTTTAGGCACCCTGCTAGGAAGAATTGTTCGTATTTACATAAATAATGACGTGCCCAAAGGCCTCATTGTCCTAGGTACTGTACAAAGTGTGTATGCAGAAAAAGTCTCAGGACAGTAGACTTTGGAAACCAAACAGACTTGGAGGTAAGGCAAGCTGTTTATACTACAACTTAGACATTTATCTGAATATGTACATTTTTTATTTATATTAATACTTATTTCCTTTAAAATATACTCAGGAGTAAATGACTTAAGCAATTTTCTTGGCATTTTCCTTTCTGTCATTCTTTTGCAACATTACAGATGAGTCAATACATGGTCCATATTCTAAGTTGCATTTTCACAGAGAAGAACTACAGAAGTACTACAAATACTGCTTTTCTCAGGATTACTTATAAAAGACAGGACAAATCCTGTTGCATAACTTATAAAACATTCGTATTGACTTTAGTTGGAACTACTCAAGGGAGAATAAGTTACTCGAATATTTGAAACCTGATGTAATTAAAATTTGAGAGCATTTAATTTCAACACACATTTAATACATTCACTGGATTTTAAGTGTACAACAGCTAATTCTGTAGCAGGTGAAAATGTAATTGACAAAAAGAAGTTAAAGTAAAAGCTAACAAAGAACCAGATAGGAAAATGAGACCTCAGTAGGCAAAAACTTTACAGGCAGGAAGGGGACCCTTCTTTGTAGGACTAGTACTATACACTAGAACTGCAGTCCTGTCACAGAGCATATTAAACATTATAGGTGAATTTAGGTAATAAACATCTGAAATCACAGTCTGGACCAGAGATGATGCTTTGTCCTTATGTTAAATCTTGTTCCACTTTTTCCAGAAATAGATTTTTTTACTTTTTAGACTGAATGTTCACGTCTTCTGTGCAACTTCCTATTGTGTATCTTTCATATACAGTCAGTTTCACAACTTCAGGATGGTCACATGTGTGGCACAGTTTTGGAACATCAAAAGTACCATTTAAAAAGCTACTGCATATGTTTTATGATCATTTCCAAAAGATAGGAAGTGACATATTTTGATTTTTAAATGACATACTTTATTTGCAAACTGCACATTTAAAACATGACCAAATATGTCTACCACAGATTATACATAGGTTTTCTTTTTAGAATTCATGACATTTTTGACAGTTCATTGTCAGCTTGCCAGTATGTTAATATTAGCTATTTCCTGGCAGAGGAGACTTATACGGGTGAAATATATGACATGTTCAATGGACTCCAATAGCAAAAGCCCTTTCCCACCCTGGAATGATATCACTCATGTAATACCCAAGATAGTCAATATCTGGGTAGGAAAGAAACTTTCAAAAACCCTACCATGCTGACAAAGACTACAAAACATTTACCAGGGAGATGCTAGAATTTATTAAGGATAAGTTGCAGCAAACTGACATTTCAACATTCAGTTTAAATAGCAACTTTCTTTGTTGGTACAGTAACTTGCTCCAGGCATGCTTCAGGCTTGCATGTCTACTGAAACCTACAAGGAATTGAACTTGTGGTCTCATGCCACTCAAAACTGGTACCAGAAAAGGTCTTTATGTTGCAAGACAGTAATACTCAAATCTGAAAGCTACACTGCTCTTTAAATAAGCTTTCTTCATATCCTATTGGACGTTCTGACCTAAAAGCCACGCTCCTCCATTATACTGTGTCTTTGGCACTCCAAAGGTTTTCCGTCCTGCAGATTTATTACAATTAAAGTTTTACAAAATCAGATAAAGATATCCTGCCCTGATGCATTTAAGATGCATAATTAAAATGTGGTAAAATACCTAACGTTCCTATGTTAAAAAAGCCTGGGCCAATGCCTATGTCATCCTTGGGAACTTCCATCTACATCCTGGAAAGGCTCCTGAGAATCTCGTTTTGTACGGTAACCCTAGTAATAGCAGACACGTCCAAATGCTAGCTCCAATAAATGTCACAACATTTCACAACATAACTTGCAGTACAATCTACATGTATAGGATAAACTTATGAAGTGTGATTTATAAAGAATGAACTTATAAGGTACTGTCAGTCACTTGGGAAACCTGAATATACTTGAAAATTGCATTTCCTATTAGATTGGCACTCTGTGGGCTGGCAGAATGTATGGATTTGCCAACAAAGTGGAAAAGAAAATTTAGCAGGAAACAAGGAATTGGAAAGAGCAGGCAATGAAGGGGGCACATCCTATAAATAAGCATCACGGGATTTTCTTTTCCCAATATCAGTTTGTTTGCCTTTTCAGGATTTGCAAGCTATCTTCATGTTGAACTCTCCCTGAAGACCAAATCCATGCAGCATTAGGGTACTTCACTGTATTTACAGGGTTTTATAGGCACCTTAGTAAAATTACAGGAATCCAGATCCATAGACTTATTGTTACAACTCATTATCTGTTTCACAGTGCTTTTTTTTTATTTATTTAAATGCTTCTTTTCAACATAAACAAAGGCTTAAGCCACAAACATAATGTATCCACATCAAAAGGTAAAAAATATGTGAAAAACACTCAATAGATTGGGAAATAACCCTACATTCTATTTCTGTACAATAGGGTTAAAGACACCAAAAATCACATTCAGTAATTTCTCCTTCATGTTTCATAAAGCTACTCCAAGTTTCTGGCCACTCCAAAGCTGAGATTAAGAATTAGCCAAAGATTGACTGAAGCAATCAAGTTCAAAGATACTGATGATAATCATATAAAAACTGTGACTGTTCCTCATTATGTGGTACAGGTATATTACTGTGAGTTAAAAACCTCCTCCGGTTCTCTAGAGAGTTATTATTGTTGTTCTTGTCCACACTCAAATACGCTGAGTTATAAAAAGGGAATTAAACCTTTTTATGCTATTTAGTCCCACCTCATCTCTAACAATTCAACAGAGAATTTCATCTGGTGCTTTTGCTTGCAATCTGATTAACACAGACGGCCTGGTCATGACATCAGTAAGCAGCTGGGTCCAGCCTTGTCACTCAGTCCTTCCTGGATGCCTGCTGTATCCTGTCTGTAATTTCCCCACAACCAGGCCTTTGCACCCCACTCCCCGACCCACTAGGATACGTGGATCCTGTGCACGCTGTCGATGAAAAAATGTGAATGTAAAAAGATTATTTTTTTTGTATGCATAGTCCCAATGAAACCCAAAGTACTTTCAGTAATCTGCTGGGGGAATTCAGTCAATTATATGGCAATCCAGGTAAAATACACAGTCAGCGAGGTAGAAAATGCTTTTCAAAGGTTTTTTTTGCTGATTAACAGTTTATTTTTTTTATTCGAGAGGCTGGCACATCTTGCTGGTCAAAACCTCAGGTTTTTTTTAATCAGACATGTGAAACATAACACCCTAGAGGAGCACCCAGAGGAAAAGGTCTTCCTGAAAATATTGGTTACGTATCGGGGATGGGACGAAATCCAAAGGGAAATGAATTCGTTTCCTAAAAGCCCTGTGAAAGGCTGGTGTTTTTAATAAAGGAGCGGAGTTACTTGACCCCAGCAGGCAGAAGAACTCCCCTCCAGACAGTGAGATATAATAAGAAACAGAGGGGCAAACTCTATGAAAGGGTCAGACGACTCATTTTCAGAAGCTTACTTTTTCTTGACAAGTATATAAAATCCTGACAGTTCTTGTTTTTTATCTTCTCAGCAGCCTGCTCTTTCTTTTACCTTAGTGGTCTTTCTAGATAGGCAACATTACTGACCCTCAGTTTAAAAAATTAGATCTTACTTCGTATTTATCTTGGACTCTTCTTGGACTATTCAGATAATGTTAATTTTTCCTTAATGGCATTGACAGTTGCAAAAGTAAGACAATACAAAGCCTAGGATGGGGAAAAAAGTTTGGTAATTGGAAAATACCAAAAGTTCATATTTTTTACTACAAGTACAATGAATTTTATGGATTGATCATTGATAATGGTTGATTTATACTCTACAGTCTTTCCAAAGCATTCTGTAGTATTTACCATTACTATAGGTTTTAAGTTAAAAAGTGGGTTTGATCCCCCCAAAATTACCATTTACAATGCTTTGAATTTGAGTAAACGCTGTTTTTTAGCTTAAAAAGTTCCACTTCTGCCATTACTTTTACTCTTCTAATATATTTATGAAAACAAATCACTTTTCATTTACAGAAGAGCCTTTTTACTCTTGACACAGGCTATATATAGTGATTATCATCCTAGCAGATCTTCTCAGAACCCCTCTTTCTTGAAGAGAAGCCACAAGAATTGCCACGGTTAGAATTCTTGTGCACCCCTATGTAGCTTTAAGTTTCTTCATACAACCCATGCTCTAAATCAAAAAAGCTTTATTTATCATGATTTGCATTATTTACTTGAACACCAACAATCTTTTTAAAGCACAAAGTATTTATTTGTTTCAAGTTTAGTAAGAAATACAAAACTGTTAAAAAGTGTTAGGAAACGCATAAGCTATGTAACAAAACAGAGCATGAAATCTCATGAGATAGTTGTACCCTACAGCACCTTGAATCAAGGGTGGTAGCCAAGTAAATTCAGTTCTACAAAGGTAGTGTTATCTCATGAGGACTACATTCCTCTGAGACTTGTCTCAGTGCTATTTGAAAAATCTCTAATATGTAAAAAAACTCTGTTACTTAAGAAGAAAGATGAAATACGGAGCTCAGAGAGCAGAACAGTAGTTTCCAATGAATCAATGAACATCATAAGTTACGCACAATCTGTCACTCTAAAATGTTTAGTAATAATGACAAATGGATAAAAAAATCCATTTAGAGAGCATTTTTGGTGGGGGTAGGGAAAGGCACGACTCATGTGTGACAAATACTTCTAAATGCCTGTCAGGTCTTCAATATTGCTTTTTAAGAAACCATTATGACACCTACTGTAAACATTAAAGATGAGGAAATCACATTTTCCCCCCCCTCTTATTAATGTATATAGACTTGAATATTTATGCCTCTTGTCCACACCTCAGAATTTCATCTTATTTAGGGACTGAAGCTGGTAAGATTCATACAGGCTCAAAATAAACCTACTATTGCTGAATACTTTACTCGCCCATTTATGTTTTAAGAAACAACAAAAGGCATGGGAAGAAGATTAAAATGTAAACCAAGTTATTTAAAAGAGAGTTAAAAAAAGAAAATGTACCCATTTGTAAATTAAGAGGTTAATTAAAACACAGGAAAGTATTTTAATGGGCTTAATACAAACTGCTCCAGTCTTTCTAAAACAGTTCTCTGGGGAAGAAGAGAAATGAAGCAATATTGCTTATAATACTTAATCTTATTACCGGTACTTAATGTGTCCCTTTCTATGTCTCCCAAATTTTAAATGTTCAAAACCATAAAATTACGTGGACTTCTGTAAGGTCTTTGATACAGTCCCCCATAACATTCTTATCTTTAAATTGGGGATATATGAATTTGATGGATGAACTGTTAGATGGATTAGGCATTGACTGGATGCCTGCATGCAAAGATTTACAGTCAATGGCTCAATGTCCAAATGGAAACCTGTAATGAGTGGTGTCCCTCAAGGGTCGTACTGGGAACAATACTGTTTAGTATCTTCAAGAATGACATTGCTGGTGGGACTGAATGCACCCTCACCAAGTTTGCAGATGTCATCAGGCCGACTGGTGCAGTTGATTTGCTAGAGGGACAGGATGCCATCCAGCGGGACCTTGACAGGCTTCAGAGGTGGGCCCATGTAAACCTTACGAAGTTCAACAATGCAAGTGCAGGGTCCTGCACCTGGGTCAGGGCAATCCCAGTATCAATACAGGTACAGGCTGGGGGTGGAAGGAAAAATTGGACATGAGCCAGCAACTTGTAGCCAAGAAAGCCAAACATATCCTGGGCTGCATCAAAAGAAGCATGGCCAGCAGGTTAAGGGAGGTGATTCTCCCTCTCCACTCTCTGTTCTCCTGAGACCTCACCAGGAATACTCTGTCGAGCTCTGGGGTCCCCAGTACAAGAAAGACACTGGCCTTTTGAATCAGGTCCAGAGGAGGGCCATGAAAATGGTCAGAAGGCTGGAACAGAGTCAGAGGCTGGGGTTGTTAAGCCTGGACAAGAGAAGACTCCAGGGAGACCTTTATGGTGAGGGTGATGAGACACTGGAACAGGTCGCCTAGAGAAGTTGTGGATGCCCCATCACTGGAGGTGATCAAAGTTGGGTTGGATGGGGCCTTGAGCAATCTTGATCTAGTGGAAGGTGTCCCTGGCCATGGAAGGAGATTTGGACTAGATGATCTTTAACAGTGCCTTCCAACCCAAACCATTCTATGATTCTATGAGAACATAAGTGTTTAAATTATAGGCAACAAGATCCACTAGGAAATAAATGGTATTTATTTCTCAAAAGGATCTCCTTGAATGTAAAGATCAGAATCACAAAGTATCAGAAAATCCTATGGGAAACAATGGAAATTATGTGCTTAAGTGCTTTTGTAGACCTGGTCTTTCATCTGACCAAAATCAGCCATACACGTTTTCTGGTGGGAAGTTGTTTCTGTGGAAATACCCTTTGAGGGAATTACACAGAAAATGTCTTCAAACTCCATCTCCTAGGGCATCCCAGATCCTTGGCTGTGTGTTCCATGCCTCCATTCATCAACATTCAGAATTATTGATGAAGTTAATGCTAGATATTTGCTTATGAACAGACTTCACATGGGATCTTGGCCTTCAGCTCATCACCAGTACTATTATGAAGTTTTGTGCGTATTTGTTGTTGTCACAGTCATAGAATAATAGAATAATTTTGTTTGAAAGGGACCTTTGGAGGACATTTGATTTCATTTCCTGCTCAAAGCAGGGTCGATTACAGTATGTTACTCAAGGTGTGTCCATTTGAACCTGAACATCTGAATTTTGATGAAGATTGTAGAAAGTCTCTAGGCAACCTGTCTTAGTGCTTCATTACCTTCACTGTGAAGAACCTTCCTAATATTGAACCATAAACTCCACTGCTGCAGCTTTTGAATACTGCCTCCTCTCCTTTTCCTGAGCACCACAAGGAAGAGTGTGGCTACTTCTACACCTTCCCATCAGGCAATTAAAGACTTCAATAAGATCCCCATGGGGCCTTGTCTTCTTAAGGCTGAACAAACCCAGTGCATTGCTGACTATGTTCAACTCATCAGGACCTCAGGTCCTTTTCTGTAAAGCTGCTTTCTATCCCATCAACCTCCAGGGCTTACTCTTGACGCTATTTCATCCCAGGTGCAATGCCTGTGTTTGCGTTTGTTGAGCTTTATTTCTGTCCAGCATATCAGTCATTTCCCCCAGTTTGTTATCATCTGCAAAGCTGTGAGGGCATGCATTTTGTCACAGTGTTCAAGTCATTAATAGAGGTGACAGAGATTATTAATTCCCTTATTGACCCCTGCAGCATACCACCAATACCTGGCTGCAAACTTGGTTTTGTACAGCCAATCACAACCCTTTCAGCATGACGACGCAGCCAATATTACATCCACCTTGTCACTCACACACCCAAACTGTATCTCAGCTGCCAGTAGCATAGGAGAGAATGTCAAAAGCATTGCTAAGGTCAAACTAAACAACATCTATTATTTTTTCCCTTGTCTGTGGAGCCAGTATTTTGATCACGTAAAGCTATCAAATTGGTCAGGCACAGTCTTACCCTGGTGTCCTGGTTTGAGGTAAAACAGGACCAGTTTTGTTCAGTAACTCCACTTTCTAACTAGGCCTCCTCTAACTGCTGAAATTAACAGCATGTTATGCAGAAAATTGCTCTCTTCCAGAGCAATAAGACCTATGTTTATAGCTGATGCCAAGGCATGGTATGCTGAGAGGCTCTTGCTTATACTTATCTCTATAACAACCAGGGCCAACCAACTTTGTTACTTGCCCCGTTGGAGGGGCAGAAGTGGAAAACCATAGAGGGGTCACACCTGTGGGGAGGAACGGACAGGACAGGTGACTCAAAACTGACCAAACAGGGTATTCCATCCCTAATCAGTATAAGAGCTAAGCGAGCTAAGGGTCAGCTCTCTTTCGTCAATGGCCAGCGTCTGAGAGGGACTCTGTCTGTTGTCTACCTTTGATCCCTACCCTGAATCCAGATCCGGAATCCAGTTCCCATCTGTCACTGAGTCTAGTCTGGGACTTCCCCAGTGCCTGCTGGTGATGTGACTGTCATCCCGGGAGCTTGATATGGTTTTGTATATATTTCATCATTTTCTTTTTATTATTATTTTTTTTTCTTTATATTTCACTATAAATCCATGCTGGCTATTCCAAATCACCTGCCTTGTCTTTCATATACGTAGAAATGGATTTGCTCCATAACCCTCTTGTAGACTGAGCCAAAGCCGACCAGCCTGTACTTCTCAAAATCCTCTTTCTTCCCCTGTTTGGAGGTGGGCATGAAGTTTCCCTTTTCCCAAGCATCATGAACCTCCTCTGGAACAAGACCTTTCAAAGACTGTAGAAAACAGCCTTAAATGATGTCAGCTGGTTCCCTCAGCACCCTTGGATGGATCTCATCTGGTCCCATGGGTCTGTATAAATCCAATTGGCTTAAAAGGTCTCTCACTCGGTCTTTCTTCATTCCAGTTCTGCCACTAAGCTCAGTGGTTTGGAAGGCCCAAAGGCAGATCTTGCCAGTAAAAATCAAGACAAAAAGGCACTGAGACTTCTCTGTCCTTGGCCACTACTTCCATTGCGTGCTGAGCAGTGGACTCACAGAGTTTTACTCCCCCTTTTGCTGCCAATATGCTTCACAACCCTTGTCTGTTTTCATTCCACTCCATAGCTACATGCTGGACCCATGTTTCTATAATCATCTAGGTAGCCTATCCATGTTTCCACCTTCAGTGGTCCTCCTTTTTGCATTTGAGGTCCGTCATGGTTTCCTCATTCATCCATCCTGACTTTCTGCCATTCTTGCTTGACTTGCTGCACATCAGAATCTACCATCTTGATGCTTTGAGGAAACTGTATTGGAAGATCAACTGGATTCCTGGACCCCTTCCTCTCCAGAGTAGAAGTCAGTAGGATTATGCCAAGAAGATCCCTAAACCAGCTGCTCTGCTTATGACCAGGGCTGTGACTCTGCTGTTTGTCCTGTTTACTTCTCTAGCTTCAGAATCTCATAGTTGCTGCTGACAAGGCCTCCATTTCCCTGCACATCTTCAGTCTTGCTCTTCCTTGCTTGTAACGGCGGGTCCACCAGGTCTACCCTAGTTATCTCTTTCATTGTCTGTTTCAAGAAATCATCTGGATGCTCTTCAGAAATCTCCTGCATTGCTTGCACTCTGCCCTACTGTCTTTTGGCCAGATATCAGGGCAGCTGAAGTCCCCTATGAGTACCAGAGCCTGCAGTACAGAGGCTTCCTCCATCTGGCTAAAGGTTTCCTTTGCTCCCGCTTCTTAACCAGCCAGCATGCAGCAGACATACAACCACACCACTCCTGCTCATCTGTCCTCTGCTCCTGACCTCCATGCTATCTTGACCCGCAGGCAGCTTCTGGCACACTGCAGAGCTCCTGCGCACAGAGCACAGCTCCTGCTCCTCACCTTCCCAGCCCATCTTTCCTGAAGAGCCTGTGTTCATCTCCTACATCCTCTGCAGCACTCCAGCCCTGTAAGTCATCCCACTCTTTTCCATACTCCTACACAAACTCCCGTTCTGGTGGCTGTGCAGGGATATCTAATACTGCTTTTTTGTTCCCCATGCTGCCTGCATTCAAGCATGAACACTTGGGATGGGACTACGGTGACAATGTTTTCAGAAGATGAGAGCACGAGAGCCTCTCCCATCACTCTGTTCCCCAGGCGCTTCCTCGTGGTCTCCCATTCCCCACTGGGTCAACCCTCTGACATCATCCTAAATAAACAGATATCCAGACAATTTTGATTTTTAGGTCTAAATGCAACAGTTCAGACTAGAAATCAAATGAAGTTTTATGTTATTGGAACACAAATGTGCCTGGTGCTTATTATCTTTCTCCCTCTTCCTTTATTTCAAATAAGCTTGGATGATTTAGCTTACATTTTAGAAGTCAATTCTTAGACTAAAGAAGCCTCGTAAGCAAATTTTAGACTTCTAATAATAGTATTACGAAAGAAACGCTTACAAAATATTATATATTGTAGTATAAACAACAAATAATAATGGTATTACGAAGCATCATAGCTAGGGAAACCATATTTGTGTAAGTTCCCATTCATTGTTTGCTTTAGATCCGTATCAAAAATATATTATTTTGCAACACTTCTTTGAGTATCCTCTATAATCCCTGTATATGGGATAAAGCAGAAAATCTGAATACTTGTCTGATTTGATTGGATTTTTTTCCCATATAAAAAGATTAATAATAGGGTAAGACTCAAAATGTCAAAAAATACATTATTTATATTCCATTTTCTCTCTTTATTTCCCCATTAATTTCTCTCTTTTCATTTCAAGGCATTAAAAGTGGTATAAAATAATCAGCAGTCAATGCAGTATGTCTCTAGTCTTGCATTAGCTCACATAGTGGGCTGGATAAATTGGCTATGATTTCAGGACTTTATATAGCTCTCATTATCTTTTTCTGCAACAAAGGAGGTTTAGAAAAGCAACATCCGTCCTCTTGCATATTATACTTTAAATGTAATATAAACCAGTTATATTAGCACTTACCTATATAATTAGTGTAACAAAGCTCTTAATAGAACAATTTAATAAAGACCCTTCATAAATTAAGACAATGTTATGCCCTTTTTAATCTCAAGGAATTGCGAAATTCTAAAAACAACCTACATAATTCCTATAAAAATAAAGCAGTAGTACAGCTACAGTGAAAAAAAAACCCACAAAAAAACACTCCCCCCCAAACCCTGTTAGTGGTTCCCTTTGGAGTACAGCTTTTATTTTCTAAGATTATGCATATACAGGCATATGCTCTAACACACACATTAGCTATCATCCTCTCCTCCAAAGCAAAGCTTGAATTTTTACCATGTTCCATGTGCCTTTACATGTGTTCCAAGTTCCATGTGCCTTTACAATTACTGCTCAATTCTCATTTCTCTCCAAGCTCTTTGAATACATTGCTTATAAGCCCTTTAAGCATACTTCTCTGCTAGGTCCTTTTCAGATCTTCATGTCTGCATTCCCACCTACCTGTCTATCAGCTACAGTTTCTACTCAGACCTTTAAAACTGTATTCTCTCTCTACTTTCCTAGATCTTTTGCCATCTTAATTGATATGTGTAACCTATACATTTGCTGTTCTAGTCTGTCTCTTTGACAGACTGAAACTTGTCCTTTGTCTTTCTACTGTTCCCTCATGAGCTCAAGATCAATATGAATAATTTTCCTTCTTGAACTGCCTATTTACTTTCTTAAATGCTGTAATAACATAAACACCATATCTTCTTTATAAGGTAGGCTCTTAGCCTACACATCAGAACTCTCTAATAAGTTATCACATTAAACATGCTAATATACAATCTTATCTTTGCAGTATAAATTCCTTAATATTTTGTGTATTGTATCTATCCTGCAATGTAAACTCATAACAGCTTATAACCTTTTTCTCAGCTATTTCAACATTATTCTTTTCATTTCTGACAGACGTAATTTTTCCTCCCTCATCTCCTATCATAATCAATGAATATCTCAGCCCACTATTTTTGTGATAATGTCCCTTTTTTTGTATTCTTTTACCCTGATCTTCTTTACACATTGCATCAAATTTAAATATTTCTACCCACTTTCAAGGCCCTTTCTGACCTACCTTCACCACATTATCACTTATTTTAGAGATCCTGATGATCAACGATGGTAATCTCATGCTCACTTACTAGACTTTCTAAAATGCAACTCTGCTTTCTCCTTTGTGGTTCTGCAGGTTGAGCAGAGGCTCCCGGGGAGCATTTGCTTAGTCATGTCATTATCCTCGCTCAAACACTGCTTTTCCATAATAGCTGCAAGAAGGCTTAACAGTGACTAGACTGCCTTGACGTGAAGAATACTTTTCATGCCTCCCTATACGACTCCCATCCTTTGCTTTCTTTTTGCTGTCCTGATTAATACGTAGATGCAATCGCTTTATGTAATGATGCTCTCTTTCTTTTGTACTTCTATGTGTAAGTAATTTACTCTTAATACAGTTCTCAACTGCTGCAATGATACCAACAAATAATACTCAAATGACCGTGTTTCTTCCATTTTGGTGGCACAGTTTGCCCTCGAGTAGTTTTGCTGTTAATTCTGTCCTAAAATTATCATGCTATGAAGCCACTGAGGCTGTTGAAGACGACCCATTTTTTGAATGTTTCTTAAGCAGTCAGGAAACCCGCATGCAATATGCCAAAAGTGATAATTTGGTCCTGGAAACAGCGGTTCTGAAAGCCCAAAGAGCAAGGCTTCCCATCAAAGGATAACATGAAGTGTAGGCATACCCCACAATGTCTTGACTCATTTCTAATTATGCTTAATGAATCATTTTTCAGCTAGCTATGTGAACCAAGAATTCTATATTTGAAAAATTGGAAGCTTAAAACCAAAGATTTTGAATAATACTAGCTGAAGCGATCACCTGGATATTTTGTTAGTAGTTCTTCCATCCTACTGGAGGCAAAAAATAGTCATGACTATATCACACTCCCACATTAATTCCTTTCAGCAATTCTGCCATTTGTCAGTGAATTCCATTTTGGGGATTGAACGCTTTTCCAGAGAGCAGAAAAATCAGAGCACTGCCAATGGTCCTCAGTCATTTTGTATCTGGGCCTTGTTGTTGCCACCTTTTCCAAATTCCCCCTTGAACATCTCTGCAGTCTTATGAAGCTAAAAGAGATCAAGCTGTATGCTAGAGTACAATGACAATCAGAAGGAAAGGTTGGAAAAAGAAAGGTAATGAGAAAAATAAGCTACTGTTCATTTGCTAACGCACAGCACTAGTGAAAGGGTTTACCACGTAACAATGACGTTTCAATATTTCAGTAGTTGTACTTTTTGTACATACAACAGAAGCCAGAAAGCCAAACAGTAACAGCAAAGAAAATCAACGTAGTATGCCCCTGTATTCTCTTCTCTATATATTTTTGGATTTCATTTATGAAATATATTTCCAAAGAGGAGGTAGAGGGTTATTGAGCAAGTTGCCTTTTCGATATCTTGGAAAATTATACTTGATAGATATTCAAGTGGAATCATCAGCAGTTGGTGTTTTTGACATTTTATATGTAGCTGACATCACTTTATTAATTAATTTGGGGGGTTTTTATTATATATAAATGTGAACTCTTATAGCATAATGTATAGCTCAGAAAGCAAAAAAGAGGTGTCAGTTTATGAGATAAACTGGCTGCCGCCTGTTCCACAAAAGTAACTAACTGATGACACATTGATTTTACTCTCTCCATAAACAAAAAGCCTGTGGTCATGTGATTTGAAAAACCACAAAAAAGAGGAAATGAGGGAAAAAAAGTATATTTTCTATTTATTATTACTTCTTATGCAACCTTCGGATTCCTTTTTCTTAGCATTCAAATGCCTTCTAGTATCACTGTACATCAGCATCTAAAAAATGTACATTGTTTTGCTTGCAACGGAGACCAGATATTATCCCCATTTTACAAAGAACTTGGCCAGCCCTTATTCACTTCATGCAATATAAACCTTCTGAATATGTAGCTAAATGCTAAGGCCTTATCCACAATATGCACCAAGAGATGACATGTTTCAGTGATCCAAGGATAGGTAGAATTTAACATCATTCCGTTTTTCAAAACAGTAGAAAATGATTAATAAATAAAATTAATGAGTAGAAAATGATAAATAAACTGCAATGTCATTATTGAGCCCTACTGGACAGATTATGTTCCTCTGATTCTGTAAAGACTATGAAGGTTTCCAATGACTGCTCACAAAGATATCCCTCCCTACAGGATAGTGATAATTTGACCACTGCTAAAAAATGCTGAACCAAAGTTCTGTATAAACCACACTAACAATATGTTTCATGTTCATACTTTGTTGGTTTTTTCCAAACCTGTGCAAAACTTGCTGATATTTCTTCATTTTCTTCATTATGATCTGCATTACTTTTTGTTATTTTAAATAATTTAATAATGTTTATCCCTTTCTGTTTCTGCAGCACCGTTGTTTGCATTTCCATAGTACCTGGAAGTCACTGTGATAGACCAGACTGTCGTACTTAGGTATGCACTTTGGTTAAACCATTTCCAAAAAGGAGCTGGGATGATACTACTACTACTCAATCTCCCTCACTTTCAGTTTCTAACTCTGCCCTGGCAGAATGACTCTAAATCAGATCTAGAACAAATATATCCATTTTAAAATTGTAGCCTGGCTGTTGTTAACAATGTATTATTGAATAAATGTAGTTGTTTTTCCTTTCCCTCTAGTGCTTTCATCTTGAGTTCACAGAATTGTCAGTTTTACATACAACAGCTGCACACAAGCAGTGGCAGAGAGACTTCAGTAGCTACAAGTGCTTCTGCTTCTCACTACACTATCTCATCGTAATGTGCATTTTTGTCAAGTCACAATACAAATACATCCAAATCAGATGTTGACTCAGTTACAGTACAAGGCCTGAAAGAAGCATCAATTCAGGGATAGAATTCTGACACAATTACATAGTATCTTTCAGGAATACACACTGTTATCCAACTAATTATCTTCCCTCCTTTTCCTACTTTGCTCTGATTCTCCCTTCCCCCTCAAATAAGGACCCATAACACTTTTCCATATACAACACATTGGAAAAATTTACAATGTGAACCTGGAAAATCTGAATTAACAACTTGCAGTAATCATAAATCATGCGTAAGGTGGCTGTGAAATAAAAATTAAGTACAGTAAAGCATTACTGAGAAATATTAAGTACTTCATATACCCAGCAAAAAGAAATTACAATCTGTGTGGGAACAATAACTTCAAATTTTCTGACATTTGTACATTTATAATCGTCTGATGTTGGATGTTTTGCATTAATATATTTATGGTTCAGAGGAGCTATACTAAGATCAAAAATGTTCATCCTGCATAGTAATTACATGAGGAACAAAGACAATAAAAGGTATTTCTGTTGGAGTTTATAAAAACATTAAATTCAGTTATGAAGTCTTACGCTGTATAAAAGGTACTCAACTTTTTAAAGAACAGAAGTAAAAAGCTGTCTCTGTTGGAGGAAAGATAAAATGATACGAGCAACCCGTCAGGAACAATTATGCTGATTCACGTTGTAAACACCATTACAATGTATGCCCACCAGAAAATTTAGAAGCATGACATTTAATGCATCAAATGTAGCTTTGTCATTGCCTTATCTATGGGGTAGAGAGCTTTTCACACATCTCCCAGGAGAGAAAAATATACAGTTAAAAACCCTTTCAAAAGCACCCCTCATTTATAACTTGAATACCAAATTTCAGGTGAAGAAAGTATTATTTCAGAATTTTCTTTTCAGCATTTCACTAGACCCTGCATACACACAGACAAGCGTGCACTGCAGTTGCCATAAAAACAGCCATTGTACCACCTTATCTAATCACAGTTACATGAATAGAAGCTTTGAAATCTATTTAGATCACTTAGTCAACATGAGGCCTGAATAAGGAAAATGTGTAATTACGTAGCTCAGGGGCAGATTAGGGTGTGCACTGTGACCCAGAAAGTCACATTTAAGTTCCCCTCCTTCCTCCTTGCACTGGGAGCAACTGGAGCCAGGCATGTACCAGGTGTACTTACGTGCCCTCCTGACAGACCAACTGCTGTGAGAAGAGTGTTGGAGGTCAGAGCCACAGTGACCTCTTATTTCTGCCTCCTTTAGCCTTCCTCCATCAGCTCACGTAGGTGCAGCAAACTGGGGAAATAGGGCCTGAAAGGTGGCCACTCCTTTTTTCCCCATGGCTAGCAGACCAACAATACAATCAGCCTCACGTCGCGCCCCCATCTTCAGAGGCACTGAAGCAAAAAATTCAGCCTTTGGCATTGTGTGTTTGAATATCTAAGGAGAATGGGGATATTTCCATGCAATTAGATTGTCCCTGCTCCTTGTGTGACCAGTTCCTCACGTGCTACCTACTGAAGTCAGGAACAATTTCAATCCTGATACTCATTGGTTTTCAAGAACTGTTTCTGCATCGAGTGTCCCAGAAAAAGGATGGGCTGAGGTGGAGGGGAGATGATAACCTACAGAATACATAATGGACCAGTGTCACAGCTTGTTTTCCCCCATGCTAAGAGGGCATATAACCAGCAGAGTCTAACCCACAATGAGCATTTTCTGTCTCTGCAGTTAGTTTTACCTTAAGGCAGAGGAAAGAAATCTTCTTATTATAATATTATACTAGTGACACCATAACTAAGATTGAAAAAGGCTATTACTGGCATAAATGACTCCAAATAAGGTTCCTTACTCTTTTCAAATTGCTACTCAAAATGCAGTATCAGAAGGATATTAACTCTTTGAGGAATAATTGCTTTGCCTACCTGAGGCTAAATATATTGGGCCAATGCTGTTCCTGGTTCACAAAGTTCAATTTAAACTGGGAGAACTACATCCTTCACAGCCCTCACACATGACAGAAGACAGCGACAGAAGGGAAGGCTTAGAGGGATTTTACTGCTCTCTTCAACTACGTCACATGAGGGCATAAAGGAGATGGAGCCAGATTCTTCTGGTGGTGCACAGTAAAAGGAAGAGTCCCAACAGGTTCCCAAGCCAGAATTTCAAGTTCAAAAGAAGAGATTTCCCAGAGAAGATCTGGGATACACATCCTTGGAGATACTACAAATCTGACTAGACAAGGCTTTGAGCAACCTGCTTTAAGGCTGAAGTTGGCCCATATTCAAGGGGCGGTTTGGTCAGATGACATCCAGAGGTTCCTTCCAACACAAATTACTCTGTGATCCTATGATTTTAGCAGGCCTATTGGTATGTTTTTCTATTGACTCAGATGTGTGTTTCAGCCTTGCTCTATCCTTGGTGGAAACCTACTCCTGAGCCTTATCCCTCAGATCATGCCAGCTAAGCCTCTGTGACCCCAGACTACAAAATCCCTATGGGTTTTGGGTAAACTATCTTCACAAAAGCCATCTAAGCATGGACAGACCTTTACTTACCATTGCTGAGATGATACCTTTTATATGCAGACTAAAATCCAGCTTTAGCAGAAGTTTTCTATGAAATAGAAATCTATTGGAGAAAACTTCTGCTGCACTTATTTCTTTGATATAAATTTGTGTTCCGTGCCTGGTAAGCCACACATCTGTTCAGTAAGCATGACTGACAAGAGACGCTTAACTATAAGTACTCTCAGTTACTCTCAGTACATGCAAAAATCAGAAAATCTACACCCCATGTATGGCAGAATGCCCAGGTAGATGAACACAGTCAACCCATCTGGCCTTATAACCCCACAGTTCTCATTGAGTCACACTGACAGGAATGGTAGGACTTGGTGCATTTCTTCACCATTTATGTGCTATCAGTCAGAAACACGCTGCTTTACAATGCTAATTCAAAGAAAAGGGAAGAGGGAACGAGAGACAGAAAGAATGTCAGGTCAGACATTCTGTCCTTATCTAATAACACAGTTTCTGCCTCTCTTTTCATCTGTGGTCCTGTTTTTAAAGGTACATCAAGTCTAATGAAGTAAAGAAACTCATAAATAAAGACAGAATATGTAAATGTAAACCAAGATGAACAAGCAATCCAAGACTCGGAAGGGGTGCTGATCGAAACTACAGGAGCTATGGAATTTTCTCAATGAAGAAGGTTCTCTTGTATGCTGACTGAAGCCTTAAAATGAATTTACCTCTATTAGCAACTAAACAGGGGTTTTTGTTCATTCATTTGGGGTTGTTTGTTGGTGGTGGGTTTTTTTTTTAGTTTAGCAGACCTGTTTGTCCTTTAAAGGGGACATCACAGTTTCTCATTTTAAAATTACAACTGGGGCAGACCCCTCTCAAGTTAACTAGCAGTGAATTTAACTTAGGTACACATTCTTTGGTTAACTCTCACAATGTAATTTCTTCATGAGCATGTTCTCAAATGAATGTCTGTTTCTAGCCAAGGAGGTAAAAAGTGACAAGGAACATATCCTAGTATCAGCTTTCTATTTAATATTCTGTTCTGATTATTTGTAATTGCATTATTCATTACTAGGTTGTTGCTACAAAGCACTTTTATTGTGATACTGAAAGTCTGTAAACACATATATATTACGTGAAATTTGTGTGTGGGTTGTTCCAATGTTATTTTAAAGACCCACCATCTCCTAACAAGACCGCGTCAGAATGTCCTATATCATAGCCTGGATTTTCTCTCGAAATCACATGTTTTCCTTATGTACTGGTTGTCAGCATCTCTCCAGAGAAGGCAGCATCCGCCATCTCATTTGTCACTCTCTTTCATTGTTTCTCCATCCTCTATGCAGTTCTGTCGGTGCTGGCCCCACAGTCTCCTCCTCCATGCAAGGCAGCCTGCTTGCTCTCAGCACACTAGAGACAAACTCAGAGGGCAACCCAGAAGAAGTGTCCTTCTGCTGAGAATGGCTGAACACTTGTTTCAGCAAGCAATGAACCCGAGTCGTGAAATACATACCCATATCCAAAAATAGGTGTAGATAACTTGTAGTATCCAATTTATACACTAATAAACATGATTTTGCCATTACTAAGAAAAGACCAAAGGCTTTTTATTTACTTAACACTGTCGGCTTCCAGATTTGCCTGGACTTGTCTTGGCCCGAGTTGATTTTAGCTTGTTTTAGCAAACATTTAGCAGTCAGCTGACTTTGTCTAAACACATATTAGCTTCAGTTCAGCTGTTGCAGCTCTATGGTACAGCACCTATTCCTAATTAACAGACAGTGATAATATAGCTTTTCTGCATAGGTTGAACAGTCCATGAGTTAGAATGAAAGTGTAACATAAATACAGGTAGAGGTGAAGAGCAGAAGCCTGGCACAGTAATCACAAATCTCAGTGGTCAGTGGCTGCTCACTCAGTCTGGTGAAATGGTTTTCAAGGATAACAAACATAACAGAAAAACTGCATGGGGTGGAATTAGGAACTAATGAAGAAAGACCAAGTAAGAAGACTACATTAGAAAATACCAAAAGGCTCTCAAGAGGACCATGGAGGAAGAAATCCTCACCAACATGACAGTTGTCCTACTAAACCCCTCCCATCTCTCTGATGGTCCAGCTCCCCTTGCTCTACCTTACGCAGAAGGAGGATGAGCACTGTAAGTCCTAGTGTCAGCACGAGTCTAACAAGACTAATCATAACTTGTATTTTGATAATCTGCTAAGACTTAAATTACACTAACATTAAAGTCTTGTGTCCACATATCAGCTATGTTTGCATTTTGCCCTTACAAGATTTTTAGTGTAATGGAAATTATGTATCAAAATCCAAGATGGCACCAGACATATTTTAAGGGAAAAAAAGAGACCCGTCTTGGCAGAGTTGTCAGAGGAAAAATTTAGATGACTAATTCCAAAGTGAAATTTGTGAGCTTTGAACAGATGCCTCCCTCCCATCTAATTATGTAAAATTCAGCGGGTGCAAACCATTGTTCCCGTTTGTATTTCCTAGTATCTGGCTTTGATGATTCCTGTCTTAAGATGCTCGCTCATGGGAATCTCCTCTTTCCACACATATTGGTTATTGGTACCTCAGGCTGTGACTTGGATGTCCATTGCTGCAATGTCAGATCCCTCTGTGAAATAGCCTCAAGTCCAACATCTACAGCAAAGCCTTCCCTCTTCTGTTTTAGAGATGGCCATATCAGAAATGTTTCTGGACTTTGAAAATGGAACTGAGCAATACCATAAAGACATTCTAAGAAAAATGCTATTAAAGTCTGACTTATTCTAAGTCAGGTCAGTATCTCAATATAAAAAGGAAGAAAAAAACCCCTTTGCTTTTCTTATTAAATATCACTTATGAAGTATTTTCTTTGTGCTTGAATATACTCAAGAGTATTAGAAGTCCAAGACTACTGTCTAAGCAGTTCTGCTCTGTAAACTTCACAGTGCTCATGACAAATTTGGAAGCTTTGCACAGTGGTCACATCAAATGAAGTCAAGAACATAAACACTGAACTTTGTTAAATTCATTAAGATTTTGAGGTTTAAGCACTGCTACTTATAGTAGAACAGAATTTGCCTGCTTTATTAATTTTAGTTTACTAAGGCCTCCACTGAAGTCCAAAAAATATATTTCCAATCTCATACTTAGGTTTGCACTCCTAAATGTTTTTGCCAACCAAGATTATTGAATTTAATTGACTAACTAATGATGTGCTACATTATTAGACTTTGAAAAATGTTTATTAAGTGAATAAATTAATGGGTCAACACCAGGCAAAGAAGTGCAGGTTCTCAGCCTGTGTCAGATCACTTAGTCAACTTTCCTCATGGTCAGGTAGTTACTGTGGTAAAAAGAATCTGCTATAAATCCACATACTAGTTCATCCTGCAGTAATTTATTTCTCTAGCCATGTTTGTAGGAAACCTTTTGTTTCCTGAGGCTGTCATTTCTTTCTGACAGAGAAGTTTTTTTCTTCACTTGCTCTGATGTCTTTCTTGTGTACACCATTACACCTAAAACTATCAGCAATTATTATTATTGTGAATAGCTTACTGGCAACAGGAAAGTCAGAAAAATAATGCTGTATTTTTCCAGGGGAACTCCTTTTTACCTGCCCAACTGTCCTAAAATACTTTGTAAACAATCAATATGCTTTGAACACTACCTATTTTATAGTTTCTTATGTTATTAAAAAAAAAACAACCCACCCACATCAGGATATGTTTTGATTGTCTAAATACTGAAAAGAATAACAAAGTTTTCAACGCCCAGTCTGAAACACATGACTGGATTCTTCTTTGCATAAAGGTCGCGTTGAGCCCTACATAAATTAAAGTCCCTAGGTAACAAATGTTTAATCAAATTTCCATTAAAACTGGAAGGATACAAAAACACGAGTATATTTTCAAAGCTGTGGCTGATAACTTCACATTCCATCAGATGTGCACAGGGAATATGTGTGAACACGGTAGGTAAAGGGTTAATACATGTTTTGATGACTTCTGAACTGAAAATTATTTACTTCTTGTCTTAGTAGAAGATGAGAAAATGTTCAGTCTACCATGTGTGAATATACCACATGGCAGTAGTTCTGGAAATCCTTAAAAATTTTTGATTCAAATACCTTTTGTTAGGGTTCTTCCAAATGAGACAATCTGTCTCAAAGCAGATCGGTAGTCAGCTAATTGACAGTTTATCTCAAATATTAGTCTTTCAGACAAATGCTAAGAACATAAGACAAATACGCTTTGCTAAGCAATGCAGATACAGAAGTCCTGATAAAGAAATCAAAGGTCTATGAAAACTCTTGTTTCAAAACTTATCTGAAAGTGATTTTAGATTTTAGGCCCATTTCCCTCTATATATATATCTATGTCTTGTTACATTTTAAGTAGTTATACTTGAACCGTGGTTAGACATTTCAACTATTTACTACGGTATTCACAGAACTTTTATTGCTGTAGTTCAGAATCCTAAGACTGATCATGGAAGAAACCACAACAATGTTTTCTATGATATGGTTACTAATCATTTTTTTCTACATATTTGAATAAGTTTTTCACTCTATGGTAAACGAGTCTGCAGTAACTTACAACTATCACAGCAACAGATACACAAGTCTCTTTCACTGTTACTGCTTAGGCAATGTAGTAACAAATGATACAGAAATGCCCACATCTTCTTTCCCTACCATTCCATCATTTATATTTATAATTATAATTCTATTTCTCCCAAAGCCAATGATTTTAGCTGTTCAAAAAGTAGCTTAGTATTTAGCTTGAAGCATTTGAGTTTTTCAATTTTCCACACAAACATTAGCCAGCTGCACTAGCTCAATGGCATCACCTGAAGGTGAATTTTACAAGCTAACAGCAGGAAACACAGGAGCTGCTGCCTGCGAGGGAACTTTATGTGATACAACTTGAGAATCAGAATGAAATGTTGCTTCCCCTCAAAAACTAGATTTTCCCTTTATGTTGTCATTAATTTTAAAAACAATTTATTAGCTTTATGGTAGTTTTTCACTCAGGAGTTAAAGACTGATTACTTCTCAGTGTCTGTTTCGCTGAAATCTATTCTTTTTTATAGCTTGTCTTAAAGCTGTAAGGCCTCCTGTCACCTGGGATAAATTACCACAGTCCTACCACACTGAATACAATCAGATGAATTATCCAAGATGACTTCTGGCCAGAGAATTTTGAGAGACAGGCTTTGTATCATTTTATTTGAGAGTCATTTCCATTATTTTTACTTTTCAGCATATGATTTTTGACACTGAACAAAACAAAGTCCAGTCCACCCAATATCCTGCCTCTCACAATCTGCAATGCCAATTGCTTCACAAAAGGCCAAAAAGCAGTTACTGGGTATTACACTCTCAGTTTCATCATGCTTGCTAGCATTCAGATACTGGCTTAAAATCTGACATGAGTTCTTGTCTTCCTTGTAATAGTTCTTCTTTGGCTTTACTAGTATAACTCAAGATATTGTTACTCATAGCACTCTCCAACTGATAATGGAAGAAAACTTTATTTTTGCCTTCAGTGATATCCTGTAAGTGCCATTTTCATGGTATAATTTCCAAACTGTATACAAAATTCTTCATGAATTTTGAAATGGCCACCTTTCCATGGCCATTTCAATCTATAGTATCTATAGATCCACTGTATCTTTGTTCATACACATTCACATGGAGAAAGAGAACACCCGGCCTCTTGTAACAAGAGGTTGATTTGTGCTCTCTCTTAGACAGCTTCTGTATTTCCTCCGAATCATTTCAAAGGCATTGAATAAAATCTAAAGCCATCTATCCCTGGGGATTCCCTTGGTAGCTTCCTTTCCTTCTACTGAAACCTTAATAGTCCCATAGTTACAATGGTTTACATTTGCCAACGCCTGGATTGATCCCATTAGGCTATTTCTAAGCTTAGGACTGTGCTCCTTGAATTTATTTTTTTTTTTTTTTATACTTTAAAATAGCATTCTAAGTAATTTTCATAAGGAGTTTTTGGTTCTTAATTTCCCCATCTTGTTAGTAGCTCTTTTAAAATCTTTTTACTAAACAAAGGTAATTGTTCAACATCCTTCTTTTGCTTTCTTTCACTAAATTTATTGAAGTCCTGTTGGCTATTAAAATTCCATCCTTGAGTGAAACTTCTGCCCTCTGCATTTTAAGCAGAATTTTCAGTTTGTACTCTGTATTATCTGATCCTTTAGAAGAGAAATATAGCGGCGTTTTTTGTGCAAAGGATCAAAACTTGGTGTCATGTAATTTGCAGAGGACAAGGAACAGCAAGGAAAAGATAAATTAACTGGATTATTAAATGTTACTAGCACCAGATAGTAGCTTGCAATGTTCACTATGAATCATATATAATCATTGTACTAACCTTTATGAATGTAAAGCTGAGGGGAGTTAGCGGTTTGAAAGAAACATCAGAAATTAAAGTCTAGGTTCATCTGTTCAACCCAAGTCTTCCATCATTTATTAACTAAAACATGAAATATGTTACTAGTCATTGATGGATCTAGTAGCTCAAACTGACATGCAATAAAATACCTTAATGTGAATGAGTCTGAATTTACTCAAAGATTACTAGCTGCAAATAAAGAATATTTCAGGAAGTTGCTGGTATACATTTCTCCAATTTGTTTTCTATTAGGCAGACTTTGTCAGCAGTTTCAGAGACATATACTTTCCTCTATCAAAAGGCAAACTACTGTGTTCCAATCATTAAACTGAAAATATCTTTCTAAAAGATCTTCACATCCAGTACAATTTCTTTGCATTTTTCCAGTTGTTTCTCCGCGTAAGAGCAGTGGCAAACAACGGCTCTACCTGCATTCAGCATTGAAAAAAAAAATCAATCGCTTACAGGCCACTACTATTTTTTTCTTCGTTCAAGCTGTGTCATAGTACATAAAGAAATAATCCATCACTGCTACATATTTGCTCCACAGCTGTGACAATAAATTCCTCATTTTGTTCTCATCTTACCCCAGGTAGCTCCACTGACTTTGCTGGAGTTACTCCTGATTTTTATTACTGTCAGTGAAAGCAGAATCAAGGTGAAGGAAAAGCCACTGCCGTGTGCATTCTATGAAGTGTATCTATGAATCACAAAGTGTTTAAAAAGCTTTGTTCTCATTTTATTAATTGAAAAACAATTCAGCTAGCATTTAATTTTCAGCCCCAAATGGTCCTTCTAATTCAGAAGGACAAGAGACACACATACATTAGTCATGCATTAAAAAACTTCCACGTTCGTAGTGCTGATATTAACTCATTGCATACTGTATTTTACGTTGATTGATATGACCTGCTTTAAATTTCCTGTCACATAAACCAGAGGTAGCCCAAGCCTAATCCTATGACAGAAAGATTATACTACATGAAACACCAACAGGGATAAGAAAATTCACCATAAATATTTATGTGTTTGTACTTGCAGTTTTCTATTTTTATAAATCCATTAGGTCCCACCAGAGATCTTTAATACATTATTTTCATTTCAAATACCCTATTTGAAAATTCAAGTATATGTATGATTCAGAGTAAAGCCAAGCTAAATTAATATATTGTCATTTATAATATAATAATCCAGGTGGAAAAAGGAGAGCTAATAAGAAGATTTCCACTTCTGTTTAGATGAGACTAATATTTTAGTGTTTTATAACATTGACCAACACCATATGAAGGTCAATACACGCTTGTCAAAGGTACTGTAAACCTCAATGGGCTGAAGAATGAGGAATCAATATATAAGGCCTTATATTTTCATGATCGTTTATGACAACCAAATGCAAAACTGGTGTAAAGTGTTTTAATTCAGACCAATAATGTTTTGCCTTCCATTTGCACTCATTCTCATGGATATAATTACTGTTCAAGTCTATGGAGACATACATACAAAAAGTATCATATGGAAAACAGTTATGTTCTCAACTTGAGTTAACCAAGTCAATCTACGCTGAGGTGAAATTCTAAGGAGTGTTTCTGTTTGCGTATACAGGGCAAAATAAAGTCTAAAGCATATGCATGTGCGCACACGCGTACACACACACCTACTTGTGCACACACATGTACACACATACTTTTTTACTGGTGAGAGTCCCTGGGCTGTATCCTAAGCCTGTGAAACCAGCCTTCCTGCAATGGGGATCCCCTAGCTTGAGGTTCGCCGAAGCTGCGAGCTCCTGGCACAGCAGTCATGTCAGAAGGGAGCCTTGGGAACCAGCCTTCAGAGGATAAATGCATAAATGGCTCTTTTGTTGCTTTTGGTGACAGCTGGGAATCTAGTCCTCTTATAGAGTTATTCACAACCATTTTTAAATGCTAAAGGATGAAGAAAGCTTATTGCTATGGCCAGTACATATTTATTACTATAGATTTTTATAATATCCATATATCTTCTCTGTCAAAGACTCTCCATAAGCTCTCATATAAAGAACATAGGAAATGACAATGCTGAATTGAAATCCTTACTTTATTACCTAGAAAGTAAGTTATTCAATGCTTTGCACTACACACTGTACCAATATTGCTCATAACCAGTAAGAGTTCAATATGCCCAAGACACTAATGTCCTCTCCTTGTGCTTAGACTGTAGGATGCTGGAGAAAAAAGTGTTTGCTCAAGGCCCAGAAATACTATCCCCAACATTTTATGGAGAAAACATCTTGCCAAGTTTTTCCAAGGGTGACTACCTGAGTACCTCTTGCTGGGAATGCAGCAAGAAAATTCACTATTACGCCAGGCTGGCATGGGCTTTTGCTGCTTCTGCCCAGGTTATGGAAATTGTCACAGCTACACAAAGGAGGTACCAGGATTCTGGCAGTCATATCTCCCATTTACAGGAACATTATTGTCTAAAAGATAAGAGAACAAAGGAGCAGGGAATGATCTCAATGAATCAAACTACTAGCAATTGTGGATTTCACGTGATCTTTTGCGCTGTTTTGATTTCTGAGCTTAATTCGGTTTAGGGTTTTTTTTGGTAGGACCTTGTTAACCAAAGTTTGGCTAAGCAATACTTGAATTTATTTTTTTTTTCCCTTAGTTTACAAGCCACTGCAGTGCTTGGGGTCACAAACTCTTTTCTACAACCAAAGGGGACAGAAATTTCCTTTTTTGTATTTTCTTTTTGGACAGAAAGGAGTGTGGAGAGCTTCAAAAAACCACCCAATTATTGAAGCAAGAGACTCAAGAAAAAAAATCACTCAATACTGCTAGCTTTGCAATAAAGTGACATGGCTGTGCAGCATGGGGTGAGATGAAGTAGTACGAAGTCAAGAAAAAATGGTTTTGACTCCAGCAAGCTAAAAGTAGAACTGACTATTTCAGACCTCAGAATAGCCTCTGAGGAGGCCCACCTTGCCATGCCATGTAACTAGTTGTGGCAAAACCAGGGTTTTTTTTCTTGTTTGCCGCAATGATATTTATCAAATTGTAATGTAAAAGATTTAGTAGTTGGGCCCTATGATATTCCAAACTGTAAGTCCTATATGCACCAAACTATATTTTGCATTGTTTTTAGCACCAGAATCTGAAAGAAGCAAGGAAAAGTAACCTAGAAAAAATACTTGACAGCATTAAACAGCTTTAAGGCTTCAGGTCCCGTTAAAAGGCTTCAGGTTCTATTCTTCATATTGGACAGTCTGATCTCAGGGAGCCATGTGTAAATCCATCTAATAGGATTTTTTGTTAAGTAGGTCAAATTTTATAACTCCAGTCTCTGACAGAGATCGGGGTTTTTTTTTTTACAAGCCAGATAACTTTTAGGTCTACAGAACCTGTCTTTTTACTACAAACAGAGCAGAGAACCAAAAGAAATTTAGTGCCTTGTACCAGGTAGCTCTTTCAGACATACTCATTTGTCATATTAAGCCAGTAACAGCAAAATAGATGGAAGATTGTCCTGGAAAAAAATAAGAAGATTCTTTCGATGGGTGTATTGAGGCAGGTGACCCTTACTGGCCAAAGAAGGCACGTGCTACTTCATCAAAAAAGATGTTGTCTCTCTCACACCTCCCATCAGGGCTTTACACAGCACTTGAAGTCACTTCATTACCACCAACGACTCCGTTATCATCACAGCCACTGTGGGATAATTCCTTATTAATGAAAGCAGTGGGTACAAGATGTGGTAAAAAAGGAACGTGATATGGTATATATATGCAACTCACATGTTCAAGGCAGGAAAAGGCCAATGCACGGCCACTGAGAGGTGGATACCAACATATTAGAGCATGTTTACATTTCTATAAAGAGGTTTGCCTTTTACCATGCTAACAATACAAGCTGCCTCAGAATCTCTACACTGGTATTTAGGGATGCCTTTGCAGGCAGTTAGTGTTGTCCTTCTTTCCAAACAGTAGACAGAAGATGTAAGCTGCAGAATTAGAAACAAAGAGCTGCAGAACTGCTGCCTCAAAGGCTTCATGCACAGGGGAAAACCGAATCACTGCAGAGAGCTGAAGATAAGCAAGGATGCCATCTGAATACGAAGTAAAGTTTACGATTGACACGTGTGGCAGAAGCGAGACAGAAGAGAAGGGAGGGGAGAAGCTCAGAGTGTACGAGGTTATGCTTGCGGTTGTGCAGGATGTTCCCCAGAGCACTGGGGAAAGAAAGCATGACACCCAGCCAAAGCAAGCCACCACTAGCTGCAACAGGAATGAAAGGTGCTAGGAACTGGAACAGACGCCACAAGTGACTGGAGCAAGATCCACTTCTTTGTCCCTGCTCTGCACACCATCACACAGCTTGCAGGGGTCTTGGGAGACAGAGGCCAAGTTTTCCTATTGAAACACAAGTTTCTTCTTTTTAACCTAAAAGGAATGCTTGGCAGCACTTCTTGAAAGTACGGTACTAACTGAGCATGGTCATCCCAAAGTATCTTCCACTATTCACTTTTCACAGTTCATCTTGATGCTTTGGGATCTTTGATTCTGCTTGCAAATGGAGCAAAAAGGATGAAACAAAATGAAAGAAAGAGAAACAAAGAAGTGAAGCCCACATCACAGTGGGAAGCTGTTGCTGAAGTTAGAGTAGGCACGTATGTTGCAGACATTATGAGCTATGATTCAGGTTTAGTAGCTTCTCCCTATTGGTTTAACCTCCACTCAAACCCTTCATATGTTTTAACTCATCTGTTTTTCAGTGCAAAAAATCAAAAGCTCCACTCTAAAAGCGGATGCCCTCAGAGGAGGAAACATCAGCTCTGTCCCCACATGCCGCCCAGCACGTGCAGACACAGGGTTCAGCCCAGCTGGGGGCTGCCATGGCAGGGTTGGGGGGAGGCTGGGGCTGGGCTGCCTCGCAGGCGGCGCTGCAGAGGGGCTGCGAGGATGCCAACCCCACTGCCCTTTCCCAGCTGCCTTCACGGGCACGAGGGGAAGGCCGTGGCCACTTGCCAGCTCTGGCTGGAGTCCATCCACTTTGCACCAGCTGAGCAGCATGACATGGACCATAAAATCTGGCCTAAAGGTTTTTAAATATTTGGAGCCACAAAGGCAAAAGGGTGGCCTGAATAAACGGGGCGGCCCGCCCTGACACACTTCTCAGCTCTGGGGGTATGAGAGATCCTTTTTATTATCCTGGACAGGAGCTGAAAAATGACATAATACTGAAGGAATAGGACACAGGGGCACTGGGGTTGCTTTAGAGGTGATTCAGATCTTGTCATCAATTCTCTCTACTTGGCAAAATGTTTAAAAATTGGCAAGGGAGCGTTAGCATTGCTGGCAGAGCACCACTACAGCTGCACAGGTGAAGAGAAATCAGCAACTAGCTTTTTTCAGCCCGGTGAGGAGGGATGCTCCTGCTCCTTGCAGGAGGGAGTACCAGCCCCACATCCCAACGACAAAACCATGGTACAGAACTCAAAAGGAGATCAGTTACAAACCAAACAAGTGCTCTCTCCTAGCAGGTTGGCACAAGGTAACTGAAGCATGTCATATGTTGATATTTGGCCTCTCTACATACCAGATGTCTTTTTCACAGGTCAGGTAGAGAGGGTGAACAATTGATTCAATGGCTAGAAAAATGCTGAGAGAAAGAGAAAACAACTGGAGATGGTCCAACGTGTAGTACATATTTCATAAGTGTATATGTAAGAAAGAGAGATAATCCTCTCCACAGTTCTTTTAGCAGGTGTTTATCCTTTTTGGCATTGACAGCAATATTTTGTAGCTACACAGCAGACATGCAGAATAAAATTCCTTTCCACACTTGCAAGAAATAATTACCCCTTATGTGACTTACAGCTGCTCTAGTCATTCATCAATGCTGTTGTCCTCTTTCTTTAAAACTACACTATGAAAGTATTGCTTCTTCTAGAATTTACTGAGAAAACGGCATAATATCCAAGTTGACTCTTCAAGAGAGTGACCAGGGTTCTACACTGGCTTCCTTTAAAAGCAGTCATTGCTGAGCAAGATGCCTTCCTATGAACACAAACAGAAAAGCCTCAGAGGAAAGACTGCTTTAAACTAGAGTTGCCAGGGGAGGGGAGCCTCAATCCATCCCACTCCTAAAAGCTTGATGCCAGGGCCTGCGACAGATGCGCAGAGCCCGGACGAGGATCACAGGTCAGCAGGAGAGCACCTGGAATGCAGCACAAAAGAATTCCAGCCACTCCAGCCAGTTAAGTTAGCTCCACCAGTGCTCCAACGTAAATGCCTCCCTGCAAACGCACATGGCACAGGGAATAAACACACGCCTGCAGGGCTATGATCTTATTGGTATCATGGAGACACGGTGGGATGGCTCCTATGACTGGTGTGCCAGAATGGAAGGATACAGGCTCTTCAGGAAGGACAAGCAGCAGAGAAGAGAGGGTGTCACCCTCTACATCAATGACCAGCTGGAGTGCATGGAGCACTGCAGCTGGGGATGGAAAGCCTGGGAGCCTGGGGATGGGTGAGGAGTTGACTGAACACTTATGGGTCAGCATTAAAGGGAGGGCAGTGACAGGTGATGCTACAGTCGGGCTCTGCTACAGGCCACCTGACCAGGAATACTGAGTGGATGAGGTCCTCTATAGGCAGATAGGAGCAGCCTCATGTTCACAACCCCTGGTCCTTATGGGGCTCTTCAAGCACCCTGATATCTGTTGGAGGGGCAACACTGCAGGGCATAAGCAATACAGGAAGTTTCTGGAATGTGTTGATGGTAACTTCCTTCTCCAAGTGACACAGGAACCAAGGAGGACAGGTGCTATGCTGGACCTTGTTCTCACCAACAAGGAGGGGCTGGTAGGGAATGTCAAGCTCAAGGACAGCCTTGGCTGCAGTGACCATGAAATGGTTCAAGAGCCCTGGGGCAGCAAGGAGGGTGCACAGCAAGCTCACTGTCTTGGACTTCAGGAGAGGAGACTCTGGCCTCTTGAGGGATCTGCTTGGTAGGGTTACCATGACATAAAGCACTGCAGGTGAGAAGGGGCTCAAGGAAGCTGGTTAGTATTAAAGGATCACCTCCTCAAAGCTTCTGAGTGATGCATCCCAACAAAGAGGAAGTCAGGAAAAAACACCAGGAGGCCTGCATGGACAAACAAGAACCTCCTGGACTAAGTCAAACACCAAAAGGAAGCCTAGAGAGGACGGAAGCAAGGACAGGTAGCCTGGGAGAAATACAGAGAAACTGTCCAAGCAGCCAGGGATTGGGTTAGGAAAGCTAAAGCCCTGATAGAATTAAATCTCACCAAGGACATCAAGGACAACAAGAAAAGCTTCCATCGGTATGTCAGTGACAAAAGGAAAACTAGGGAAAATGTGGGCCCTCTCTGGAACGAAATGGGAGAGCTGGTCACCTGGACACAGAGAAGGCTGAGATACTCAATGACTTTTTTGCCTCAGCCTTCACCAGCAAAGGTTCTAGCCACACCGCCCGAGTCACAGAAGGCAAAGTCAGGGATTGGGAGAATGAAAAACCGACCACTGTAGGAGAATATCAGGTTCAAGACCATCTAAGGAACCTGAAGGTGCACAAGTCCTTGGNGAGTACCAGCCCCACATCCCAACGACAAAACCATGGTACAGAACTCAAAAGGAGATCAGTTACAAACCAAACAAGTGCTCTCTCCTAGCAGGTTGGCACAAGGTAACTGAAGCATGTCATATGTTGATATTTGGCCTCTCTACATACCAGATGTCTTTTTCACAGGTCAGGTAGAGAGGGTGAACAATTGATTCAATGGCTAGAAAAATGCTGAGAGAAAGAGAAAACAACTGGAGATGGTCCAACGTGTAGTACATATTTCATAAGTGTATATGTAAGAAAGAGAGATAATCCTCTCCACAGTTCTTTTAGCAGGTGTTTATCCTTTTTGGCATTGACAGCAATATTTTGTAGCTACACAGCAGACATGCAGAATAAAATTCCTTTCCACACTTGCAAGAAATAATTACCCCTTATGTGACTTACAGCTGCTCTAGTCATTCATCAATGCTGTTGTCCTCTTTCTTTAAAACTACACTATGAAAGTATTGCTTCTTCTAGAATTTACTGAGAAAACGGCATAATATCCAAGTTGACTCTTCAAGAGAGTGACCAGGGTTCTACACTGGCTTCCTTTAAAAGCAGTCATTGCTGAGCAAGATGCCTTCCTATGAACACAAACAGAAAAGCCTCAGAGGAAAGACTGCTTTAAACTAGAGTTGCCAGGGGAGGGGAGCCTCAATCCATCCCACTCCTAAAAGCTTGATGCCAGGGCCTGCGACAGATGCGCAGAGCCCGGACGAGGATCACAGGTCAGCAGGATAGCACCTGGAATGCAGCACAAAAGAATTCCAGCCACTCCAGCCAGTTAAGTTAGCTCCACCAGTGCTCCAACGTAAATGCCTCCCTGCAAACGCACATGGCACAGGGAATAAACACACGCCTGCAGGGCTATGATCTTATTGGTATCATGGAGACACGGTGGGATGGCTCCTATGACTGGTGTGCCAGAATGGAAGGATACAGGCTCTTCAGGAAGGACAAGCAGCAGAGAAGAGAGGGTGTCACCCTCTACATCAATGACCAGCTGGAGTGCATGGAGCACTGCAGCTGGGGATGGAAAGCCTGGGAGCCTGGGGATGGGTGAGGAGTTGACTGAACACTTATGGGTCAGCATTAAAGGGAGGGCAGTGACAGGTGATGCTACAGTCGGGCTCTGCTACAGGCCACCTGACCAGGAATACTGAGTGGATGAGGTCCTCTATAGGCAGATAGGAGCAGCCTCATGTTCACAACCCCTGGTCCTTATGGGGCTCTTCAAGCACCCTGATATCTGTTGGAGGGGCAACACTGCAGGGCATAAGCAATACAGGAAGTTTCTGGAATGTGTTGATGGTAACTTCCTTCTCCAAGTGACACAGGAACCAAGGAGGACAGGTGCTATGCTGGACCTTGTTCTCACCAACAAGGAGGGGCTGGTAGGGAATGTCAAGCTCAAGGACAGCCTTGGCTGCAGTGACCATGAAATGGTTCAAGAGCCCTGGGGCAGCAAGGAGGGTGCACAGCAAGCTCACTGTCTTGGACTTCAGGAGAGGAGACTCTGGCCTCTTGAGGGATCTGCTTGGTAGGGTTACCATGACATAAAGCACTGCAGGTGAGAAGGGGCTCAAGGAAGCTGGTTAGTATTAAAGGATCACCTCCTCAAAGCTTCTGAGTGATGCATCCCAACAAAGAGGAAGTCAGGAAAAAACACCAGGAGGCCTGCATGGACAAACAAGAACCTCCTGGACTAAGTCAAACACCAAAAGGAAGCCTAGAGAGGACGGAAGCAAGGACAGGTAGCCTGGGAGAAATACAGAGAAACTGTCCAAGCAGCCAGGGATTGGGTTAGGAAAGCTAAAGCCCTGATAGAATTAAATCTCACCAAGGACATCAAGGACAACAAGAAAAGCTTCCATCGGTATGTCAGTGACAAAAGGAAAACTAGGGAAAATGTGGGCCCTCTCTGGAACGAAATGGGAGAGCTGGTCACCTGGACACAGAGAAGGCTGAGATACTCAATGACTTTTTTGCCTCAGCCTTCACCAGCAAAGGTTCTAGCCACACCGCCCGAGTCACAGAAGGCAAAGTCAGGGATTGGGAGAATGAAAAACCGACNCAAGGACAACAAGAAAAGCTTCCATCGGTATGTCAGTGACAAAAGGAAAACTAGGGAAAATGTGGGCCCTCTCTGGAACGAAATGGGAGAGCTGGTCACCTGGACACAGAGAAGGCTGAGATACTCAATGACTTTTTTGCCTCAGCCTTCACCAGCAAAGGTTCTAGCCACACCGCCCGAGTCACAGAAGGCAAAGTCAGGGATTGGGAGAATGAAAAACCGACCACTGTAGGAGAATATCAGGTTCAAGACCATCTAAGGAACCTGAAGGTGCACAAGTCCTTGGGACCTGCTGAGATTCATCTGCGGGTCCTGAAGGACCTGGCCACTAGCTATCATATTCGAGAAGTCATGGCAGTCCAGTGAAGTTTCCACGGACTGGAAAAGGGGAAACACAGCTCCCATTTTCAAAAAGAGAAAAAAGTAAAGACCTGGGGTTACTTCCCCAGTCAGTCTCACCTCTGTGCCTGGCAAGATCATGGAGCGTAACCTCCTGGAAACTCTGCTAAGGCACATGGAAAATAAGGGTAAGGAAAGACAAACTGACACCATTTACCTGGACTTGTGCAAAGCATTTGACACTGTCCCACATCACATTCTTGTCTGTAAATTGCAGAGACATGGACTTGATGGACGGACCACTCGGTGGATAAGGAATTGGCTGGATGGCCATAATCAGAGAGTTGCAGTCAACAGCTCAATGTCCAAGTGGAGACCAGTGACAAGTGGCGTTCCTCAGGGGTCGGTACTGGAACCGGTACTATTTAACATCTTTTTTGGCAACATGGACAGTGGCATTGAATGTACCCTCAGCAAGTCTGCCAATGACACTAAGCTGTGTGGAGTGATTGACACGCTGGAGGGAAGGGATGCCATTCAGAAGGACCTGGACAGGCTTGAGAAGTGGGCCTGTGCAAACCTCATGAAGTTCAACAAGGCCAAGTGCAAGGTCTTGCATGGGGGTTGGGGCAATCCCAAGCACAATACAGGCTGGGCGGAGAATGGATTAAGACCAGCCCTGAGTAGAAGGAGAAGCTCAACATGAGCCAGCAATGTGTGCTTGCAGTCCAGAAGGCCAATCACATCCTGGATTGCATCAAAAGAAACGTGGCCAGCAGGTCAAGGGGGGTGATTCTCCCATTCTACTCTGCTGTTGTGAGACCCCACCTGGAGTACTCCATCCAGCCCTAGGTCCCCTAACATAAGAAGGACATGGGCCTGTTGGAGCGAGTCCAGTGGTTAGCCATGAAGATAATCAGAGGACTGGAGTACGTCTCCTGTGAAGACAAGCTGAGACGGCTGGGGTTGTTCAGCCGGTTTTTCAGCCTGGAGAAGACAAGGCTCCAGGGAGACATTATAGCAGCCTTCCAGTAACTGAAAGGGGCCTACAGGAAAGATGGAGAGGGACTCTTTATCAGGGAGTGTAGTGATAGGACAAGGGGTTTTAAACTGAAAGACGGTAGATTTAGACTAGATATGAGGAAGAAATTCTTCCCCATGAGGGTGGTGAGACACTGGAACAGGTTGCCCAGGGAAGCTGTTGAGGCCCCATCCCTGGAAGTGTTCAAGGCCAGGTTAGGTTGGAAGGGGCTTTGAGTAACCTGGTCTAGTGGAAGGTGTTTCTGCCCATGGCAGGGGGGTTGGAACTAGATGATCTTTAAGATCCCTTCCAACCCAAACCACTCTATGACTGTATGATTCTATGCCTGTATGAAATACTATGTGGTGTTTTGATGCTAAGGGGACACACACCATTTAAAGAGCCAGAAAAAGGCAAGAATTGGTGGGCAAGTAAAATTAAAACACTGACTTCAATCCCCAACAAATTTTACTTCTTGAAGAGAAGATTTTGTTTCTCTTCTGATATTCAGAGAGACACATGGGGACATCTGCAAGGACAAGGTCACAGCCACCATAAGCCAACGTTTCCTCTGTGTAGCTGAGGTGAACCTCTCTCTGAAATAACTGAAATAGCTCAGCTCACTGAGCATTCACCTTTGACTAAAGTACTTCCCTGTGTGAAAAAAAAGGTTAAGGATCTGAGCTTTTACTCTGGACAAAGCTGAAATTAGACCTGCCCTGGTAATAAGACTTTTTGCAAGGACACGTGGATTCATAAATCCTGAATAAGGACAGAGTACAGTTTCTGTCCTGTGGATCAGAAAAACTATACAACTTTAGACATTCAGACACAGGAGCCTGATTCCCTGACAGTGTAGGATGCAGTCGATAGGTTATGCTGAGCTATTCTATCTGAGCATCTGAGTCCGCATTTCCTTCTACTTGAAAACATTCCTCATTCCTCTACTGAATCCACTTATATTAAGTGCACTTCCTATTATCCTGGTTTTCACATTTGCTAGTACTATTTTATCTTCAGAAGAAATCAAACTATTGATTAAAATATTGTACCTGGTTTTGTCCAGCCTGCGTTTGATGTGAACTGTAGATTTAAAAACACTACATCGTATTATGTTAAAATAAATAACAGAATTTCAGAGACTGGCAATATAATATATTGTATTTCACATATTTTGGGTAGATTAGGCCAGTAATCTGGAAAGTGAAATAGACTCTTCATACCAGCAATATTTTCCAGTGATCTCTAACCTCATTAGGCATTCTCAGTACATCCAGAAGAGTAGTGTAAATAAAATACACTGTTTTCTGATGAGCTTTGATGAGCAGATGTTCAGGGTTTTTGTTGATTCGTGTCTGGGATGTTTTTAAAACTTTTCTGCTTGTGTTCCATTTCCTGTTGAGGCAATTTAGAACGACCCAGATGAAAAGGGACAATTGTGACTGTGTCTGCCTGGATGCCACCCAGGCCAGCAGCTGTGCGGTGGCCACCGCAACGCGCCTGACTTGCGGGAGGAGAAATTATGTAATTTGGCATTTAGGGTACTTGTGAATTCAGCTCTTGCTGCAGACGTAATACAGCACCTCAATGCATTTCCTATTATTACTCCTGTCTGGTAGCCTGGAAGTGCATTTGAGGATACAAGATAATGCACTTGGTGAACCTCTCTTTTTGCTGTTTTGTGATACACATACGTGAAGTCCATACACATTTTAAGTAGCAATAAAGTAAATAACTCAAAACTTGAATTCTTTCCCTTTCTAAACTGATTAAGAATTTTTAAAAAACGGTATTTTTTTAATGTGTTTCATTTCATTCAAACTGGAGTGTTGATGCATTAAAATATATTGATAATTATTTGTTCACCCTGGAAGCAAAAGTGCACTTTTTCCTCCATGATAGCCACAGACACAGACTAATTTTAAGTCATATTACATGCTTTTGATTTTTTTTCAAGCTAAAAACCTTAATTTGTGACAACTGTGAATGGCAGAGATAAAAACAGAAGGCAATGGGATGCTCCCATGTTCTCAAATAATGTGCATGGCCTGAAAATGAATCAGGCTTACTGGAAAGGTGTAGAAGGTGGTGTAGAAAAAAAACCCCAATGCTAAGTGATCAGATGAATAGAAATGCAGAATCAAGTGAACAAATATGGGCAAATATGTGAAAGCAGGAATGCAAAAGTAGATCCTGAGGTGATTCATCAGCTAAAGTAGTTGAAGATAATTAAACCTCCCTGAAGTAACGGAAATGTGAGCAACAAAATAGATAAGCCAAGTTTTGGGAAGCCCTGTCAAACAGTTTCTGAAGCGACAGAAGGTAAAGCTGCTGCAGTTCTACACACAGCCCATGATGCAGACATGGGATTAGGAACCCATAACTGGATATTCTGATACAGAGGAGAAAGAAAGTTCCTCTTCTCACAAGGGGAAGAGAACAGTTTTAAAATGAGAAGGGTGCATCGAGTGGGGGTGTTTTGGGGATATTTCACAGAATAATAGAAGCCCTGTGCCGAAAGGCACACTGTGAACATTACCCTCGGCTTCCCACAGAATCCAGACAGGGATTTTCATTCTGCCTCAAAACCAAGAGCATATAGTTGTGTTAGGAAATACTTGGCAGAATGCTTTGCTTATTTAAGGAGAAATTTGATGTGAAATCAATCTAGCACAAAGCACAACTTAAAAGACATAGACAATGACATACTGATCTTTTAATTATTTTTTTTTAAAGAAACGCTTCAGAGGAAGGATATTCTTTTCTCAGTTAAAAAAAAAAAAAAAAACTTGATAGAATTAGCTCAGAAATTTTTCCCTGACCTCTATTTCTTTGAAATATAAAGGAAATGTTTTCAAACAAAATATTGAAGATGTTGAGACATACTAGCTGAACATTGTAAAATAAGTCTGGTATTAAAATAATTTTTAATGAGAATGAAAATACAAATTAACCAGACTAAATATAATCTAAAATTACTGCTGGAAGATTTTCCAGTGGTATGATTTGAATTTCTAAGACATGAAGATTTTTGATATTTAAATGATTTCAACTGTTCTGCATCCAAAGCTAGGAGATATAATTATTATTCGGCATATGTATATACACAATTATATGTATATACGTATACAAAATGACAAAAAGCCATCCACACCATCAACACAAACAAAAGGAGATCCCTCCCAAAAATAATTCATAGGTCTTTGCTTGGGATAGTCCCTTGTGTTTAGGGGTCAGGTTCATGACCTGTTTTGTACCAATAAATGTAAACTCTGTTTACAATGTAACTTTGGCAAAGCACCCTTATTTCACTACCAATAGTTAAAAGTTCCTTAAGAGTATTTTAAATAATTTAGACCTTTTTGAAACTACCCTTATCCCATTAAATAAAAGACAGTACTTTGGTTTTTTACAGGAAGGATATATTTGAATACAGATATCTTAATGCCTTGCTTTTACCAAGTTTACTAACAAAGTAAACTGCTTCATTTCCACCTGACTTCAAATCAAGCCATTTCATAACAAGCATCTGCAAACACATTTCTCTGTTATGAGGAACTTCTTCAAATAGTTCACTTTTAAAAAATCTTGCTAATTATCTTTATATGTTCAAGACTTGGTTAATACTGTCCATTGTTTGTAATGTGTACCTACATTTGCCGTTTGTTATTCAGTTTTCCTACTCTGAACTCTCTACAGAGGAAAATTACCTCCAGTAGGCTTTATTAAATAAAAGTGTTGATGCAGGACCTTCCAGAGTAACAACTGTCCCATGCTGATTGGGCTTTCCATTAGGAGAGGGGAAGATCTAAGATACAAGTCGTTACTCCCAGAACAGTTTCTTTCTTTTTTCCTAGTGATTTGTTAACATAAAGTGCATATTTTTTCCAGGGATCTAGACTAGCAACCACAGTTTTGCTAACTCTATTCAAAACTCTATTATTTGGTGACACTTTCATCACTTATTATGCCCAGATCTTCAAAACTACATTAGATGTTCTTTTTGCCGTTTGCAGTCAAGTTAAACTGGAACAAAATGTATGTCCCTTGCCCACACAAGAACTTCCTGCAGCATCCAGGTGTGCATTAATATTAAACCCCACCAAGGTAGTAGTACAAAAGAGGCATTTTTGAGTCCTTAGGATTGAAGGACCCTTTGGTAACTCTCTTTCCAATTGGAAAATGCTAAATACCTCAAACTTTCACTGCAATTTTTGTAACAGAAGCAGCTGTTAATGCTATTATCTGTAAATCCTAGTGCAGGAAATTCCCTATACAGAGGCATAAATAGCATCTCTAGTACTGTGATAAGTAGTCAATCATTTTAAAAGGCTCTCTAGACTTCTACCTCTCCTTTTGGAATCGACCAAAGACAAATTATTTGTATAAATATGTATGCAAATAAGATTCAGCTGTAATTAACGAGGGAAATGCCTAAAGTATATTCTATTTACAGGCAAAATGCATCTCAAAATAGTGAAAATCTTAATACATTGGGATATGATTCTTCAGAGAGGCAGAAAATGCAGTCCTAAAATCATACATTGCATAGATGATACAATGACAGTTCAATCAGATGAATTAAGAAGGTGAAACTCCAGAAGCACCCTTGAATACAAATACAGATTTACTTCACAATATACTCTAATGCTGAATTACCTTTACTTCCTGCGGCAACTCCAGAGAAGTAATTTGTACCACATAAGGGATAAATCTATCTCACAAAATCCATCAGGGAGTGATCGTGAAGAATTATATTTGTCTAATACAGTTTGATCATATTTTAAACAATAAGAGCATAAACACTAGAATAGTAGGTTTTGATATTTGGAAGTCTATATTTTGTTTATTTATTTTGATTTTTAAAAAGCCTGCTTTATACTGTATTAAAACTTGGAACATTCATCCACACATAGATAATGCTCTCAAAAGACAAGCTAATTTTTCTAACTAAAAATGCATTTAGAAACAAATTGGCACAAGCATTTGTTTTACATTCAGTATTAAATTGGCACCATGTCTGGTCTCTGGCAGCATCGACTATACTCCCCTTTGTTTGCTACCACTCCGTGCTCCGGCACTGCAGCCAACACCTGTGGCCATATAAAAGGCTATGTACAGCAGCTGTGGGACTCAGATGTCCACACTGAAATAAATTTCTAAAGCATAAGCATTTGGATGTGTTGCTGGCTTCCTCGTCTGAGTCTTTTCAAGGCCTTCTTTGGAGGTCCACGCTGCTGGATGTCTGCAGTGCTATTACTGACCAATCTGTAGTGGTAACACAGGTCAGCCTCATACTAGAAAAGATGCTTTTGGTTATGCTGATACGAGGCTGCCACAGTCCCTTCACCGAAGACGGCTTTTTGCAGGTGTTGTCAATCGTGACACCACTGATATAGATATATGTAAGGAATGGCAGAGTCCATCCTAAAGATTAATACAAAAGCTAAATATCAGTAAAACACAACATGAATTTCTGAGTAAAACTTTTTTCTCTCTGGAATTAGTTTATTTAATCCGTGGAAAAGATGAATCTAAGTCCCATTAGTGTGTATATAAATCACCTGCTCTTATTTGGGATCAAATAATCGTAAAATCAATTTTTACAGCATACAGTTCCTAACATACAGTGCGCTGACCTTTTACTATGGCTTACCTGTATGGGGCAAGTGACTAAAATTGCTACTCAGCAATATGTCTTCACATACTCAGGTACAGCACGTATTCAGAACCATGCTGAGAGTTGCTGCTTGGAACCTGTAAGAGCAACTGAACTTAACTTTGCTATGCAGACCATCTAGAATAAGAATGCCAATACAGGAGGGTTTTTTTTCAGAAAAAAAATTCTATACTTTAAAGTCACTTCCTTTCTTAACTGCAATATAACTTCCTCGTGTGGAAAAACTTAAATAAATGGAAACAGATATTCAGAACTACAGTCCATACTCTCCTGCTCTCAAGTAAATACAGAATGTGTGCAACAAACAGCTAAGAACGACGTTTCCATTTAAAGAAATGTGTTACATGTGCAGGTAACAAAACATTACCTCTTTGTGCCAAGTTCTGTAAATGCAATTGCTCGGATATTATTAGAACAAACCATTGGAAGCAGCAATATTGTTTACATTAGGATATTGGAATATAAAAGCATATAGAAGCTACAAGTGTACTTTTGAGTTACACATGTGCAAACTTGAGATAAATGCTACTAAGAAAAGAACTTTGCTCTAAGGATTCTGCAATACTGTCAAAAGCAAATCACTAAAAAGGGCAAAGCTGATTCATTGGCATGGCCACTTGAAAAGCAGTATTTTAAATTACCATGAGTCTCTTGTCTTCTCTACGACACCCACTAACCCAGAATAAAGGAAAGCAAATTCTTCAGATCAGAAATATAATGAACAACAGTTTATTTAATGTTTTCTGATCTATGTATTTCTATGACATTTATATATTAGGCTGTACTGCATATTCTGAGTGTTTAGCTAGCTGACCAAAACACCCATAAAAATTCTGATGCAGCTTAGTTTGATCCACATCTTACATGGAATTTCAAAGTCAGGGGACTCATCTGTACACTTGATGATCAGCTTTTGATTTCCATACCTGTATTTTCTGTTAATTTCAACCTTGTTCTAATATTCAATCATTTCAATCAACAAAAGGAGTACTTTTATTTAATAAAGAAGTCTGAAAGCTCTTGGAAGATTTTAATACGTAGTGAATTCTGAGCTTGTTACCTGATGACCACGCTGGTTTACCATAATTGCTTCTATTTGGTGGTAAGAAAAGGGAAAGGTGGAAAGTCACAGCATCATTACTGATACCAATGTTAGGATTCAGCTGCATCTTAGTTTCACGTGTGCATTTACTACCTACACTTTCAAGTTGTTATCACCTGCTGAGAAGATGAGGACAAGCCAGCATGTTGCTGATGTAATTATTAATGAGCTAGCATTGGCAAAACAAAATTTGCAACAAACCAATTATCAATGGATAAAGCACATCAGTGGACCAAGCACACTGGTCTGTTCCATTAAATACATGGAATTTACTGTGACTGAGTATAGACAGCAGCATCTCATATGAAGGAGGTTGACAAACTTACTACAGTTTTCTACATTCACTGGTATTTGATAAAACAACTTTTTCTCTGTGTTTTGTGTATCAGTCCAGATTGACCTGCATGAAATTACAACATGGCTTTGGTAAACAACAAACACAGGGGTACTTGGATCCCAATATGTATGACATGCCCATGTAGACTGTTTGCTCAAGACAAACAGCTTTTTCATCAAATCCAATGAGGATTTTTTTCTGTTCACCTACAGCATAAGTACCATCATATTCCTGGGACGTATTTGGGCTACTGAAACTCCACACCAGTTTGACTTGATGGAACTACTCTGAAATAGGTAACAGCTGACATGGTGAAACCACTGGTGATTTTGATCTCAGAAATTGCAAAGACACAAAACATGGAAAAGTTCAAACGTACAGACCAGATGCTAGAGTCATCTAACCAACACTACAAGACCAGGTATTGGATGCTGTTTATTTTCTGAAATGGATCATATCAATCCTTCTGTAATGTCATGACAGTACTGATCTTTGTTTCACAGAATTTTGGTACATAACTGCGTGATGCCTTTCATTTTTAGGGGACACAGTCATGAAACTCTCTCTTTTATTCTTGGACATCTTGTCAAAGGTCAGTATGATGAAAAATGCTTATGGTAGGAATCCTTCCAAATCCTTCCTGGTGATCATAATGAAGAAAGGGCCCGAGACCAACTGGATCACTGCAACTGAACAAAGTCAGATTCCCAATACGATCTTCTCTATGATCCAGCACATAACTGTTGTTTCCCAGTCTTACCTGAAACCCCCTGTGACATTCTAGCAGTTTAAGGTAAGAGCAATGTAGGTCTGGGATTAACAGTGTTATGCAGAAAATAATTAGAAACTAAACAGCACTTGGTGGCAGATCCTTTTTTTTCCTCAAATTTGCTGTTTATTAGCGACACTTGGTCTTTTTATCTTATTTCATGAATAAGAGCCTTAACTCAGTATTTTAATGCAGATAAACATGTAGGCTATATTTCTATATTACTACCGGCTTTAGTATGTCTAGCTCTTTCAGTTGAGCTAACTATTGAAATAACCTTCCAACTTGCTATTATATTATTACTCTTTTCATTATTAAGGCATTCACAAATTTGTTCAAAAGTGCAATAAAAGTATCAAGTGAAGCTTGATGTAGGGCCCATTCTTGCAGCTCCTAAATGCCCAGCTAACGACAACTTAACTTGCTGAGTACCATATTATAATTACAGTCCTTCAACCTGATTTTACAGTGCTTTTGTCTAAGTCACTTTAGAATGGTTTTGATCTGATTTTTGAATAATAGAATATACTAAATGTTTTACGGAGGCTATATATATAATTGAATAGCAATAATATATTATTGAAAGTTGCTCCATAGTAGAAAATTATCTTTTCAGTGTCCCACGTACTGTGAAGACTCCATTCCCAGTTTCCTAAAGAAATAATGAAAATTACATAAATATAAATCCTGAGGGGACATAAGAGATCATCGGAGGTGGGACATAGCAAAGCAGATCACCACTGCAGATATTTTCTAACCTCTTCTTTAAAACCTCTAGTAGTAAGAATCCCCACAACCTCCTCATTTTATCCTAACCTTATTGAAACATTTATCCTAGTAACACCTTAAATCTGCCTTCCTGCAAAGTAATTCTAATCCTTGCCTTGATCTCAGTAGGTACAAAGAAGGTCTCTGCTCCTTAACAGAGCTAGGATAAAAAAAATCTCAATTCCTGAAGCTTTTTCTCACAGGTCATAGGTTATTTTTTTTAATATTCTTCCTCTCCTCTGGATCCTTGAAACTTATGTAGGTGATATCTGTATGTGGTGGTCACTGACCACAGTGCCATGCCAGCAACAGATGCCTGATCCTTGTACCATGCTCCTACCCAAGGCCCTTGATATGGCTGTAAACAGTACCCAGTGCTTCCAAAGCGCAAGGAACAGGTGGTGGGACACAGTGCTGCCACCGTCATGTCCTCTGTGTGCCTAATCCACTCAATCCCATTCCATTTCTTCAGTTTACCAGAAATTTTTAATCTTTTCTGTTGCAGTGGAAACCCTGACAAGTGACACAGCAGCATAGCAAGCTGGGAGAAAGCAATGTTCAACCTTCATTTATTACATGCAATATTTTTTTTCCTACATTTTAAAAGAACATTTACTTTACTGGAAACAGTATGGCTTTCTGGACTTACAGAATCACAGAACGTTAAGGGTAGGAAGGGACCTCTAGAGATCATCTGGTCCAGCCCCCCTGCCAGATCAGCTCCCCCTACAGCAGGTTGCACAGGATGGTGTCCAGGAGGGTTTTGAATGTCTCCAGAGTTGGAGACTCCACCACCTCTCTGGGCAGCCTGTTCCAGTGCTCTGCCACCCTCAAAGGAAAGAAGGTCCTCCTCATGCTCAGATGGAACTTCCTATATTCAAGTTTGTGCCCATTACCTCTTGTCCTGTCACTGGGCTCCACTGAAAAAAGACTGGCCCCCTCCTTCTGGCACCCTCCCTTTGAGTATTTGTAAACATTGATGAGATCCTCAGCCTTCTCTTATCAAGACTACAAAGACCCAACTTCCTCAGACTTTCCACATAAGAAAGATGTTCCAGCCCCCTAATCATCTTCGTGGCCCTTCGCTGCACTCTCTCCAGCAGTTCCCTGTCTTTCTTAAACTAGGGAGCCCAGAACTGGACATAGGACTCCAGATGTGGCCTCGCCAGGGCAGAGTAGAGGGAGAGGATGACCTCCCTCCACCTGCTGGCCACACTCCTCTTGATGCATCCCAGGATGCCATTGGCCTTCTTGGCCACAAGGGCACATTGCTGGCTCATGGTCATCCTGTTGTCCACTAGGACTCCCAGGTCCCTCTCTGCAGAGCTGCTTTCCAGCAGGTCAGCCCCTAACCTGTGCTGGGGCACAGGGTTATTCTTCCCCAGGTGCAGGACCCTGCACTTCCTTTTGTTGAATTTCATTAGGTTTTTCTCTGCCCAACTCTCCAGCCTGTCTTTGATTCTTCCCTACGAAGTTTACCCTTTGTACCACCTTTATCATATTTCACCTTCTTGATCTACCTATTTAGCAAGATCACTCTGAACTCTGAACCTGTCTTGTATCACTCTCACCTTGGCCAGGCTGGGTACTCACAAAAGCCATCCTCTATGCTATTATGCAACTTCATACTGGGCGTTCACTAGACCAGAGCAAAGACAAATCCCTTGCACCTCACCTGAGACATCCTCTTACTTTAAAAATATGGCATTAATAACAATTTTGGGGCTATGGTTTCTAATTTTCAAGACACCATGCTATAGCTGAATCTCTACTTTCTATTTTTTCTCAGACAGTATCAGGCATGAAGTAGTATCACTGGAGTTACAAAGCATGGACACACCAAACCTACTGCTTACTGCTGGGCCAGCTACTCTGTGAAAGGAGAAAACTAGATTAGCCTGATAATCTGGTTGTAAATAATCTCCCTCAAAGTAAGAGGGAGAACTATAAATTTCCTGTAGCTTTCTTTACCTTCTCCACACATCTGGAACTCAGCTATCCTCCACAAGTCTTCAAAGACAAAAGCTTGGAGATTGCTACTCCAATTACTGTAGAATTAATTCAAACAGGCCATCAGGACTTGTGTCACCCTTCTGCCAGGTTTAGACTGTCATAAAACAGAATGGTTTCAACTTTAAAGGGGTTGCTATAAAAACACTATCCAGAAATGTGGGAAAATTAAATTTATCTTGTGCACAGCAAGCTGATTTTCCTCACCTGCAACCATGACTGAGTTGGTTTAATGAACAATATGTAATTACAAGGAGCAAAGGGAAAAAGAAGCGCATCAACAAGGTACATAAACAGGCTCACACACAATGCCTAATTTCTAGACAACGATAACTGTTTTACAGTCCTCGCCTCTGGTGAGCCAACTGCTGCGCCAGCTGGTAGATCTGCCCCTCCTGCTACTGCTCTTTAGTCACAGTCAGGGACTGAAAACTTTCTGGGAAACACAGCTGAATTCAAATGGCTGCTGAACTTTTGTGACAGCAGTTTCCAGCTTGCTGGCTGCCATCCTCCCTGCTGTCCCATGCTGCTCCACAGCCTCTCTACTGCTCTCCACCCTGGGACCCCTTAGCTCTGGGTAATCCCTGAAGTTTTACTAGCAACTTCAGCCATTCCGGCTCTCAGTAAGACTGCACACAATGTGGAAAACTAACACCAACCTTTTGTATACTCAATTCTTGTACCTCTCGATTCTATATTAGGTATTAACAAAAATGTCTTCACAGAAAGGGCTGCCAAGCCATGGGAACAGGCTGCCCAGGCAAGCGGTTGAGTCACAATCCCTGGAGGTGTTTAAAAGACATGTAGACACGGGGCTTAGGGACACGGTTTAGTGGTCGAGTTTGCACTGTTAGGTTAACAGTTGGACTCGATGATCTTAAGGGTCTTTTCCAACCTAAATGATTCTGTTCTTAAACAGCTTCTCACACCTTGCACAAATTTCTCCAGCCTTCTTCTGTGATTTCAGGGTCCAACTTTTGCTTTCTGGTGCTAGAAAATATTGTCACCATGTAGCAAGATCATACTGTAGGCATACCCGTGCTAGGTCAAACATCCCAAGCTCCGCTTGATTGTATGCCTCTTTTAAAAAGAAATATGTCACAATCACAATAAAACAACATACATAAACTAAATGTTCTTCTGGTCTACTCATTCGATTCTTTCACTTAAGCACCTTTAGAGGTTTCATCAAATACTGAGTACTTCACACCTGATGGACTTCCCTTTCCTCTAGATATCTTAAAGAGGCATGGTTTTCATTTCAGCCCTTTCCCATTATGCTTTGTGCAACTCAGGTTAGTGTTCTTCAGCCTGCTTTTTCCCTTTCATGTCTGTATTCCTGGCACTTTGCTGTTAATATTAATTGTATTAAGCACCAGGTCATAATTAAACATTTTTATGGAAGAAGGGTAAGAGAAAGAAGAATGTATTGAAACAAAAAGACCCGTGAGGCGTTAGCCTTCTGTGTCACTCTTTACTTGCTCACTTTCCCTGTTAAATAATGAGCTGAATTTTCATTCATCTTTCTTTTGGGTCTAATGCCTTTTGCAAAACCTGTTCTCCTTTCCTGTAATGTTCCCTGCTAGATCCAATTCATTTTATATCTTTGCCATTCTTCCCAGTATCTTCATCCTGTCACAGGACAGTGATTTTCCAGACTGCGAGTTTGGCAGAACATCAGAAAGAAGGATTTAACATAATAGTTGAAGCCACCAACTCATGAGAGTTTGTGAGTTCCAAAGATTACACCATGGTGTGAACTCAAGTGCGGTATGTGGGAATGACTTAGAGACATGCGACAAGAGTGCATTCCTGCCCTGAACTGAAATGCTAACATAGATGCCCTCAGCAGCAAAGAGAGTGGGGTTCTGCAGGGAGCTAGGGGCTGTCAAAGAGATGAATGGCGTGATACAGCGGAGAAACCTACCTTAATAACAGGATTTAATTGTTCACCCCCTAAGAGCGAGAAGCAACCGAGCCACATGCAACAGAACCAAAAAGCAAGCACGCTGGAAAGGCTGAGAAAGCAGGTCTGGAAACAACATGCATTTGCCCACCACAGCACGTCACCGCTGCTGCTGAAGGTTTGCTGATATTATACTGTCGTATCATGTTCTGCTGAGGACTTCTGCCTTTTACAATACTGATAGCTGCTAAATGCTGCCCTCTTCACAAACAGCTACTGTGTCTGGCTGGTATTTATGTTTATTGCTTACTTCCCCCATAAGACTTCTTTTATAGCTTCCCGGTTAAGCTGTGAAGATTAGCTCACAGGCCCAGTATCAAAACCAAAAGGCTAATGGGGGTTCCTTCAGTTTGGTCGGATGGGGCTGCTCTGAGAGACAGGGAAATATCTGGCATGTAAAAAAAAGGATCTCTGGCAAAAATCTGGACAAGTTTAAGTTCTGGCCTCACTGACAGAGGCCCTATGACTCAACACCAGTGATTTTTTTATTTTCTTTTTCTGGTTACATTGATAGTAAGAGATGATACTTACTTTTTTCTCATCACACCTGAGCTCCTCATTAACATTTTTTATTGTGGAATGCTAGTGAAAATTATTCAGCAATGGTGTGTCGTTACAGTCATCTTAATACCTAAAGATACATTGAATCTTATTTTCTCCTGCACTAAACTGAGTCACAAGACCTATGCAGAATTTGAGAGACTATCCAGTGTAGCTAGCACCCCCTGCATCCAAGCTGGCAAATGTCATCTCTTTACTGAAGACATACTGATGAGTTCAGAGTTGCTGAGTTCAGTGCCATAAGAATTGCTTATTAACCACACTGTTATAGATGATGTTCTGAAACTGCCCTTGGCGTGATATTGCATGCTTAAAAATGATGTCTCAATCTAATTAAGCGTGAGAATTTAGATGCGCAAGGTGACTGCAGGTTGTGCACCTCTCTTAACAATTTGTTGAACTTGTAGGATCACATCCTACATGTGTGCTTGTTTTCTTGTTACCCATATCTATGCCTTGAGTAGGAAGACTTTTAAACATACTAATTTTTTCTCTTTCCAGTTATCTAATACATTCTATAATGCTTCCCCGAACTTCCCTTGTAGGTTCAGCAAACATTAAAAAAAAAAAGTATAAAAAAAAGCCCAAACAATTATGGAACCATACAAACCCTTTCATTTTTGTTCCATTACTCACTTTGATTTAAATTCAGGTACTTAGGCAGTATAGCAAGTTAAAAACTCGCTAAAATTTAGTGCTTGTATATATGAGAAAATTGACTGCTATAGCCATAATCAAATAATTAAACAGATTTAGTTAGGTCAGTATAATTCCCTATTTCTACTGCAGAGTAATTATACTGGAATACAGCCACTTTAATTCCAAAATAGTGTGTCCACATGGGGAGCTATATTGAAACAGCTGTAGTAAAATAATTATTTGACTACAGCTATGCTGCTTGCTTCCCCCCTGAAAGCAAGCCATCAACATAAAAATCTTGCCTCTTTCACAGAAGCTCAGCCATGTTGGCTCAATCCTGTTCTATAAACAAAGGCAAAGGGCTTTGCCAGCAGAATGAACATACGACGTGGAGAACAGGAGATTTTACTTCTCAATTCAGCACTGAGTGGTGAGGCATGGTGATGCACTTGCAGTTTTTTACCACTTCAAACGTTCTGAGATGCTCCGGGATGTGGAATGGAGAACGCGAATAGAAAGTGCAGCCCTTTGTTTAATGCGTTATATATTTTATAAAGGTGTTGTCCACCACAGAGATAGCTCCAGATGAAAGGAGTAGAAGGCAGATTACAGCAGCACTCCCCCCCGCTGCTGCCCCATGGATACCTCTCACCTGGGAGATATTGCCTCCTGCCTCCGCTTTTCTGCCGCAGCCCGAGGGCTTCATAGTGCGCGAGCATCTCTCTGCCTTGACCTTCCAAAGCATGGAAGCCCCAAGGGGCTCGCTCACATCTCAGCCTACACCAGTGCAGAGAAGTGGCTGGTCCTCTCTGCTCCTTTGCACCGCTGTCACTTATGAAGTGAGTTGAAGAGTGAACACAGCTGTAAAATTCTGCTTATTGAACTGTGTCTTTGTTTCACTAACATTAGTTAAAAAGTTTTAGTATTCTAGTCTTAAAGCACAGGCTTCAGCTGGTCTATTACATACCATGAGCATCCAATATCCAATATTAGCAGATGAAGGAATTCTTCCTTCAGCCACACAGCTACTCAGTCAAAGGTATTTCACCTCAAAGGCCCTTGAAACTGGACTCCCCAAGCTCTCAACGCGATGTAAAAATGCACCGTCCTTGCAAAAGTCATCTGGACTACGAACAAAGCGGGGTCCCGACTCACCTCGATCTGTGTCATAGAGGAAGACGAAGCGGTTCCACTCATAATGATCCAGCAAGCTCAGGAGGGCTCCCCGCAGAGACGGCCGCAGCTGCAGCACAAACTGACTCTCGCCCTCCGTGGGGAAACTCGGCGTGATGAGGGAGATGTGCAAGGCGCTGCAGAATGAGGTCAAGGTATGTACTGATCTCTTATCATATAGTCCAAAAATGGCAAAAACTCCTCTAGAATACTGGGAGCAAACTGGAAGAAAAAGAAACAACGGAGTTCAGCTAGTGACAAAAGTCTGTAAACACATACTTACACATTCCATTATCCTCAAATTTTTAATTTGAAGATTTCCATTTCTGCCTATATTTAACCATACATAATTTTCACATATGTTTCATTCTGGAAACCAATAAATAAATAGCTCAATAACATTTTGTCACTTTCGGATCCTATTCATAGAACATTACAGTATCTGTAGTGTTTCTACTCTAAAATAAAATATAAAATAAATAACTTGCACTTCTGCACACTAGTGAAAAGTCGGCATATGCTGTTTTTTACCATAGCTCTGCATATTATCAGGCATTGATCATTTCCATTACCTTAAACAGAAAACTGTTCATATTTTAAAATGCAAAAACTATTTAAAAAAATGTGACTGACCGCATAAATGAAATTTGGACATTTTGCATTGTAACAATGTAGAACTTTCACTCCCTTTTAAGCAGGGAGCCCTTGTGCTACATCAGAACTCTGCTACAGACACTGAGTAAAAACTTGCTTCATGAAAAACCTCGACTTTAAGACAGCAGCTGAAGGAAAACATAGTAAGTCAATATGATCAGACTTTTGCCCCAAACCTTTAATTTCTATTCTGTGTCAACCTCAAAACCAGAAAACAAATGACCTGAACATATATTCTGAGTTTTGATTTGCTTTTGGACTCATTTAAGACATAGAGAAAGACTTTTATTGATTTCAGCAGACTGGATAAGGGCTTTACTGATCTATGTATGCAAAAGCAAGCATAAGGGTATTTTCTTGAGAAAATACTGCCTTTCAAGCAACTCATAAAGGGTCCAATGAAAAAAATTCTACTTTTTTTGAAGTACAAAACAACTTATTGGAAACGCTGTGACCATTACCTATCCCAGAAGCACAGAAAAAGGAAAAGGAACAGTCAGTTAGGGGATCATCATATTCATTTGCTCCTAAAAGTATGTATTTCCTATGCTCTCCTGTTCAAGACCCTCTCTCCTCGCAACCCACTCTTACATGTAGCCTAAATATGGGAAAACCTAAGTCACACCCTTTTAACTAGATGATGTCCTCCTGTCTTCTAGCCTGGAGGTCTCAGTCATCCTGTAAGAGTGGCACAGTCAGGGTTCAGCATACACACTTAGCAAATGGGCTGATTCAAACCAGTCCAGCTTTAGTTCTTTCACATTACATTTACTGCATAAAGAGCAAAAAATACAAGTTGTGCATTTTTCTCCTTTGAGCTGGGTGATTTATTCAGTTCTGAGACCAGAACTGAAAAGTGGCCTGAGGGCAATTCTGTGATTTTATGTTCTGCCCCGCTGTTACAGCCCCCAACCTAAGGATTTTCATAACCAGAATATATATAAAGATTTTTAAAAAGCTTTCTTCCTTCCCCTAAATTCCCCTTCAATTCGTTGACACACCACTCTTACAAACCCTCATAGTGTTTGCTGGACCATACAATATGTGTTCTCCTAGACCCATCAAATGACTGGCTTGCCATTCCATTAATCATCCTAAAAAGTGCTGTTCTGTGCTTTTCCCAGTTTCACCTCATCTTTCCTGAACACAGATGACCAACATGTTTAGAATTTCAGTTGAAGTCTTTCTGCTTCTTTTTACATTACTTCCCTATCCCTACTGTAAAATACTTCTGCCGATATATCCTAAGATGACATTGCGTTTTCCTAAATCTGCACCTCAGTGATGGCTAATGATCATCGCAGGATCAAAATTCTGCTCCTTCTTCCTTCTGAGCCATTTCCAAATTATGAGTTTCTGCTTATAGCATAATATTTTTATTAGTCACTATTATTCGTTTTCTATTATGTCACATCCATTACTGTACTCCTCAAAATTATTTACTTAGGCATTATATTCTTAGCCTGCTCTGAACTTCTATCGATGTCTGTATCTACCTCACCAGCAAATTCCATCAGGGTACTCTGACTTTTTAACTCTGTGTCTTCTGTAAAATCAGTCTTTTAGTATCGTCCTCCTGTAGGTATGTTTCTCCAGTGTGGTACCCCCCTTCTACCAGCCTTTGTTGCCATCTTCCCCTTAGTTTCACGCCTACCTTTTAACTCTCCTGCTTGTCTCTATTTTCATAAATCACTTCTCCTAGGAGGATGTCTATTTTACTTCATTCTCTGGGTAATTGGAAGACATGGATTAATCCCATACTTTCTACCTTAATAACTGCTGGTTGTATTTTATGCAATTTTCTATCTATAGCCACATTTTGAAGTTTTCTTTCCATCAAAATCTGTTCTATAACCTCACAGACCATTGATGTTAAGCTGCTAGGTCCATGGCTGCCAGATTCTATGCTCCCCTTTAAAAATAGGTATTATATTTCCTATTCACTGGTCATACATATCACAATTCATTTAACAGCTCTGTTAAGAAGCACTTGTTATTGCATCTGTCCTTCAGTAAACCAATTCTTTAAGAACCACAGAAGAAAGAGGTGATTTCCCTATTCCCATTAGCCATCACACTTCTTTTTAAGGTCAATGTCCTCCCTGAGTGAAAATCAATGTGAAGTATCTATTAGTTTTACATCTCTAACCAGATTTTCCTGTTTCTCTGTCCCATCATCGTACACATAACAGCTTCAATTATTTTTCTATTTCCTGTCTTTGTGTTTAAAGATGTACATGACCTTCTACTGTTTTTTTAATGTCCTTCGCAAGTTTCAGTTTTCACTGGCAGTCCTAACATAAGCTCTCGTTTCTGCAACAAATGTCCTCTATACCTCCCAATTTCTTCAACACAATCTTTCTTACTAATAACCCTTTTTAAACACTTGTTTCTTATATCTTTCTTGTATAATCATTCATTCAGTTCTGGAGTCACATCCTGCATGTCACTTTCCACTGCAAAGGGATTTCTCAGTGTTTTACAAGTGTTTCTGTGAGGAAATGGCAGGCCTCCTCTATTTTCAAACACAGTACAGTTAACTTTGCCAACGGAAATAGTTGAATGTAAACCTTGTGTATCTAAGTGGTAGTTACTTAATGTGTCTTCTGTTTAGAGAAAACCCTTGTTAAGGCCCTGCACTGCCTTACTTCTTTGCAGTTATACATGGGCAAAAGGTACTTTTCATAATACATGGTCCATACAGTAGGATTCGACATGATGAAAAATTCAAGAAATCAGTGTCAAGCTGAGAAATTGACACTGAGTGGAGCCGAAGCTCAAGTTCACTTTCAGGATGGAGGGAAAAAAAGAGAGGAAAAAAAAAGAAAAAAAAGTCAAACTTCAAATTCCATTAAATAACATGATATGAGCCTAAATACTTTTAACTAAAAATAACAGAATAATAATTCTTCACATTTTCAAAGCAAACTATCCTTGCCACCACCTAGATCCAAATACAGTAACCCATTATCTGACTGTCACTAAAGTCCTGAAAAAACCAATCCAAGAAAACTTGTGCTACTATACTCAAGATCAAGACTGGGAAGTTACTGAATAGTGTCCTTTGCTCCCTGATAAGAAAAGATGCTGAAATGAAGGTTATGAGAATTTTTTCTTACTCAGTACAATACCCACAGAGAGGAAAAATGCCTGTGACACTATGGAGATTAGGCTTAAACATATGCAGAGATGCTGCAATGCTACTGAATCAATTTTACAGTAATCAGCAGCAACCACAAAAATCAGCAAAGCCACGAGGATTTGCATTCTGACTCACTGCCTCCAGGCAAACATGACTACCTGGATTTCCCAATTCTTTATCTATTTCTCTTTCAACTCTACAGGCATTTTAGTTATTATAAATGCACTAAATTATGCTTGGTAAAACACAGTCTCATATTAGCATTCTAAGAAAATTTTGTTCAAGATTTTTTCCTCCATAAATATAAAGCAGTGACAAGTACACTTGATAAGTGTACTTGATGTGTATATTTTGAAAGTGATAAGTATATTTTGAAATATATTGAACAATAATTTGCCTTTAAACCAGGTATCTCTTCATAGTTGACAACTTAATTCCAGTATTAGACATACGATTTTCTCCTGCAAATTTTGCAATGCCATTGGTCTCACCAAAGACAAAATGAGCGTGGAGGTCAGACTCCAGAGAAGACATTCCAATGCACCTTAAATATCCAAGATAATGCAACTGCAGAAGCTGTAATATGAATTAAATATGTTACACTCTAGCAGATTGAGCTATTTGATAGTACTATCACTTTAAAAGAATAGGTGACTCGTGGGAAATCATAAATGGCAAAAATTGTACACTGTAGAGTTTACTGAGACACACAGCCAAGCCACATGCGGTCTTCTTTCCCTATGAGAGAAAGACTTCCCCAAATCCCTATTATTGTTGTAAAGACAAGTCCCACACTTTAAACACAAACCTTTTCTTGAAAAACAACAAGAAAAAAAAACCAACTTCTTCTTACTCACTGATTTCCACAAGTTATACCCATATATTTTAAATCCTCTAAATAGGCACAGGGGAAGTCAGAGTCCAAACACAACTGTATTCATAACCATGAAAACAACACAAAAAGGTCAAGTGAAAGTTTGTGAGAAATGCGTATGTACAAATACGCATCCACATACATACCTGCATACATATTTACATGATACTGGTCTTGCTTTATAATTTCATCACACCCAAAAGTTTTATACAAACAATACAACAAATAAAACACCACCCTAACCATATATTTACAAAATGAAGTCTGATAAGCAGAGCACAGCTGGTCTGGGTCCACGGGCTGCAGAGTAGGTATGTGCTCCGCCATAGTCCTCCATGGGCTGCAGGGTGACAACCTGCGTCACTGTGGTCTTCTCCATGGCCCACAGGGGAATCTCTGCTCTGGAACCTGCAGCACCTCCTCCCCCTCCTTCTTCAATGACCTTGGTGTCTGCAGGTGGTTTTCTCTCACATTTTCTCACTCCTCTCTTTGCTCCTATGCAGTGTTTTTTACCCATCTTTAAATATGGTATCACAGAGGCACCCCGGTGTCGCTGACTGGCTCAGCTTTGGCCAGCAGTGGGTCCATTTTGGAGCTGATTGAAAAATGGCTCTGTCCAACATGGGGTTGGCCCCTGTTGTCTTCTCACAGAGGCCACCCCCACCGCTGACCCCCAACCAAAACCTGTCCACAGAAAGCCAAAACACCTGGTAAACTACAGACAGCAATACATTTCAGAAATATATACGAGGAGTTACATTTCCTTGCCACCACAATAGTATATGAAGGCTTTCATTCGAGATGTGCCTGCAATGCAGTCAGTGATCCATGTCCTCACGGATCACAGTCATATACTTTCTATTTTGTTCAGCTGCTGTGCACCTGCATTTGCCAGCACTGATGTAAAAGTACTGGGCAAATTTTCTCCACCTAAAGAACTCCTTCCAAGAGGAACAGCCTAGCCATATGGAGATGCAAGCTCTACAAGTGAGATGAAGCACAGAAGGGAGAATCATTTAATCTAACTAAGGATCTGCCTCCCGAGGTGAAATGATTTATCAACTTACATGTGTGAAAGCTCCAACACTTGAGATGAGATTAAGTAATATTTTTAAAACAGCTTTGAGATTAGACTTTCCTGTTAAAATGTCAAAACACATTTCTGTTCATTTTGGACAGAACATCCCTACACTCTCTTTCTCCTCTGTGCTCCCTGACCCACCTCCTCCTGACCACTGCACTGACCTCCACCTCCTGGAAGAGGACACAAGGCCAGTCAGGGCTCTAGAATTACAAGACAAGTGATCTAAATTCATCCCCATGCAGCTTTCAACTATCTTGCACCCAAATCCAGTACAAATTTGATACAAATATGCTCTTCCTCTGGGTTGTGTTTGAAACTGCTGTTTTTATACTAAATTATGCTGTTGCATTAAGAAAAAATCCCAGCACTGAGACCAACTTAATGAGGTACCTTCATGAATTAAACCACTGATATAAGACGGCAGATAGGATTATAAAAGAGAAAACAGTATTACATACAGTGGGTAGATGAAAAACATTATAGATGTATTAGAACCATGTTACTACTATCTTAAGAATTGTCTTGAATAGAAAAGGATATTTCTAAATATTGCTATGCAAAAAAAGGGGAAAAGGGAAACAAGGAGTTTCTTACAAATTATATTGTTAGATCTTTTGTGTGTAATGAAACAAGCACCCATCACAACGCTAATCATTTGCTATTTACAGACCCTGCACCCTCTAAATCATCATCTACCTTTGCCTTTTGATCACAAACTTCTTCAAGTAAAAGAATTATCCTCCCCTGTGTTCTTGAGGCATGCATTATATTTTGTATAGCATCATGACTAAAGCATTACAACTGGAAGCAATATCACATCGTTACTTTAACTGAAATCAGTTTATTGCTCTACAATTTAATACAGTATTAATGACAGAGGTGAACAAGAGACTAAATTAAGATCTTTCCAGTTAAAAAAAAAAAGAATCAAAAATGTTACCATCTCTATTTATTCCTCTCATACGTTTATCCTCCTGTGATGTAAATGCATAATAAGAAGTCTGGTACGTTGGGCACTGAAATTCTGAAACTAAATTCATACTCTGGAGCAAATCACTACACATTCCCATGTCTCAGTTCTCAATGTTTCAACTGTCTGGTCTATCTTGGACTGTAAGCACTTGACAGGAAGGCCAGTATCCTATCAGATGTCTGTAAAAACACAATGGTCCAACTGTCTCAGCTGTGGCTTTTGAGTGGTACACCAATGTGAATAAACGTTATACCTAATGGACGTTTATCTTGTGATTCTATAGTAAATTCTGGAACCCTAAAAACATGTAAGTACTTATCCTAAAGGTCAGTGTGTCTGGTTGCATGACTAAAATTAAGCACATACTAAAGAGTGTGCAGGAGTATTTATCTGGAGATCAACAGATGGATCCATCAAACTTGAGGCACAGAAAATTCATGAGTGTCTTCTACATTTAACCCACGACAATGGGTTACTTCTACTACTCTATAAATGACTTGCCATCTTACGTAAAATAACTCTCCTAGGAACAAGGAAAACCTTGGTTCAATGTGCTAGATCAAACGGTAATTTGGGAAATGCAGTTTTGTTTGTGCAAGGGCAGATGTGAGCACATACTGCAAAGCAAGACACAAAGTTGCTCCATTTTTTTAATTAATAATTAAGTTTACAGAAAGAATTTTTGTGAATTATCTTTAAAAGACTATTTCTGCTCAAAGTCAATTCCTGAAACAATAGTGGAAAGTGATAGTGTGTTTTTTGCCTATTGAATGGAAAATGGAATTGAATTAGCTTACTTAACATGCACAGTATTTTCTTCTTTAAAAATCAGTTTGAGCTCTGTAATATAGAATTTTGTGGATGATGTCTTATACCACATCACTAAGTTACAGAACATTAACTTTAGAAGGTTTCCCTGAGAGATGCCCAAAATAACAGCAGAGAGGACCATAAAGACCAGACAAAACTGAATTGTAGATCCAACTGCTGAACTCTTCTCCCTGCTTCATATGGAGGAAGCTTTGCTCTTCACAAATTAATACACTGATTAAAGTCTCCTCCAAGCCAATCCCAAAAGAATTTGTAAAAGAAGTGATATGTACACGCAGGGATATTGGAGGGGACTCTCTTACCTGATTCTTACCACTTGAAAGTTAGAGTTTCAATTTATTTTTTTTTTGCCTGTCTCTGAAACAGGAAAAGGTATACTCAGAAGACATATTCAGAAGACAGATCATTCCAGATGGGTGATAAATTAGGTGTACTGATTGATCCACTAGAGGTACCTCTCTCTTTTGGCTATAAAAGGAGACTACACAGCTATGAAAGACTTGGCACCTACATTTAGACAGCCACATTTAAAAATTGTTTAAAAAAATCTCACTTTAGGAAACATATGTCTATTATTTTCTCTCCTGTCCAGCCCTAGATTCAATGCAATTTGGAGCTGTCCTGCTTCAACTCCCTTCTCACACAATGGAGGGTCCCTCTCCCAACCAAGGGCTGCAAGTATTTCTCAGATACAAACCATGTACCTCTATTTTCCTGAAAAGTGCTGACAACCCTCATTTCTTGATGGAGAACACAAAGTAGCTTGGCCTTCCATAAATTTCTGTGAGGAAAACTGTTTTAATCTTTAAGTACTTTCCATCTGAAAACTCCTGCGTCACTGAAGTATTTTACTTTCATTAATATATAATTTCAAATAATTTAAATCCAATGGAACATTTTTACACAACAAGAAAACATTTTCCACTGGGTTTATTTATAAAATTACTCTTTCCGCTGTGCCTTGGCTAATCTCTTTGATAGAACTCCCTTCATGAATTTCACATTTGCTGAATGCTAACAAATTTTTTCTCATTTTTAAAAGTACTTTACAGTGCTCTCTGCTATAAATTATCCAGTCTTTGTGCCTTTGTCCTCCAGTCCTTTGCACTCCATAGATCTGGTATTTATAGCTGTCTGGCAACGCACATACACGTGCATTTCCCTAACTCTGCCAAAACTTTCTCTTTGAACACTCTCTGATAGCGAATCTACATGCAGCATTTACCTTTCATAGTCATATGAATGAGAATCCACATTGATACAGAAGTTCTTTTTTGGCTGGTTTGTTTTTTTTTATTTAAATTATAAAAATATCAGCACCACCTGAGACTGCCAGGCTTTTCAAAACCACAGGTTTTTTAAAAAACATTAAACATGAAGGTTTTGGTAAAAAGTTTCCATTAAGCTTTCAGGTTTTCTCAAGGATAAAATGTCTATGGTTATCTTTTCTTTCTTCCTACTCCTCCTCCTTCAGGACAGAAGCTTAGAGCGGCGTTAACATATTGCATGGAAATTAGACTGGGTTCCTGTAAAAAACTGGTTTATGGAATCAATGGTAAAATTCCCAATTGTCTAATTGAGGTTAACATTTCAACTCAGATGCTCATGCGGGAGTTAGAGATCTTGCAAAATCATATCACCTCTTCAGTTTGCTAGCTGAGGGAAAGCACATACTCATTAGATAAATATCTAGAGAAATCATGTTTTATAACTTATCTAGATTGCCTGTGTGATTAAACATTTTCTGCTTCTGTGATTAAACATTTTTTTGCTGTTCTTGGATTGATTAATTTCCTTATGAGACATATTATTTCTTTCAGTTCAAATTTGATCTTCATCCAAACATTCCTTTGTGCAGAAAACAAATTTCTTTGCAGCTTGTTTTTCCCCCCAAAATGGAAGATTTTATAAAACCTGCTCTTATATCCCATTTTAATGAAACAGAACGAAGAGAAGTCTGAATTTGTTTTAAGCAGTAATCCTTTGATGGCCCAATTGTCTACAACATTGGCTTTCTTTTTTCTTTTTATCTTGAAAAGGGAGAAGATAGGCACATTTAAATGGACATTTTTCTTTCCAGAAGAAAAAGAACTGAAAAAAAATCAGTACAATTTTAAATGTGAGGGTATCTTGTAAAATGTGCAGTTGATTACATAAAAATAGATTTTTATACATAGCTACGTAATCACAGATTTTTCTTATGCAAAGGAAGAACTATTTGCAGTTTTCGGAAAAAATAGCAACAATAATTTTTTCTTCCTTTTGCAGAAATACATGTTAATTTTGCAGTACTCCTGCCAGCAAAACTGTCATTGACAGGAATTAACTGAATTTCATAGGACATATGAGAGGTGGAGCCATACAGTATGGCTTCTGACCTAAATTGTTTTGATGGATGCATTATTATCATTTATACCTCGCCCTTTGAACCAATGGTGCATCTTTATGTCAAACCTTGTGTTCTAATTTAACAGACCTGAAACAAAACATGAACTCTGCTGTAATTTGAGGAAGCTCAAGTAAAGCATTTTTTTTAAGTATTGGGAAAGTTTGGCACTAAACTTCCATGTGACTTTAAAAGGGGATCAGTCATCTAACCGCTGCCTCTGACTTAGGAAATGTCTCCCCAGATCTCTGAAACATCTGGGAAAAGGAAGGAAAGGAAGGCAGAAAATCACGAAGGATGTGATTAACTTGGTTCTGCATGAAGATGAAGGTCCTGAGGTGGTTGTCATTCAAACTCAAATGGAGATATGTTTTTTTGTCTAGTTTGTAGTTTTATTTTTAGAATTCAAGCCTGCCCTAAGGTGAGGGATGCCACTTGATACATCGCTGGAACTCTACTTCATTGGTGAGTCTGTCTCCCAGTTTCTTATTCTTCCACCTTAGTCTTGCAGCCAGTGCAGGTTGTCCACTGAAGTGCAATGCCCTCTGTTCAGTCCAGGCTTTTGAAAGTTGGCAATGTAAGGATTTTTGCTACTTTCTTCCCTCAGTAATAGATTTTGCACCACCAAAAGTCCCCTCACTAGCAACCTCAATCATTGCTTGCTTTGATTCATGCTGTTGCACAAGGATATCATCTTAAGTATTTCTTTCTACTTTGCTGTTTTCCATTTAGAAAGAATGGAGCCATGGATTCCTTTTGGCCTCAGTAAGATCAAGAGACATTCACCACACGATGCTGATTAAATAACACTAAACACAACATTGCTTCCTTGGCCACTCTTAGATCTAAATATCTTTTAAAGAGCCAGAAAACATGGCTTCTAATTTTTGAAAAGAATGTCAATGTTAAGAGGATACATGTGATGAAAATCTTACCTGTTTTTCCCAATTTCTCATGGGTTAATAAAAGCTATTATCTAACTACATACACCCTAACTTGAAAAAAAACTTTTTATTATTTTTTTGCTCACATTTGGGAGCAAAAAAAAACACATCAGAAGTGTTTCTGAACACTTTCGATAAAATCTGTTGTTTGCACTTTCCTTTACTTCCTTCCCTTTGATGGTATGATGCAGAACTTCAAATTAGTATTATTGTCCGATAAATGGAACACTGTATCACATCATGAGATTATAAACAACTTGGTCAGAGACAAAAAACTCTTCACAAGATCTAGAAACAAAATTTTGCTGCTGCCTTCTGCAGTCTGTGACTTTACATTGGCAGAAAGGCAGTGGCTGACAATCTGCACAAGGCCCTGCTGAAGCTATTCTCGAGTCAAGGGGTGTCTTCTGAGCTATTGTTTCAGGGATCAAGATATATGAAGTGCCAATTGTTCTATAAGTCTTCTCACATCTGAGGACCTTGGTTTTATTTATAGTGGATAAGAGATTTCCATGCTTCCATGATTTTGTTTCTGCACTAGTGCAAGTATATTCTCACGAGTAAATAAATTTAAAAAAAAAAAAAAAACTTTGTCATTTACATCTAAAATGTACTTCTTTATTGTTTAGGTTGTCTATTCTTACATATTACCGTTGATAATGATGGTTTTCCCAGAATACTTAGGTGCTTCTGACGGCCTAGAATTACCCCATGAATTGTATAATCTTATTTTTTTTTACTATTTTTCTGGGCCTTGATGTAATGAACAGGCAGATGGTACCTGGAGAGATAAGACAGTCTATGTGAAAAGCAAGGAGTTGGTAAATTTTCAGGCTAACACCCATTTTAATTTCTGATAGCTGTAGACATGCCCCTTAGCTTTTCTGAGTTTTCCAGACTGAAAACCAAAGATTCTTATAATTAAATTCTTCACACAGTTGGAATAATGAATAAAATATTTTCAAAGAATCAATAAGATAAATGTAGATACCCTTGTTATCCATCACTGGCCTGTTCACCAAAAATTCTCTGAGATTTCTTTCATCATTCTGTACTTGTACAAATATCCTAAGCATTGCTACTCTTAACTTCACAAAAACAAAATTATACCAAGAAATTTTCTCTCCTGCTCTTCCTAGAAATTTGGGTCTTAGCCTGTTTAGGTGACTATATATATCTGGGAATTATGGTTACTCAAGATATCTCACACTGACATCTCAAACAGATTGTGTTTTCATTACTTGTACTGGTTCCTTTATGTTGCCTTGTTGTTTTGATCATCTCACTCCATGGAAGTTTTTTCAGCATCTTGTAGCTTGCCTGTTTTCCCCAGATAATGCAGTGATCATAGCTAAGGGATTTTTCAGATGTAGATTCTACTTCCTATGGACATGTCATGTCAAAATGACATTAGGGAATTATTACCTGTGGAGGGCCAAAAGTCCAAAGCTTAAGAAACTCTGAGCTATCTCTTCTCTTCTCCCCTCGTCCCCCTCCCCTCCTTTTTTCCCCTGTGTGCCTTGCAGTTTCGTCTCTATTCATTTTAAGAGAGAGCTGCTTCTTAGCCTCCCACGATTATGTCAGTGGGGATCGACCACAATACAGTTGGGTGGTTTGAAAATCAAATGCTTGGAATGGATTACTGGAAATGCATCTTCCACTGTCTTCCCTTTTTTGTTACCAAGCTGTTTCTTCTTCCTCTGGAAAACTAATCTTTCTGCCTTTTTTATGTATAAAAGGCATTTCTAAATAGCTGTAGGTCTCACATAATAATTAAAATAATGAGAAAAGGGAATTACCTTTCAAAAAATAAAAAATATAAACAAACCATTTGACCAAGGTTGTTTGAACTGAAAGACATTCACCTCCTAAATGGAAGACCAGCATCATCAGATCCGAGTGTAAGATGGATTCCAGCCATGTCCCTGTGTTTAATGACTTCAAGCTCTAACTGCTTGATACAAAAGGCAGGTTTCAGTGTCATATGCCAGGAATGGAGTATGCTTTCTAAATAATTCTTTTCAGCTAAAACAAGACTTAAGAAGTTCAACACATGCATAAATACATCTGTGTATACATTGTAAGAATATTTCCGTATTGTAAAAAGATTTCCGCGGATCACAAATTCTTTTGTTCCAATGCAAACCGTACAGCTGTTTATTTTAAACACATACAAATCTCCTGGAAAAAATCCTAGAAAATGGGATAGATGTTAGCTTAGATGTCTTTAAAAGAAATAGGCAGATAAGCAAAATAAAACTACGTAACTTTGTAACTGTGGCTAACATATTGGTCTTCCTTATATAACTTCTCCATATCTAGTTTAACTAGGAGAGTTTATTTCATTTCGGTTCTGGGGCAGGAAATACTTATGGAAATAAGCATGCTACTGTCTGAGAGCCTAAAAGTTGATGGGAGGAGAACACTTAGGTTGTGTCACAAAGCAGAGTTACTAGCCACAAAACATTGTTTCACATGAAATGATTACATTGTAAGTTCTGTTGTGAATGAACATCTCTTTGGTAACTCTTTATTTGTAAAACATCTAACAGAATGTGTCTTTACCCCAGCCTGGAGCTCCCACCAGACTAAAAGCAGCCTGTAGAATGTAGGCAAAGGTTTTGAATGCTTGGCATGACCTATCTCCCCTTGACTCAAGTAGCCATTCTGAGACATAACACAACCTTTCAATAGGCAGAAATTGCTTAGTGTATCTCATATTCTCCTCTAAGAGCAAAATTGCTAACTTGCATTAAAATCAATTGATGTCACTGAATTGCGTTATTATGTCGTTTACTACAGTCATGCCAGAATCTTTCTTGCAATCACGGTTCTTTTTCACAGTATTTTCCAATACACAAAAAGGCGGCTGTACAATCCTACGGGCTTGACATCATAAACCCAAAGAAATCAAACTGCATCTCAAAACCTGTCTGCTCAGTGTTCTGCTCAGGCACCCTGTGATGCAGATATTTGGGTTCCTATCCTGCTCTTGGCACAATCAAAAATGCTGCTTCCATCTCTCTTCCTATGACATTGTCAGATTGTGAGCTTATAAATGAGAACAATAACCTGTAAAGTATAATAAAAAGATGGCCAAATGTATTCAGATCCACTTAAGTGAGAGGGCATTCCTGGTCAAAGCCTAAAACAGCTGCTAATACTCAGTTTTATGCACCGCTTCACATCTTTCTACATGCAATGAGTTTTCTTCATTTCTCAAAAAATTTACTTTCTGAATATAGAGATCATGATTTCTGTACTTGGAAACTGCCTCACGAAAAGAAAGCAGTAACAGAAATAGGTTTTTCAGTTGCCTTCATTTCTTCCTGAGTTTTCAGCTAATCCTGCTTTCTCTATGCCAGGTTTTCAGGCACTGTCTTAAGTATTTCCACAACTTCACTAATTGAAAACAGGAGCACAAGCCCTCTCGTTTTGTTCTCTCATATCTTTGGCAGGAATGGGGCTTCATCCATAAGGCATTTTGAAATGGATTATCTATAATTGGGATTTCTACAAAGCTGGGAAATGTGCTGGTGATGGTTTTAGAAAAGAAGACAGATAAGAAGGGAGCTGAGACTGGTTGGCTGGCACCCTGTTATCTCTGTGAATGGACCAAAGGCAGGTGTACTGTGGGGCCTGGGGGAAAAGGAGGCAGATTGTCAAACAGAATTTGCCATTACAAAATATTTTTCTTTATCATGGTTATCACAGGAGATTTGAAATAGCTGTCACCTTATGTAAACTTCTTTTGTTGTTCAAACTGTAGCCTTCTCCAATTAAACCCTTGTTTTTCATTTTATTTTTGGACTTTAGGGCTGACCAAAGCGGAGTCCTTCACTTCATTGAATGGTTCGATCAACAATGTGAGCAATATACTCCATCTTCTTTTATATATCAATCTTAGTCTGCAAAAAAGACCACTGAAAATTAATAAAACATCTAACAGCTTGATGTAAATAATGCAAGAACATGCCTCTGTTGATGCACTTAAATTAATTTGCTGTAAAGACTGCCTTACAAATAACAAAATATTGTATATATCACCCCAGGCATTATGTAAGGCTAGTAGCTTCTACACTGGCATTTGCAGGAATAAGCAAAATTAGTTCAGCACAGTTCACAGCTGTGATCACTGGAGTAAAGCTCAGGGTCTAGGGGCCGCTAGCTCTGATATTGTACTAAAAAGGCAGCTGTACTTTCCTACTGGTCCACTGGGCCTGATGCTAATAATTTTTAAATGGCCTGTTAGTTACAGCAGTGGCCTCAAGCTACCTCTTATTTCAAATCCTATTAACATTTGTGTATCTTTAAACTACGTTATTGTCCTAATTAGCATAAATTCATTCATAATTCACAGATAGTCTGTTGCTATATACAAAAAAGAAAAATGACAAAAAGTCATTAACAGTGGCTGAAGAGTTGGTGGATGAAATGCGACTGTGGTAACATGCACCCAAACCAAATCAATCACGTGAAACACTAACGTGCAGAAATGCTTCTGTACGTGTTGCTGTTCTCCGCAGTGCTCTGCAGGATCAAACTGACTGTCTTAGGATAATGAATTGGTATTGCTTATAGGAATATTGGAGAAAGGCAGACTGCCGTAGACAGAGTTTTTAAGAAAATGTTCAATCTTTTCTTTTTAGTTATAAAATTAGATTAAAAAAAAATTAAAAACAGTTTTCCACAGTTTCTATGATTCCAGCAAGACCTACTCAAAAAAGTTGCTATAAAGCAAGATCTTTTCTCTCTGTGACTTTCTTGCTTATTCTGTGTTCTGTTTCCAGAAAAAATTCATTAACAGAAATGGAAATTTTTCCTGAATAAGGACTGCAACACACTTTTTTTTAATGTGTTTTTTTATGCACATATACTAGCATATTTATTAAGATTACCTCTGCCATTAAAACCTATTAACTTCTGGTAGCTCAAAGCTACTGCAATATGTATGTTTTTAAAAAGTCACATTATATTTGTCTTGAAAATGTTTTATGATCTTTTCATTTCTAACATACACAAAACTCATTAGTAATTACTACAATGATTTTATTATACAAATATGCAATTACTGGCCAAAATCAACTTCTGGAAATAAACATTCTTCAACTTTAGAAAATGTGGATCATGCCATGTAAAGGTCTTTTCAACCAACCAAAGGTTTAAATGAAATATTGGCATCATATACCTAAACTCAATCAGCCAGGAACACTGTACGGAATAAAGCATTTTTCTCTCCTACCCAACTATGCAGAATCAAACTGACTACCCCTAGCCTGATGAATTTTTTTGTGTTTATGGGTACACCAAGGAACATAGATGCTACTAAACCTACAGAATCAAGTATTTTTCACAGCTTGATTTGAAGTGGAAGAGTTGCTGTGAAAAAGAAATAATACATAGAAGCACAGAAAACTTGTCTTTTTAAAATCGGACTTTCTCTACAGTCTCTTTCTTAACTTACTTTTGTGACATTTCCACAATACTTATGCTTCTGTACCCACACAGCTCAGAAAGAAAGATGCACCAACTACTCTTCTGCCAGGAATCAAATATAATCTCGGTAAGGTCATTTTACTTCCTTCCAGGTGTTACTAGGTTTAATGTGTGTTTCACCAAAATCACAATGAGGAGCTACAAAAAAATCCAGTCCTATTAATGTATTTATTGTATTTTCTTCATTTTCAATGTCCAGATCATCTACATCACATCCATGCTTTGCTGGATAATTCTTCCACTACGTAAAAGTACAATACTACCAAGAGACAATTTAAACAAACTAACTGCTTAATTTGCTTGTCTCATTTCCGCTAGACTGAAGAAAAGAGGGATGGATGCCCTGGGAAGACTGCACTGGAAGCTTAAAGGAATCTCCTCCAGCATCACGCTCCTTGTCATAATGCTCTGATCTGAGCGCTGCCACAGCACAACCCCATAGGATTTCCTTATGATGCTACTTTTTATCCCTGAATTTAACCGAGATCAAAATTCAGAAAAAGCAGAGATTTCCAGTGACCTGGCTGGAGGGTATGAACAGAGTCACAGGATGATTCAGGCTGGGAAGGACCTCAGCAGGTCCTCAGAGCCCTCCTGCTCACAGCTGGGTCAGCTCTGAGCCAGATCAGGCTGCTCAGGGCATCACCCGATCAAGGCTGAAAACCCCCAAGAACAGCGACTGCACAGCACCTCTGGGCAACCTGTGCCACTGACCGGCTGTCCTCATGGGAGATATTATTAGTTTTTTTTTTTTAATATCCAGTCTGAACCTCTCTTGTTTCAGTTTATTTTCATTGTCTCTCATCTTCCCACCCTGTCCCGCTTCAGTGAGCCCAGCTCCATCTCCCGGATGACCTCCCTATAGGCACTGGGGGTTGCCATTAGGTCCTCCTGAAGCTGTCTCTGCTCCAGGCTGAACAAGCCCAGCTCCCTCAGCCTCTCCTCACAGGGCTGGTGCTCTAAGCGGGTAATAACTTCTCCTGATCTACTGGCTCCACTCGCGTTCAGATACCATTGGCAAATAATGACATACTGGTTAATAAGCCCTCCTCTAGATATTTCCTGCAAGATGTCGCAATTAACTGCTATGAACAAAGTCATCACAGCTATTAGAAAAAAACCCAAACAACCCAAAACCTTAAAAACCTAGGCTATCAATGGTAATGCCAAAGAACACAAAAGTACATATACTTCTGAAAATATGGGCTTGAAAGTACATCATATTTGCACTTGATAATCGTATTCTTCTATATCATGCCAAACTGGGACCATGAATAAGTCAACTGTAGAAACAAACTGAAAGTCACGCCTACTTACGCATGGATGAGCCTATGACATAATGTTATTAACATGAGGAACATGTTTTATTCCCACAGAAATACTGACTGATCATTTATTATTGATTGGGTGCACTATGAGGTGTCACAAAAACACAACTCCAATTGATTAAATAATTGCACTGCCATAAAGGCTGAGGGACAATATCCTACTCCTGTGTGGAGTCACCTTGCTTCAAAGTCAGTGGGAATTGCTTGTGCACGCACAAGGGCAAAATCTAGCCTGAAGTCATCCCTCAGCATCAGAAAATAAAAGAACATATATCAATGAGTATTTTAAACAACACAATTTGATTATTTGACACTGTACACAGCCTAAGGCGTAAGTCTAGACATGTCAGAATAGGGCTAAGGGCTTGCTCTAGAGGCTATATTTCACCCCGTCGTACTATTGTCTATTTACTGTCACACCTTCATATTACCTCAAGAAAGTAAATGGTGAAACAGAGCTGTAACAGAATTCTTGTGGAAACCAGGTCCTGCACAGACACAGCAGATTTCTTCATTAACAAAATTAGGAGGCTACGTAGACACAGGACTTAATTCTACAAGCAATCTATGCACTGAAGTGAATGGGAAGATAGTGAAAAAATAAATGCAATTCTTTGAAATATACTTCAATTTAGCAGTTAAGGAATATCACACAGATGTACGTCAGATTTAAGAGGAGTTTAGATTCACCAACAGAAGAAATGGAGTGGTGAATTTTTTTTTAACTCTCAAATTAAAATTTCCATGAAGGAAAAGACTCCACCAGCACAGAGTGCTTCACTATGAGGTGTGTGATGGATAGAATGCTGTTGCTTAGAAACAAAGAAATTACCTGACTGTCACTGAGGAGAACACCAGCATTTTACTCCTCCTGATGCTTAAATTTTGTCTGACACCCGGTACTTAGCACTGAGCACATTGTTTCGATTTACACTCATCTGATGGGTTGAAACAAGGTTATCACTGCCTTTGATTATAAAAGCTCCTCTGTCAGAACCAGCAAAGTGCAAGTTGTTTTGTGCAATAGCCCTGCAGCAAAGAAATAGTGAATAATTTGTACAAAACACCTAAGTTTGCTTCTAGTATAATTCCAATCTTCTGCAAAATGCTGAGCAATCAGGAAATCAAGCAGCTAGTGAGATAAGCCTTCAGTGGTCTCTGATACTGAGATCCCTCTCTTATCCAGAATGCTGCCAATTTTTTTCCTTGTGCTGTTGTATATGCTGCATCACAAAAACAAAGGCAACACACCTTCTCTCTTTTTCTGAGACTACTGTCTTTAAATTACATTTACTACATTATGTACATTATTTAGACATATAATAGGGACAAAACATAAAATGATACAGTACACAAGTAACGAGGTAAAAAGCCAGTTACATGTGTGTATATATACGCACATTCCAACTATTATCTACTATAATTATTTTTGTTCTGTATATTTAACATGAGAAAAAGTTATTAGAAATTGTGATGTTTGTGTAGCTTGGATTTTGCAAACATTAAGGGTTTTTTGATGATTACTTACTGATCTTATTTTCTGCAGTTTTGGTCTGTTCATCTTATGAGGTTCCACATGTCAAAAAACAAGGACTACTAAACAATATCAAAACAATAAAAAAAACTAATGAGAACTAACAGTTCTAATTTCAATAAAAGAGGCACGGGGGTAATGTCACAGTGTACAATTTGATCAAAAAAGCTATCTCTTTTTCTGACGTGTCTTAAATAGGAATATTACCAGGAAAGCATAATTTCAATAAAACTGGAAGTCTCTGCCAACTGCTTTAACTACCAGAAAACTTCCATCTTTTCATCAGTAAAATCGAAACGAATTTTCACATTTCAAATAAAACAAAATATTTCTTTTTTTAAAACCGATTCAGAAAAATTTGTTTCAGAACCACCTATCCTTAGTCATTACCTTCTTCAAGTCAATTTTTCATTCTCCCTTGGGACAGAGCTCTCTGGGCAGACTACATTTCCAATGATTGAACCCAACCTTTCCGCTGGCCTCTTGACCAGGATCATTACAAGAGCTACAGCCAGGGTAGATGGGAGGAAGAACAGCGGAATCAGTATTTTTCGTTTTCCAGCTCAAGTTATTCAAAAGAGATTTAAGCATATGCCACCTAATACAACTATTTGATCTTCATCATGTCTACAATGATTAGTTTATTCACAGAATGCTGCACAGATATTAAAAGATCTTTATGAACAAAGCAGAAACAGAATTTTTGAACATGTGGCTTGGCCGTAACTTACACTAGTGCTGCTTAAAAAAAAACTGACACGAATTGAGCAGTCTATCTTTGAGAGCTATGCAACTGAAAATACACCTGACATTCAGTGATCATAAATAACACATATATCTTCATCACCAACAACAGTTGAAATAAGCACATCAAAGAGTTTTAAAAGGACAATATGAAGTCATATTTTTTAAAGACAAGAACAGTTGACTTGGATTTCACAAAATACCAGTTGTCCTACAATTAAGCTTCAGTAACTCAGGTGTTGAACAACTTGTTAAATAGAGCCCTGAAGCCCTTGTATTTTTAGACTTTGGAAGATAATAATTCATTAAGCTGAAATCAGGTGTTCACAGCTCAGTGCATGTTCGACTCACAAGCTGTCCGGAGATGAACTCAACAAAGATATAGTAGCATCATTTATATTGTTAAGCTTTCCTCAGATCAGGAAAGTCTAAATAGCTCCTCCCAAAAAAATCAGCTTCAGAGTTTAAATATTCCCATTTTCAATTTCAGTTGCCCTATTGACAGAAGACTCCAATAATTAAATGATCTGTGCCTGTGAAAGGGCAAAAGGTTGAAATAATCAGAATATAGGTTAGCTTGCGTAGTAAGGAGAAACCTTTTCTAATTTTCAATCAAGAGTACAGTGCCAGAGTCTGGGAAAAATATTTTATGCTTTAAAACAGTGGTTAAAGTATAAGGAAAGGAAATGTTACAATATAATATAAAAAACATAATATACATAATAAATGTTTTTTATATATATGTATTTGGCAAAACCTGTAATATAGAAATATTCATCTAAAAGAAGTGAAAGATGTGAAGTAGGTAGTATAGCTATACCAGTGCATAAGCAAATGTCTGAGGCTGAAGAAAACAACCTTGTCCACGGAAAACTAAAAAGGAAGCCCAAGAAGGAAAGCAAGTTTACTCCGGAAGGCAACGGACAAGCCTAACAAGAAGAAAGCTGGAATTGATAATGCTGTCTGAAAGAGAAAAAGAGGCTCCAACAGGGCTTGGGGAGGACTCCGGTGTCAACCAGGTTCATTAGCAGGTGAGAAGAGGAAGACGTGTTTATATTTAACAAAAGCTATGGGGAAGCTCTAACAGTCCACCAAATGGCAGAGTGATTCTTATCAATACGGAGCAGTCAACCTTATTCCAGAGTTGATTGTGAGGGGAAAAAATATGGAGGGAACAACCAGGGGGAAAAGAGAAACTTGAGCAAGAAGCTGCAGTAGTTTAGGAATCGAGTAACGTAACTTGAAAAATATCAACTTTATTTATACAAAGAGAGAGTGAGCTTTCATACACACACCCACACAGGAATAAGCTTTAGTCCAGAATTGCTGGAAAACAGAATGGAGAAAACGTACCCAGGGCGGGGAAGAAACATGCTCCTTGGGATGCTTTTGTTGAATTGTGTCTCTGTGTGGGGTGTTGGTGCCCAGGCGCTGCCTGGGGAGGCCGCCCGCAGGGGCCGCCGTGAGGAGAGGCTGGTTCCAGCCATTCCCAGCCAGTTCCAACAGTCCGAGCCCCGCCGGCTGCAGCGCTCCGGGCAAGGGGAAAGCGCTCAGGAGGGAAGGAGTGAGGGTGAGCCTGGGGAAAGGTGCTTCATTAAATTTTCCCCAAGAGAACTCTGCTTTGCCCATGACAGAACTTGGCAGGGGATCTCCCTCTCCTTATCCCCATCCCCTGGGGATTCTCCTGCTGCCCTGGCGAGGGGGAGGGTGAGAGAGTGGCTGGCGGGCGTGTAGCCACCAGCCACCCACCACACTCTTTATGAGAGTCTTTTTAATACATTTTTAGGAAAAAAAACCCCCACATTATAAATATACAAAGGGGAGAAGGAAAGGGAGGGGAGAAAGAAAACTCCAAAGAATAAACAATTTTAAATTTGCTTCCTCAAAGCGTATGCAATCAGAAAAGCATTTATAAAGGATGGAAAAGTAGTAGCTGTTAGTCTTAATTAACAGAAGGATAAAAAAAAATACTGAGGCTTGCACAAGTTGTACAATCAAGTGGGACAGAACGGAAGTAAGGTTTGATTTAAGATGAATATGAAGGCCCTATGCTGCCATTGCCAGGTGTAGGCGAACTGCCCCATAAACAGGGGCAAAAGCTCTGCCACCTCAGGCACACTGATCTGCAAACTAAACACCAGGAAAATGCTGTGAGGAAGGGGAAAAACAACACCGACCTGAAAATGACCCAGTGCAGAATCCTGCCCATCCTGACTGCGACTGTAAACCTGGGAGGAATTACACAACTGCAACAGCTTCCATTTGCGGTTTCCCTTTGGTGTGAATGCGGTACCGTACATAAATAATCGCTTGGCCTACAGTAAGTTTCCTAGATGGTCTGATCTCAGTTAACACCCTTGCACAAACCAGGACTTCAGGTTCATCTGCCTTACAGTTGTTGTTTTTTTTAAAAATCTTACAGACATGGTCTTAAACCATATTTAAATTAATCTATAGCAGAGCACTTCAGGTTTGTTTTTTCTTATTTTATTTTGCCACCAGTTCAAATCAGTTTGCACTGATCTGTTTAAAATAATTTTTCTGGGTATCATAATAAAGCTGGTTCATGTCAATAAGGCAGCAGAACACACCGTACCCTACTGTCTGGGGTAAATCCTCCCATTAACCTGCTTTCCTTCTTTGCTAGACTGAAGCAATGCTTTTAGGAGTAGCTCCTGCAGGCTGGTTATTGAAAATGGAAGGTGCTTAGCACTTTGCATGCATAGCCCTTTATAAATAATATATAAAGGTCAAATAAGTTATTTATTGGGTCTCTCTGTCCATTTTACATATGCCACCCAGTTTCAGTATTGAAGGTCTGATTTTCAGCTGTTGTAAATTCAAACCCATTGACATATGTTAATTTACCATCAGCTGAGAAAGTGGAAAACTGTGAGAATGTCGTTCTATTTTTTTGGCACAGCCAAATGCAGTTGTCTACCCATATTCACTGATGCCCTCTCTTTTGCAACATCCAAGTCTCACTTGATTTCCTCCTCTTGAAGCTCCTCCTCTTGCCTTTTTTCTCTTCTGGGTCTTTTTTTTTTTGCTGTTTTTTTTTTTTTTTGCAACTTGTGCAAAGACTGTTAGTTTTGTACAGGTGACTCAAAAAAGAGCTGCTGCTTCACTGATTGCTTGTCTCTGTTTATTCAGTTCCATAAGTCAACCTAACTCATAACTTCACAGTATCTGCTCAAACTCACTGTGGCAAAACAGAGCTCTTCTGTTTCCTCCAGGATCACTTACGCTTGTTGATGTGATTCTGACACAGCCCAACATAATTTTGATCCCTTTTCCTCACCTACTTCAACCCCAGAAGTCATGTCCAATACTTACTACTATTTTTGCTCACATTGCATCTAAGATGTTCTCTTTTCTTTGTCCTCCTATTGACCCTTCACCAGCCCGATTCAGAGATGTCTAAACACTGGCCTGACAGAGATCACACTCGTTCCTTTCTGCTCTCTGTAAGAGTCACCTCTGACAAGGTCTCCCTTGCTACTTCTCATCACAGCCTGGCCTCTGAGCTCTCACCAGCCTTACTTCTGAGATCTCCAGCTGCAGCAAATTGAAAGTAAATAGTCATGAAGGCATTATTCACGCCTCATTTGTTACATTTCTCACTTCCCTCCATGCTTCGACTCCAATGGGATGACCCACTCTGGAAAGCTCCCCACTCCCTGCCAGGTCTCTCCTGGAGGCACTCTTCTTCCCTATAGCAGCTCTCAGACACGTATGGTTGAGGGCACAAGTACAAAGCCCACATCCATCCAGCACAAACTGTTGGAGGAAAAAGGCTAGAAGCAGCCCAACGTCCTAATGCTACATGCAACGTGTTGGGAGCTTCGTGAGGGTGAAGGTAGAAGACAGCATGTCCCTACATGGTGCTAGGAGGCAGCGGAGCAGGGAAACGGGTGCAAAGCTCTCAAGCAGTTCATACCCAACAGATGACATGGGAGTGTCTCCCATCCCAGACCAACTGGGGCTGGGTGTGAGCATTGTCCTGGAGTGCCTGGCTGGCCTCGGTGGCATCCACCAGTTCCCACAGCTGCGGGGTGTATTTACCCACCGATGGCTGTGACGGACAGCTTCACCATGGGCCAGCACACAACCCTGGCAGGGCGCTGCCCGTGGGCTACTCAAGAGCCACAGATTGGTCACTCCTGAATTAGTGCAGAGAGCAACAGCTTAAATATCACAAATGTGTTAAATTTAGCTTCGGACAGCAGCAAACCTGTAAATAATGAGACATTTGCCTAGCATCAATCTGACTCTCTGCAGATACATCTGTTCTCGCTGCTTTATGCATTTTTTAAGACGCAAGCTGTGCTGTCCTCTGCATTTCTAAAGGGCTCAGTAAATTTTGGATAGTGCTGGAATAATAATAGTAACAATAATTATTGCCCTACTCTTGTCTAAAATACTTACCACTTAAATAATTTTCCACAGTATCAACATTCTGTAATAATGAAATTAATAACTTTTGTATAAATCATTAGCAATTAAAATTTATTTGTACACTATAATTTGAAAATCTGAGAAATAACAGAGTACTAATTAGTGTATGCAGAGCCTCTGAATAATGAGTAAAGGATTTTCATTTGTCTTTTCTTAATAAAGCCATATTTCTCCAAAACCACACAGTCCAATAAGAAATTAATTTCTATAGAAACAGTAATTTTCAGCCCTAGCCATTTTTTTTCTACAGAGCACCCAAACTCAAAAAGCAAGACATTACCCTCTACCCTATAAATACTAAATCAGCATTCTACAGCTAAAGGTTGGACCAGAAAAATCAGTCTGTGTGCCTGTATTTTTATGAGAATTGCAGAATATTTAATGCGCACTGTTCTTTTTAAGGTCCAAACCTGTATTGCACATGAGCAAACTTTAGTTTAGCATATTGTTTTTCCATAGATATATAACCTTCATCACACAATTGCAAATTTTCAAACTGTTAAAACAGACAATTGAAAAATACCTCTCCCCTACTTTATCTCATGCAGGAAATCCACAAATGCATTACATGTCTTCAAAGAGACAGCCTATATACAAATGCTTTGGGAGTCTTACACGTTTTTAAAAAGGCCCCTTTCACAAAAGTGATAGCAGCCATAAAGTCTGAATATGGCCACTGAGTTTAGTTTACTCTTCTCAGGGTTCAAATGCCACAAATAGATGATTATGAAGCTAAAATAGATTTCATAACAACTGGAGTGCGCAGGTTGCATTACACAACACCTAAATTAGGGAAGCCCAAAGCCTGGCTAGAGTACACAGTGTCCCAGCTCTGAGGTGGAGAACCAGCTCTGAATTTCTGGCAAATACATTTTAGGGTTTCAACCAAAAGCAGTACACACACAAATCTATTTACACCAGGGTTTTCCTATCGCATACCCTGTTCTCAGAGCTGAACACAGGGAGGTTCCCCTTGCCTTTTACTCCATGTGGACGAACCACTGTAAGCCACCTAAGTCTTCCTGCTTTCAAATATGACCAGCCTTCATGACCAAGATGGTACACCAGCTTGTTGGCAGATAATAGCACACCACCGAATCTCTTGATAAAAATATCCGTCTGGGGAGAGGATGATGACAGAGATTTGCCAACACGTACAAGACAAGGAAACATAACATTTCCCATATTTAATTCAGTGCACTCCAAACACAAATAACGCAGAAGTAAGAACCAATGCATTGCCAGCCAATACGTATCGCAATACTCTGGCTACTACCACAGCACCGGCTGTAGTTCTATGAGGAGTATCTGTAGCATGGTATGACCACACCAAACTGTTTTGAAGCAAAGAAATAGGTGAATTCATGGCAGTTGCATGCCTCGAGTTCTCCATGGAGAATGCATATGAAGAAAGAGAACCAAAAATGTATTTCATTTACTGGGGGTAAACTACAAAATTTGTGTAATTCATTGATCCATGAGAATAAAGTTCTCTGGGGAGCACCACCAGTCCAGACTGACATTCTAGCAATGTTGAACTTTATATCTGGATCTCTGCATTATTAAAAATAGAAAGAAAAAATACAAAGCAGAAGTACAAGTGATCAGGTCTGTTTGTGTCAGTGCATATTTGAAGGCTCAAAGCAATATTTATTCCAGTAAATAAAATGTATTCGCATCTTAGCTTTACAATAATATATATGGAGAGCACCAGGACAAAAGACTAAAATCCTGCAGACTGGCTGCACTTCCTGCCATTACCTCATTCTAAACAAAATACAAATATGTCTTTCCAACTTAATGCATTGTAGGAGACAGGAGGAGAGCAGAGTAACTATTTTGGACAGAGGCTGCTATTAGCATCTCTGATACAGAGTTTATTCCAAATTTAGTGCTCTGCCTTTGCAGATCTCAGATCAGAATCAAGCCTTTAGGCATTAACTGAGATAAACAAAGTATGATACGTCAAATCTAATTATGTTATAAATATCCAAATAAGATCTAGATCTCTAAGGTAATTCTACAAAGCCTTAGTGACGGAGAGGCAAATATGATTAAGTTTAAACTGCAAACAGCTTGTGAAATATGGGAAATAGCATTACATGTGAAAATAACTGTAGGGGAATATTTTCCTTTAACTAATAAGGCAGAAAATTTTGTGACATAATAAATAATTTTCCAGTAGCTTAAGGCATCTTAAAGAAGAAGGAAGAGATGCTAAATAAACTACTATACATTCCTGTTTTAAAGCCACCATCAATAATACTTGTTTTATAATTACCAAGTTATAAAAAGTAGTGTAAAGCAAAGCAGTTATGAAAAATAGTGGAAAACAAACTTCTTATATGTTTGAATCAGTCATAATTATGAAACAAGCAGTTAACTTCATTAATGTTTTGATTTTGGACTAATAAAAATGTAGCTTCCCCCTCCTCCCCTCTTCACAATTTTCATAACACAGGAAAAGAAAGAATAAAATGGCCTCAGATCATTCAAATACAATCCTTTGCCCAGGAAGACTGCAGAAAAAAAGTGTTTTGTTAAACACTAGACCTCTGCCATCCTATTTATTACCCATAGAAGCACTGATGTATGCTTAAGTGCACCCAGCTACAACTTTAAGATCAGACTGAAACTGAGCTTGTAAAATGCACAGCAAACAACTGTCTGACTCTGCCCTCTAGTCCTCCTCTGTGAGTTCAAGTCATAGAATTCCACAGATGCTGTTATGGCTTTCTCAGTCCAATGAGAGAAATTCCCAATCTCTGCTCAGTGCTGTTTTCAGGAACAAATTCAGATGCTTGTAAGGCACCCAAAGCTATATGCCCTAATTAAATCTATTGCCTTTTGCATTATTTTAAAGCACTTCCATTAACTTTTTACCTCTTTGAGCCATGTTTACTAACGCTGGCTCATAGGATATCTGGCTAGCTCCACTCACACACACTACGGGAAACCTTTCAGAAGAACCTTAGGAACATCTTCTGCCACGAAATCCCACACATTGCACTCACCAAACCCCCACCTTTCTCATGGAAACATTATGCATGCTTAGAGTCTCCATCTTACATTCAAAACCACTGACAGCAGCTATGTTGTAACCTCCCATATAAATCACTCTTTCAGTAAGTTAGCTCAGTCCACGTATCAAGTGATAAAATATCAGATCACTTACATATATATATGCATGAGTATAGCTAAAAGCTAGTTAATCTTGACTGTAGACTAAGTTCTGTATATGAATCTACTCAGCGTTCACTACCTAGAACTTGTTTCAGCTTTGGTGGCTGTGCAAGCATTACAGATGGGAACCACACCTAGCCATGCAGGCTAAAATTTGGATACAGGTTGTGCAAGATGAAAGCCTAATCCAGAATTGTCCTAAACTTTCAGGTCCAAAGTACAAAACTGTGATCGCAGAGTCAGAAAACTCCAAGATTTAGTTTCCAAGTTTGGAGATGTGAATAAAGAAATCTATAGAGAAATGAAAAATCAGCTTTGACAGATACAGATTTAACTGCTGGGACAGTTCTGCAGCAACCAGCCTGCTGCCTTCCCACAGTCTGAATTGGGGCCAGTAACAGATACATTTGCAGGTCTGCTTCCAGTGCTGAAGGAACATATTTCATAGTTTAAGAAGAGTGATGTAACGTAAGAAGGGCTAGATAAAGTTAGAAACATCACCTAAAGAAGGATTATACTGATATGCAAGAGATTGTTCTTAGCTGCACAGAGATACAGCAGTGCAATGTGTAGGGCCAGGTACAACCTCAGATCCCAACGGACACTGCCAAAAGTCATTTTGTTGGCTATGCACATTCTAAGGTCATTTCATGTGCCTAAGTAACAGTGTAAGTGGGCACAAAGGAAATCTGAGGCCTATTATCTTGGTACCCAGGTATCAACAGAACATTCTTCACAGAGTCTTTGAGCATGGCGCTCAAACAGAAGAGATTTAGGAAATGGTCCATTTTCTTCATACTCCCTTAAGGCGTTGCAGAAGAAACTAGAGGCCTTGGACACACTACACGATTCCTTTATCCCTCACAGTTTCCTCACATAGCACCTCAGAAAATGCAAAGACTGAAAAAAATCTCTCCAGCCCCTCCAGCAATGTACTTTTTTCGCCCCATTCCATTCACCTTGTAATCAGAAAGCTTCACCAATCCTTATAGGACAAAAACCATCTGGTAAGTTATGATTTAGTCAATAATATGACATCTTTAAATAGCATCATAGATGTAAACGGACAGAGAAATTACAGCCCTGATCTGAAGGCTTAGTCTAAATTTGACCCACTAAATAGTGAAATATCACATTTGCAGGAGTAAGTGCGGAACAGAGTGATAGGAGGCTAATTGCATAGATTTATTTTTCAAGGACCGATTGATGGAGAAAACTGTCATGTTTACAAGACTGTCCCTACTGCTAGACCTGGGAGGATTACAGGATCTTAGAGCCTGCCTGGGGAAAGTTAAGAACTGAGATATACATTCTCACAGCATAAACATGCAGTTGCATTCAATGCTGTTAAATACACTGGAATTATAATACGGTCAAATAGACTTAAATAAATATACATTTCAAAGGGTTAATTTTTAAAATTTACATTTATTTTAGGGATTGAAATTCATCAGTTATTAAAAAACTACATCCTAGAATCTAAGGTCACAGACACGTATTTACTTTGCAGGCAGCTGGAAGAGCTGCAAATGTTATTACCTCAGGCCATTTTTTACCACTTCCATGTTGGAGATCACCATGACAACAGCAAAGCGAACTAAATGGAACCCACGAGTGCTTCCTAAACTCAACGCCTCAATGCAAACTCCTCTTTTTTTATCTAAAATCAACAGTGAAGGCATTTCAATCTAACATGGTTGACTCCACACTCAAACAAAGAAAAGGTCAGGGCAACAGGAGGAGTCACCCACGCACTGAGTTGTATGACAGCAGACTTAGGCTGTAACATGGAGTTGGGTCACCAGCATTAAACACATCAGCAGCTAGTTCCAGAAGAGGACATCTGGCATTGCCAGGGAATTCACTTAACACCAATCCGAGGCCAAAACTTCCCAATGCTACGCATGAGCTTGCTACACATTCTATTGGAGTCTCCTGACCCATGCCAGGACCTGCTCTGCAATTTCTAGTCCTTGATGGACATCAACTGTAAGTTAAGACACAAAAAGTTTACAGACAATTCTCCTATTTTTCTGCTGTTTCATTCACTTCTAACTACATACATGTATGTAAATTATAATGAATAACAGCTGATTTAGGTTTAGCTTTTTTTTCATTCTGAGATGAAATACAGATGTCTAGACGTTGAAGTCATGAACATAAACAGATTTACGTTTCTTCATTTTGTGTAATGTCATCTTTTTAATTTAACTGCAAATATCATAAGTTCTTACAAAAGTATTTTCTCTCTATAGAACAGGTTCATAAAGATTTTTAAAAACTATTTCCCCCCACCCCCGTTGTTATCTGGATTTATGCATGCACTTAATTGTTCTGATATTTTGTCTCATGTTACCAGCCCTCACAATAAACCTGTAAAGCTTTTTGTTGTAAAAGCTGTTATTCAGATCATGGATATGTTAAACTTCAGGAAGTTGAAAAAATTGAGTGTGATTTCTTCCATCAGAAACACCAGGTGCACCTTGCTGCTTTTCCATATTACGAATGAAAAGAGGCATTTAATAATCCAGGAAATTTCTCCATAAATATCTGCGAGCACAGAGGTTTTTATATGCATTTTTTCACTGCATTTGCAATTTCAAAATGCCTCCATATCTACAACTACAGGCAACACTTACTTTAAGGAATTCTGTTCATAGTACTTGTTTCTTGCATTCTACATAGTGAAGTAGGCATTTAGTAGGTAGGTGTACATTTCATTCAAAAGCAATGTGCAATGGGTTGTGAGAATAAACTTGAGAAATACTGGAATTTCTGCATCCTTAAAATATAACATTCAATGTTATTTACCATTTTAAAGCTAAGAAGTTGGCTGCAATATGGTCATACAAAAATGAACGTAGTTTCTTCCAGGAAGTAACCCTTGTGAATGGTACCTGAAAAAAACATTGCCTAAGTAAGAACAAGCTTCTGGTTCTTAAAGCACCCTGAGAAATGTGTAACACCCAGAATGCTTTAGACAACTAGAAAGGAAAAAAATATTAAGTGACAGAACTATAAGGCCATTATTTTCCAGAAATAATCAGTCAAGCACCAGATATTAGAAAGGAATTGACAGCAGAATATCTGAACCCCCTTTGAACGTTTTCAGCTTTTCAAGATGCCATTGTTCTTTTTTATTAACTCTATGAAATAATATTTATTTTCTATATATGATCACTCTTATTCCACTATACTTTTTCCTATTACTCATTATATCACCAGTACCTAAGGGAATAAACATAACTGTCTAAAAGTATGTTGATTTTAAATTACCAGCAGGAACAGCATCTCCAACTTTGCTGTTTATTCCTAAACCGTAGGTTAGGATCCAGTTTTCAACAAACATTAAGCAGACATTTGAGCCATTTGGATGATTGGAAGGGTAACATAATTATTTGTGGGTTGAAGTGATCTTTCATCTAATTAAGGTTGGCCCTGAAACATGGATTCAAAATGTGCTTATCCCCGTACCATACAACAAGCTTGCATTTCTACTATCTATCATCTGACAATAGCATATTACATAAACCTGATGTTACACAATGATACTGTTATTCAGCACGTATTGGCAGTGAGCTATTTGGATAGCAGTTATTCAAATCAGGATGACTCTCAAACCTTACTTGTCTCAAGTAATCAAAAATAAAAAAATGATCAAGTGCAGATGCTCCTACCACTTTTTGATAGCAAAATCTAGCTGAACCATCTCCATGTTAGTGAGCTCTACTGAATTTACCCGAAGTCTTGTTAGCTTCCAGATGTAAAGTAAACCTTAATATTTTGAGTTTCTCCCTGTCGGCTGTGGGAGGATACCCTGAGGAGCTACCCTTTAAATGGTCTCCAAACACTAGTGATCTCCTGTTATTTAGACACCCATATCTCCAATTCTTTACATTACACCAGCCTCTGAGGATTTGCGGGAAAAGGGTAATACTCTCAACCAGCTGATAGATGAAGAGGGACTAGCACTGCTGATTTTTCAGTTTTACTCCTGAGCTTCTATCTAGGCTGAGTCAGCAGTTGCTTTATTTTAAAGACTCTCTTTATTCACCTGCACTGCTGCAAATTGATAAGACCTATAAATTCCAGTTACCTCTTGGGGGGCTGCTTTAGAGATTAAAAGTATATACTTACTTTGATACCACAGTGTAACTCCCGAAAGGATTAACAGGAGTTAAGTGCGCGCATCCTAAGCAGGTGATGATACTCTACACCTCCCTCCTTATAGGAGGCAAGCGAGGAAATGGACTCTGCACACGCTGGCAGGGAAACATAAAGGTCATGAGAGTGAACCGCTGACTAGACCAGACTTCGCTCCCTCAACCAAGTATGTAGCACACCTCCTACTTCATTTGCAGTTGGAGTCCAAATCAGAGCAAGAAACAGCACTGTTAATTAGATACTAAAATTCTCTTGTGAGAAAGGGCTTCACTGCACATTTACTCCAAACTGGTAACACCATTTCAGGTTTCCTGGTATACAAAAAGATGACTTTGTTTTTTTTCCTTTTACACTGTAATTGCTTCTGATTTCATTGCTGTCCTTCACGTGTTCATAAATCAGCACAGGGTGTTGAACCATTCTGCTGTTTACTTAGTGCTGTTTACTTCACACTGGATAATATGAAGTAGAAATAAGACAGATGACTGGTGCTACATAAATGTGGTGATCCATCTGGTGACAACTGGCACAAGAAGTAACATCAGATCAATTCATATGCTCGCTAATGCCACGTAGGATATAATGCAACTCAATTGTATTTCTGTCTGTTGCAGAACTATTGTTCCCTGATTCTGCACCACGTTCAGCTTACGAGTGCAGGATGTAATTTTTTTCTTGCACACACACTACAGTAACACTAAAAACAAGCAAAACAACCTGTCTGCAAGAAAAAATACCTTCATGGAAGGTTATGGAATTGAGCTGGTGAAGTGGGGTCCGTGTTTAGGATTTAGAGTTTAGAATTAATGCAGTCCAAGATGGACACTGGATTCTTTTAGCATCCTGACGATATTTGTTACTAGTTCTATGTCAGAAACTTGTGTAGGCAGTGTTATGGCAAAGCTTTTGCTTTAGCAGCTGCACAAAGAATAAGTAATGAAAAACTGAACTAACATTTTTAGTAACCTGTATATATGACAGAAGGGATATTGCAACTGTTCAAGCAAAAAAACATGCAATTATGCTTCAAATGAGCATAGGTTTCATGGCAAGCATCTTCTAAATTAACAATGGATAAAACAGTAACAGTGCCACTTTTATTCTCTAAGGACACTTTCACAAATAAGTTGTGAACTGTCTGAGTACGGGACATGCTCTTGCAGCTGCCTTCATAGAAATATCTTCTTGAGACATAAAAGTGACAGGATGCCACACCTGCAAGGCTGAAGATTTGCCAGAATCCCTTCGTGCCACAAGTGCTGTGTAACACACCTCACGAAGGTGAAGATCTAGTGATGCAGGTGAAGGGGACAGCATAGCTCAGAGGACATGAAGACATAGTGGAGACAGGAAATGAGGGACCTGTGCAAACAACTCCAAATTTTCAAACTGCCAAGCAAGGGAATAAAAAAGGAAGGACTGTCCTGTGGTAAAAATTACCCAAGGAAGCACATAATCCAGAGAAGAGGGGAAGTTGAGAAGACTTCAGGGCACTGGCATGGGAAAAAATCTGGTGCACAGAAGAGAGAGTGTCCATTCTTATTCTCTACTGAATTCCAAGTCTTCAAAGCGTTGTTCTATTGAGCTATAAACTAGCTGATTTACCTTGCAATATGCTGTTGTTAGCAAAGACGTACTAAGGAATATGCAAAGTTGTCAGCATGTTTACAACATTCAGTATCTCACTATTTATCTAGATTGAGTTTTATCTATCTATCATCTGTTTTGTATCCTGTCTGCAATTATGGTTAGAAATTAAATAAATTCAGGAACACACAAGTAAGCATACAATTTTACAAAGAAGTTTGTGCCAAGTATGGATTTGAGGCACAGGTGGAATATACAGCCAGAACTTAGAAGCAGGAAACACCTCTTGGTCCAACAACTCAGACAAAGTCATTGCAGCTGGCACAAACTGCAGCCACAGCCTCAGAAACCACCTGAGGAGCTTCCAGAGCAATGCCACCACGAAGACAGCATCAACACATGTAAGCCATAAAGCTCCTTTGTAAACGAGGTGTTTCTCGCTGGTTTTCAGCAAGTTGCAATGAGGACAACTTACCAAAACCTTCTTTTCAGGAGGCTGACCACGAAAACTAAGGTAAAACAACTACTGCAAATGGAAGGCCTCTGCCACTTTCTCCCTTTCACAAATTCAGAACAGGCATACTGCACCCTTCTCTATCCCTGCAGGCACACAGGAGGTGCATAAGCTGGCTAGGTTAGGGCTGCAAATGTATATTTGGCCTTGAAACGTTACTTATATATTCTGTTTACCTTTATCTTTCAATTACTGAGATATTTCATATCCTCCAAAGGTGACTTACCTAAGCAAGAAGGCTGAAAAAACAACTGCTTCCATTTTGTTATGACTCTATTGTTTATTATTGCATTTGTGCAAAAATGTCAATTTACTAGAGGTTTTATGACAATGAGACAAATTCAGCACAGACTTACGTGGCAGAACTGAATATATCTACACTAGATCTGTACTAGTGTTTTAATGTATTTCCTTACAGATTTGCAAAGCTCAAAGCATAAAATCACAGGAATGTTTCCTGTAATTTAATAGGGTACATTACCATCTAATTAATATTTAATAAATGCATGGAAGAAAGCTGTGTGGAGAGGCAGAAAGGTACATGGATAAAATGAGAAGGGTGCAGCTTTGCTAACAGCATTGAAAGCAATTTATAACCTAGAGTACTTATGTCTGACTTGATTTTCCTTCTCCATAGGTGCTAAAGGGCAATTCCCAATGCATCCTTCAGAAGAATGGACAGCCTCCAAGTTTTCATCCTTGTCCTGAACACTACTGCATCAGAAATACCAGAAAGCCGCTCTTGAGCTCAGTTCCTAGAAGCCAGGGCTTTGCCCTTAAACAGGAAGAGAATTACAAAGTATGTATCAGGTCTTTGTGCAGGGTTTACATATTCATGCTCCTGGCAAAACCGAGCTGTTTAACTTCTATTTGTGGACAGACAGAGGTCTCTCCTCCATGATTCCATTCTTGCTCCGTCTTTCAACTATACTCTTAGAAACATGAGAAATCGCTACAATTAACATTATGTAGTAAATAAACGACCTTTACAAAAAACTGCTGGATGAAAAATACTAAGAAACACACTTATATATGACGAGGATATAAAGGCCAACACTTCCAAATGCGAATTCATAAAGTCAGGCCTGATTGCGAGAGCTGCCCTCAGGCCTCTACACCAGTTAATTTCAGTGGGAACGGTAAGAGATTCTCACATCTCTCAAGCTATTAATTTAAATACTTGATATTAGACACTTGCAGGTGAAACTTTAGGCTAAAATACCTTTTTTCTTCCTTTCTCAGATCAGTATGACAATTGCATCCACAAATACTGTAGAGTTTGGTGCCACTACTACCTTATCAATACCTGCCCACCTCAGCACTGCTTATTTATTTTTCTTTTTGGGACTCCTAATCTCACCATCAGTCATCTGGTGTCTTAGCTTACAACTCTCCTTGGGCAGGGACTGGCTTCCTTATGCTGCTATAGTGCCTAGCATAGTGTGTCTTGGATGTTACCACTTCCAAACTATAAACACAGACAATAATAATACACAGTACACGTGGCAACCATGATGTGTGACTTGTTGAAATGAAATGCTTCCATCAGACTGACTTTTTGGTAGTGAGCAACTGAACTAGAAAATCAGAGTGTGACACATTCATGATATGACACCTCACAGTCTAAATCTTCTTTGATGACTCACAGAAGCAGCTCTTAGCTATCTACTTTTCTGTATACTTCATATTCTAAATTCAATATTTTATATACTCAATAGTCAATCTTATATTGAATCAAGACTTAATATTAACATTACAATTCTGTTTGACTGAAAAGTTGATAAATGTTATACTTTCAAAACAGAATTTATGCATGAATAATATTCAGGGATTTATACACTGACTCAGGTATAAAAAGTATCTACCAAGTCCACTTAAAATAGACAGCAAATGGGCACATAAAAAAACTTGTTGAGCTGCTCCAGGTCCTCAAAGACAGTCATAAATCTATGTGATGGTTTCAATACCTTAGTGTCCAAAGAGAAAAATACACAAGGCAGCCAGATTATGCAGAAGTAAAACCTCCTCACATACATTACTGGTTTTTTTAGGATAATGATTTACACAGTATATCCATGGTACCAAAACTCCAAAGCACATAAAAACCAAGAGCTACCAGGTACAGTCTCAGCCATACTCACAAACGTGATATAAACAAACCAGAAATCTCAGTATAAAAAGGGCAGTCCTTCTAACTCAATACCACACAGGTCTGATTCTTCAGCTCCCAAGAAATCTATTGCAGTCTAGCAAAAAATTAAACTATCTGTCCCCTCACCCCCAAAAAGAAAGCCACAACCGAATCTCACTTGCTGCATGCAAGTCGATGGCATGTAGCTACTATTGCAATACAGATAACTCATAATCCTTGAAATTATTATCTAACAATTTGAATCACATGAGCTTACTCAGACACCTCCACCAGCACCTGCTCAGGCTTTCCCTGTCAAAACATGAGGAACCCAAGTTCTCACCGTACAGTCTCCAAGCCAGTGTCCCTCACTTCGTACTTCCTAGAGGCACTTATATTTGGCCAAAAACCCCCTCCCCGAGCGGTATCGGCCAGAGGTGCATACCTCTGACAGGGCTTCATACCCATCTGATACAGAGCAGAGCAGAAGCTCATCCTTCCCGTCTATGTATGGCAAGGAAAAGCAGCACGGCCTGATGAGGATTTGAGGTGACATGCCAAGATGGCACTTTGGGATATTTTAAGACTTCAGCTGGGAAAGTGCATTTCTGGCTCACACAGCAGCCAGGCAGCCCACCCCAGCAAGGCTCGGGGCTGGCAACCAGGGAAGCTCCCTGGAAACCAGGGAGCACGTCAGGTGTGTTAGAAAGATTTCATCACGCTCCTAACTGCCACTCCAACGAGCCATTGCTGACAAAGAACTATGAAGCCAAAATATTGAGTTCTTGCTCATCTGCATTTTATCAGGGACCATTTCATTTGGGTTTTAATTAGATTAAATCAAATCAATAGTGGACACAAAGGTCATCCAGTTCATATCATTCCTCCAAAACTACAGTCTAGTGTTACTTTTATAATATATTCTTCCAAGGAGATAATATTCCATTTTTAATATTGCCACTAGAGTTTCTGTAATTAAATAACGATGGTTTCCTAACACCAAATAATACAACAGCACAGCTAATCAAAATACAAAGGGGACAAAAGACATTGAAAAGCCTAGGTGTGTTGTTGAATAGCGTGCCCAGGTACACAAGACCATCCCTCTACAGGACATACATAACAGAAATTTCAAAAGGCAAAGTAACTTTAATAGTATCTTGGTTTTACCCAACTTATAAAGGCATTTTCTCTGACAATGCATTTGTTTCTCCAGACTGGAAAATACTCATCTACATGAGACTGATTCTCAGAAAGTTGTCAGTTAAAGAGTCTAGCTGTGCTATCTTAATGTGCTTCTCCTGCTAGGAAACATACAGCATAAAGCAGGTTAGAAATGGCAAGTATTATTGCAAAAAATTTTGGAAGAGACTTTTGCTTTTTTCAGTGGGGAAACTTCCATTTTCTTTCCCTTCTTCCATTAAAATAGTATTTTAAAGCAGGTTACAGTCCAAATTTCAATTTTTCAGCTCCAAAGGAGGAAAATACAATAAAAATTTCTTAATCCAAAGTAAAAATCATCAATTTTAGTTGAAGATTTTAATTTTGCTCATTATTTCAAAACAATCCAGAGAAATCCTTTAAAAAATCCACACACCTTGTTCCAAAAGTCTCTTGCCAAAAATATCTCCCTTTTCTAGAAATTCCCAGCACAAAAAAACCACGATTTGAAGTACATATGCATATGAAGTACATATGTAGTACGCAACTTTAAAAACTCTATCTCAAAGCTAATGATCTAAAGTGTAAATTTGGAAACACACATACAATTCTTACTTTAATTCAGCAGCACACTAGAACCCTGAATTCACAGGTCACGTTCCGACTTCCACCTGGTTTAAACAGTACTTGTATTAATTGAAATATTCTTTAAGGAAGACAGAGGATGTTATTTCTTCATTCAAGAATATACTATGTTAAATATAACATGTTAGCATGTTAAATATAAGGACTGAAAAATAAGCTTTCTTTTAGCTGTATGAGTAAAAAAAAAGTTTCCATTGTCCTAAGTGGGAAAAACCCACTGTTTCCACATTTTAAATCCTCAAGGTTGTTTAGAGCTTCCTCTAGCTTCAAAAAGAAGTCACCTCCAGTTAAGGCAAATGCTAGGATATTTGAAATCATAAAACATTTTATATTAACTATAATATTAATTTTAATGAATTTGTCTGTTAATTACTTTGAACATTGCCTGAATAAAAGCATGACTAGTATTTCAGCATTACTACTTGTCTATAACAATATTTTATGAGTATGAATCCGGTAGTGCGATCACTCCAATACTATTATGAATTGAGGTTTAGACAGTGGTTTATTTCAATTAGCCTTTGTCAGCTCCACCATGTGTTTTGCTGAACTGAGGAAACAAGCTGTAAGGCAGTTCCACCTTGGAACTGAATAAAAAAGTTTTGGTATACTTTACGTTAGTGAGATTTTATCCCTGTTCTAGTATGTTGATAGAAACATGATTATTTTTTTGAAATACTGTCATTTAAGTTATTATTTTATTCACTTCAGCTAATTTTATGCTTTTTAAATCCATCATTGATTTTAATTTGGAGGTATGAATTTTCTTCAACAGTGAATTCCTGGCATTATTCAGTGGCAATACCACGCTTACTGCCACCTACACAGGTTAACGTTGCCACTTACACTCTTCACCTCATACTGCAAATCCAACCCAGGATCTTTCCCTTTCAAAAGTCCTCTGAGCCCTTGCAATTATATCACTACATGCAAGAAACACTTGCGTACATATTCAGCTCTTTATTCTTAAATATTACACTGACCTCCCTGATGCTGCCTAGGCTTAACTGCCTCCACCAGGGTCCTTCACCTACAATTAACACCGTAAAAAGCAAGAAGCATCCACCTGCGGTAGCAGCACTGAGATAACCCATAACCTGAATTTCCACATTGAGCATCCCATCCCAAGCTGCTCTCACTATTCCTGGTACTAGAGAGCTATTGTTAGTCACGGTCCTCTTGTAAAACTGACACGATCGGACAGTCTGAATTATTGCCCACAGCTACTTAAGCTGCCTTCATTTAAGAACTCTACACAAGCTTTTCTAATTTCTGCAGTAAGCACGAGTACTAATAGTGTTTGGCAGTATATTTATTTGGTAGCTATTTGCAGCTACAGTAGTCATCACTGTGGAGAAATTACATTTACTGTGGCCCTGTATTTGACTTTTCAAAAAAAAAAAAGATGACTTTGAGTATTTACGGTGCGGTAAATATTGACTTCCTATTAACGATCACTTTACGTAAACAGTATTTTCTGGCTGTGAGCTTCCTTGCTGATTGTTCTATCTCTTCATTAATTTGTGGCACAAAAAAGACTGAGTAATGTGTAATTGCCGCTTGCGTTTCAGGGAAATTTGGTGGAACCCCACCGTCATTTTTTATTTAAATATATATTATCTTGTCAGTCAACCTGACATAGTACAAGCTTGTTAATGTTATAGTCTGCAGACACTGTGATGTGGATTTTAAAGGTTTAAATTATACTTTTAGTCAACGGAGCACAAACAGATGCAATATTTAATACCATATAACAACCGCCTTCTAGAAAGGCCCCATACGAGTTACAGAACGACTCTCCTAATTTCTAGCAGTGCTTAGCACTGACTCTAAGTGCAGTGTCAGGAGCTCACAGCAGCCACAGCCACTGCACACACAGGGTCCGTCGGAATGGAGCCAGGTCGTGCTGGCAGGGACACGGGCAGACACACGGCTCCACCGGATGCCCTTCCCCTGCCTCTTCCACGAGCACAGGGATCAGAGCTCAGCAGAGCCATTTACCAGGCAGGATGTTTGCAGTTGAGCAAACGTTGCACTTCTTCAGTTCAGTTTTTCCTGTGAGGTTTAGTCAACTTGAATTTCTTCCTCTACATCTCTAAATATACTCATCTAATTACTATGATTAAGTATGCCCCTCCTGGCTTAATTTGGAGTGTACTGGTGGGCACTGGTCCCAGTACATGAGAACCCATTATTTGATTTGTCAGGCATGACAAATCCTCAGGGTACAACCACTGTGACTCTAACAAAACATAAGGTAAAGCTTGAATGCCCATTGTACAAAAATCATGATGCATAATGGTAAATTACACGAAACTCGGCATGTGGGATAGCAGAGCACTCCGATGGTTTAAACTGCTTGTGAACAGTCACCAAACACAAGCATCAGTTCAGAATGGTCTATAAAACATTGATGTGTATCAGTCAGTAAAATTAGAATATAATATACTGGTTTTAGTTATTATTTTACTTGCTCTTTTAAAGCAATGCTTAATTACTAGATTACTTGTTTCAGATTATTGTCAAAATATTTATATAGTTAGATCACATACCACAAGCACACAACAAAAACTCTACAAATTGCCTGTTATACTAGAACACAAGGAATTGCGTAGAAAACAAAATATATTTCCATTATTTTTCTACCATGTAAACATAGGTTTTACATACATATTTCATGACCCTGAATTACTTTAAGCTCATGAATAGTTCAGTTAAAGACAGCAGGACTCTCAACTCACTCAGCTGCTACAGGTGGGAGTGGGTACTTGGGCAGGGTCACAGGGACAACATGTGACATTTCCCATCAGTGAAGCCTTAAGGTTATCCCATCAGTTTTCCTTGGTCAAAAGATGACTTTTCCAGAGACAGAAACTTCCACTGCTGTTAGTAGCTATGTTACGGGGTCCAAGCAGAGACCGTCCAGAAGCCCTGAGGGACTTCCAAAGAAGCAGAAAAGTTGCATGTCTGGGGAACGTGTTCTGGAATATGTCAGATGTATGTTTGTTACTATGTTTGAGTCGAAAGTAAGGAAAAGTACACATATACATATGAAACAGGCAGTGGGATTGCCCTACTCTGGTCCCATTTTGCTGTGAGGGGGATGTTTCTTGAATGGCACTCAGGATTAAAGGTCCAGAAAGTACTGGGGGAGAGCACCTAAATCCTGTGATGCCACAGGCAGATCCCAAGCATTATACATCTCAAAGCCAGTCCAAGAGAACCAACCATTGGTGATAACATCACCCTTCTGAGCATGAAAATTTCTTATCGCAAACAACAGCCAAGGGCTTTCACTTCCCACAGGCTCCTTAGTCCAGGCTCTGCTACAAGATGGGGAGACTGGGGATAATTCTTTAATCTCCAACCACACTTCTGGTGTGGAAAATACCTTCACGTGGGGTGAGGTTGTGTCTCTGAAAGGGAGCTGCCATCCAGACCAATGGGGCTACTTCCTTCCTTCTCCTACTCTGTCTTTGCAGTCTGGATCCGATTGTGGATTATCTCTTCCTGTGCCCAGGACTGGTGAGGGCAAAGGGACCTACAGTCTGACAGCTCTCCACGCCAGTCCTAGCACTTCTGCCTGGCAGCCAGTAACTGGTTTAAGGCCAGAGAAAATTCATGCCTGGCTAGTTTGGTCTGTGTAAACGTTCCCGTAAACATGTTGATCTTTGTAAGTATAAACAAAAGGAGCACGCCTTGCACAAAGCCTTTATTAACCTTAGGTGTCCTTATCTTCCCTAAGTATTCACAGTGACTTCACTAAAAGCATCAAACTTGCTTAAGAACTGGCAACTGGAGAACTGAAGGGTAACATATACACACACACACGTCCACAGCTGTAGACACGCGTATGTATACGCACATGTCGCTGTAATTGATAAAGATTTTTTTTCTAGAGGAACCTGCAAAATAGATAAAGACAGACAAAAGACTCATCTTCTAAAATATCTAGTGTGAAAACAGAAAAAGAAACAAAAGTCTCTTACATTTCCCTTCTCTAAAATTTACACACTCACTTTGTGAAATCCTGCAACACAGGAGTATTAAAATGATACTACTTTTGCAAATAAAGGTGCACCACTCTGAACACTAATTCAGCTGACCTCCAGTACACAGAGAGGGATGTTACCCAGAAGAGTCATTGCCAAACTAGTGGAAAAAGGTATCCAGTTTGACTGGACTAGAGGGCTTTTCCACATATTGTCTATTCTCTTTACAGTAGTGGTTTAAAATATAAATTCCTTTAAAAATCTGAGGAAAATACAGAAATATCTGTCTGGAAGTTAACTCTCGAACCATCAAATCAAACCCCATGAAGACACAGGCAACCACATGAAATAAGCCTTTCCATAAATTGGAGGAGACCTCAACACACCCAGAATATATCCTTTCCTTAGCAGTAGTCTCACTGGAATATAATAGCAAGTACTCAAGCAAATTCTTACTGAAACCAAACTACACAAATTGAACAGCTAGAAAAAAAATTACTTTCCTCCTCCATTATTTCCACAACTTTACAGGCTTCAGAATACAGATTAGGGGCTAACTTCTATTCTTAATGAAAGCAATGACATTTTGATAGACTAGTTTTGATGAGAGGATTAGGATTGCATCAGCTGTGCTTCCAAATATTAGTAAGCCTTGAGATTCCTCACGTACCTGTGTAACCTGAACATAACCACTTCCAAGGCAATCTGACAGACCAAGCTGCTGCCATTTTCAATGGAACAAAACAAATAACTTTGGACTGTACTGGACTTGGAAGACTGCTTGTATTCCAAGTAATTTTTCTTGGCTTCCTCACTCATCTGAGGGACGTGGAGACCACAGACCAGATGTTTCCTCAAATTAGCTGGTCAGCTGAAACTGATTGATGATTTCATGCTCTGTTAATAACTAGGTATTCCTTATCCTGAACATATATCATTCAATAACAATGAAAAAGCATTTCGTTTTACAAAGTGATTTTTAATATTATTTCCTTGAAGAGACTTACGAAAACATTGTAACTTATGTGGAAAATGATAAAACTCCAAAACAATAAAACAGTAACACGGAAAGACTAAGGTTGATGACGAAATGAATTACAAAGACAGTATTTACAGAAAGCAATTTGTGTTTGCTCTTAGAAAGAATCTTTGGGAAGTGAAACAGTAAGCACAGAAATTTAAGCCAGAAAGGTTAACTGAACTGCCCCAGAGCTTCCAGTCATTCTGGGGCAAAGAAAGCTTTAGAATAAAGATGAAAGTTCAAAAGAGCAGTGAGCAGCATCCTTTAAACTATCATTTTCCTCTCTTTAATTTAAAAGTTGAGAGGGATAAACTTTAGTCCACAGTAGCATGGCTTATGAAATACTTTGCAATCTCTTTAGATGTCTCTGGAGCTCTGTCTTGGACTATCTTTGCTCTAAGGGCCAAAGACTCCTCGAGCAAACACAGCACCACTATTCCCCCTGCCACACACCACTTCCAACAAGTGGCTCATCACACCTCTTCTTTCTCACCTATTCTCCTGGTGACCGCTAGTAAAAAACCTGGGCACACACAGCTGGAAGCCTGCAGGAGTGGAAAATTCATCTCACCGGCCACTATACCCCAGGAAAAGACTGTGTCTGCACTGGGTGGTGATTATCTGCCTTTGCCCCAGGGCATGGCTGTGGCTGTGTTGTGGATGTTAGAATCACATAATCACAGAATCACTTGGGTTGGAAGAGACCTTCAAGATCATCGAGGCCAACCATAACCTACACTACCAAAATCACCACTAAACCATGTCCCTCAGCACCACGTCTACCCGTCTTTTAAATACCTCCAGGGATGGCAATTCCACCACCTCCCTGGGCAGCCTCTTCCAATGCCTGATAACCCTTTCGGTAAAGAAGTTTTTCTTAATATCCAATCTAAACCTCCCCTGGCACAACTTCAGGCCATTTCCTCTTGTCCTGTCGCTGGTTACTGACCCCCACCTCGCTACAACCTCCTTTCAGATAGTTGTAGAGAGTGATAAGGTCTCCCCTCAACCTTCTCTTCTCCAGGCTAAACAATCCCAACTCTCTCCGCCACTCCTCGTAAGACCTGTTCTCCAAGCAGGCTTCAACGTCCACCTCAGTACTGCCAAACTGGAGCAATGTGCCATTATGATTTGAACCCACGGACTTGTGACAGCTTCCCATTGACTATCACCTTACTGGAATGACCACCTATGGATCGCAGTGTCCCTGAGCTGAAATCTTCTCTCTTGCTATGGAACTTACTGCAATTTCAAAACACAAGAAGGGTTAATTTGCAGTCTAGAGTACGCCAAAATGAATTTCATCATATAGGCATTGTTGCCTATTATAAACAAATTACAAAAAACGAAGCAAAATCTAAGGTCTGCTAGCATAAGTTAGCGAAGAGAGAGAACAGTTTATTTGTTTGACTATTAATTCTGAGGTAGTAGTGGATGACAAAACCTAAAACAAAAATGGATTTGCATTTCTAGGTAAAATGTTCGTTACCTTTAACTGAACGTGGCTCTTAATTTTTTAAGCATTTATCTGTTCATCCATAGAGTAATTTAAATGGAAATATTTTTACAGGTCATATAGTTTGCGTTTTGACTGTAAAACTAGGAACAATAATTTCTTGAAGCTTTCTACATTTTTCTTGAGAAAGCATTAATTTCTTAAAGAACAAGGAAAACATTAGCTACACAGGTCCAGCACAGAAGTGCCCCTCCTTTACTATTCCCTAAAGTAAAGTAGCTAGAACCTTGTATATGTAACCAGCACCTTAAATTGCATTTCTTTGTTCTAATTCTGGTACGTACTATCAACTAATAATGCACATCCCTGTTCATTAGTGCGCTGCTGTAGGGTCACATTGGAAAGACCTCTTCATTACTCATGCACTGCTTGTCAGCACATGGACTGGAGCAAGATTACTAATACATCTGTCTAATTTTGCTGAGAACATTGATGTAAAATCGGTATAATCCACTGTCTGCACAACCAGAAGCCTGTGTGATTGGGGGAAAAAAAAAAAAAAAAAATCTTGTTTTTCTTTTGAAACATCCTAGGTGGTAATGAGGAAAGGATGCGAGAGATCCATTGTGCCTGATTTGTAGACTGCAATAGTTGTCCAACCCCTTTATTTCACAGATTACCGCATGTAATTCTGAAAACTAAAAGTCCACTGAGGGACATGTGCTAGCTTTGTAGGGGAAATAAGAAGGTAAAAAAGGAGAAAAAACTGCACATCCTAATAGATTGTCTTATATGACTTTTATCACTTTTAAAACTTAAGACAGAGCCCTGACTTTGTACCAATTTACATTAGCAGAAGTTCTCTCCCCATCTTATCATTTGGTATGGCATAATTTATTTTTTTTAAATGGCTTTTGCAAAATAAATGACTGTCCAGCATTAATTAGGTTGATATTTAGCATCGAATATGAACATTCATGGTCATTCCCATTGTCTTCTGCTGCTTCAAAATAAACCACCAAAAGCCCCCCAGTATCCAAGCAATCTTCTCACCTATCATGGGTATCTTCCTAATTAGGAAGATGGTAATAAAATACAGAGTGGAATAAAATATAGGGAAAATATGATCTAGATGATCTAATTACCCTGTCTGTGACCGGGATTATTTCTTGTTCTCTATTAAGTGGAGTAGAAGGTTGACATTAAAGCAAGCAAAAGGATTTCTACTCTTCCTCAAGGAAACTGGAGTCCTAATAACTGTGGTAGAGAACAGCAACCTGTAACATCACAGGGTTAGGTGTCTACATCTCGGCACCGTCCCTGCTGACTGCACCACCTTGCTTCACTGACATAACATAAAATACTATGCCCACTTATTAAATCATTTGCATTTTTGATTGTTTATACAGACATTGTAACATCTTTTAAAATTTTTCTAGCCTTACTTATCATAAAAGTACAGTTTCCAAAAGGAAACCTTCAAACACTTCCTATGTTTCCAAATTTCAGTGCAGTGGTTTCAGGAAAAGAAGTCACAGATACTACAGACAATTTTACTCTGTCATTTCTATCTTCTTTATAATCAAATCCCACCTCTTCCCAGGACTCCAACAAATCTGGAGTGTCTTCAAGAGCTAGTTGTTCATTTATATTTTGATGTACTAATCAGTCACAAAAATCATAAGGAGACAGAGTGTACTGTAACAACTTCATAGCTGGGTAAAGAGTATAATTTTTAACAATAAACTGTATATTTTGGGGAATTTAGTATGACCCTGTCTTGTGCTACTGCTTGGATTATTCCAAGCTATGTACCAATGGCATACATATTTTGATTATTTACAAGACTGGAGTACACCAATGAGTACTACAATATAAATGTTGTTATCTGAGACTTCCAAAATAAAATTAAACTTTATGTCACTTTTCTGAAGATGCAGCAGAAAAAATGTCATAATAACTTATTTTTCAGTTTACTTGCAACTCTGAAAATAAAATCAACATCTGCTGTGGATGGAGATAAAATCCTTTTTTCTTGTTTCTGAACAATCAAACATTTGAAACACATCTAAAGGTAAAAAAAATTGCCTTCTGGGTTTGAGTCATTTTGAAATTCCAGAGTTTTACACTGAATTTAAAGTAGATGTAAAAACAAAAATACCAAATACTAAAACTGGAAATTGGTATTTAAGTATATCTAAGTTGAATATAACAAATCTATGCAGATGGAGAGAGAGAGGAAGAGAGCAAGCTGCCAAACATATTCACAAAATCTAAAAGGATTAATGAAATGTCTCAATATCAACAAATCTCTATGTTTGGCTAAATGATATTTTGGAGAAAACATTTTGTCTAGTTTAATCAGTCAGCTTGATGCAGCTTTCTGCATAAATTCTGGAACAGCAACTGCCAGTAGCTGAAGATTTGTCTTTCTCCAATTCATTCTATAACTCAAAGTAGGAAAGACGCTGTAGGTCATGTCATGATGTTCTCCAGCCCCTTTCCCACCCCAGGATGCTGCGGATTTCAGGAGGATCCACAAATTCAGAAAGGGATTAGGCAAAGTCACGAAGGATAGATAAACTGATGGAGTAAGTTGCCACGGCATAGCAAGTTGGCACATTGGCTCTATGCTTTGCCAGAAATTGCAGAGGTCACAAGACAATGATCACCATGTACAGGCCTTTTTTTTCAATAAGTAGCAGTAGCAATTGTTAGAGGCGGGATGGCGCTTAGATGGAGTTTGGTCTAGGTTGCACAACTATTCTCACATTGCAGTGCTCTGGAATTACTTTTCTTACTTTCCTATTTGACTCATGGCAGTGAATCCTTTCCATCTGCTTTTTGCTCTTTTGTTATCTTGATTGAAAGAGACTACATTAGCAACAGGTTTTTCACCCTCTCCCGCATCTGCCAGCCCTTTCCTTTGAACCACTTTTCATCTCCCCGTTCCACTTGCCCCTCTTGAAATTTTTTATTTTTTTTAAAACTAGAGCAAAACAAATGGCTTCCTGACTGAGAAGCCTTCTTTCATTTTGGTTTTGACGTATTCTTTGAGCCAGCAATGTGCCCTTGTGGCCAAGAAGGCCAATGGCATCCTGGGGTGCATCAAGAGGAGTGTGGCCAGCACGTGGAGGGAGGTCATCCTCCCCCTCTACTCTGCCCTGGTGAGGCCACATCTGGAGTCCTGTGTCCAGTTCTGGGCTTCCCAGTTTAGGAAGGACAGGGAACTGCTGGAGAGGGTGCAGCGAAGGGCCACGAAGATGATTAGGGGGCTGGAGCATCTTTCTTATGAGGAAAGGCTGAGGGAGTTGGGTCTTTTTAGTCTGGAGAAGAGAAGGCTGAGGGGGGATCTCATCAATGCTTACAAATACTTACAGGGAGGGTGCCAGGAGGAGGGGGCCAGGCTTTCTTCAGTGGTGCCCAGCGATAGGACAAGAGGTAACGGGCACAAACTTGAACATAGGAAGTTGTACATAAACACAAGGAGGACCTTCTTTCCTTTGAGGGTGGCAGAGCACTGGAACAGGCTGCCCAGAGAGGTGGTGGAGTCTCCAACTCTGGAGACATTCCCAACCCGCCTGGACGCCATCCTGTGCAACCTGCTGTAGGTGGACCTGCTCTGGCAGGGGGGTTGAACCAGATGATCTCCAGAGGTCCCTTCCAACCCCTAACATTCTGTGATTCTATGATTCTCTAAATGAAACTAAGATTTTACTTGATTCTAGGTCCTGCTTCACAGGTCTCCAGCTTTGGGTGTGGAGACTACTCAAAATTAAACCCAAATTACTGAAAATGAAAACTTGCTAAGAGACGAGACAAGAGCCAATGTAAATTCAGAAAAATACCAACGAACTCAGTCTAATTACATCTGTGTAAAGCCATTTTAATTTAAAAAAAAACCAAAAAAAATTACTCTAAGAAAGAGGAGTCTAGCATCAAAGGCCAGCAATGTTGTGTCTTGCTTCTTTTGTTGTTGTTGCAGATTTAAGAAAAAAAAACTTTAAAAAACTAGCACTGCCTCCACCCTGCAATGCAGGCAGAATTTTAATGTTCCAGGCCTGTGAGTGCAGTTCTGGTGACAAATAATTTGAATTACATTTTGAGGGTTGCAAGGCACCAAACAGTCCTGAGAATTTTGTTCGTGAAAAGTAATAAAATAAAGAGGAAATTGGGCTGCCACAATTCCGGAACCACAGAAATGCAGATTCTTTCAATAAGGGCAGCTGACAGACCTACGTTTTTATCAGTCTTTGACAGGTGTGTTTAGGTTTCCTTGGGTTATTGCTCTCCGACCTATTAACCTCCACTGAGCCCAGATTTCACCTCTTACAGTCAAGATCATGCAGGGATGCTTGGGGCAAGTAAATAGAAACCTCCAGAAAGTAAATAATTTCTCACATCCCTAATCTTCATGCCACCCCCAAAAATCTCCTCATACAATAAAATATATATAAAAAAAAAAAAAAGGTGTTATCGCCTAAGCATAAGGAAACATACTATGCATGCTGTAGTATAATGTATTTCCCCTATTAGTTGTTTCCTCTGCAGGCTGCTTCTTTTTCAGGAATGCCAGACAACCACGGTAGGTAAATGTGGACTGGGAAAGATATGCATAAATGGCAATTTTACTGCAAAAAGTAACAACAGATAGCACCATGGGTTTTATTATTTTTTGACCTCCTATCTTCTGACCTCAAAAAGTGCAGTTTCCAGTGTCCAGCTGTGCAAATATCTTTTCCTGCATCATCACCGTTGTCAAAAATCTCAGAAGATGGAAAATAACTCCTTGTTATATCTGTGCATCATTGGACTGAGGATGATACTCTTGAGTTGTAACTCGGCATTGCCCACTGCCTTCAACAGGACCATTACAGTAACATGCAGGAAGGTGGTAAAGAACTCCACAGATGCTGCACTAATACTCAGAAATGAGACACCAGGGCTTTTTCTCTCCAAAGTTCTGAACACATAGGATGACAGGGCTTTGGCCAAGATCCAAAGCAGGGAAGTTTGTAAAAGAATTGAAAAGACCTGGTATGCAGCCAAAGGCTCTAGTTATCACTAGTTTTGAGGCTGGCTTCCTCATTTTATTATTTAATGCACATTTTTCATTTCTTGCATGGTACCCCAGAGTACAACACAGTTGCTTTGGCCTCTAGGGAGAAAAGTACCTTGCTCAAAAGAAACCGAGGAAAACTATATGCAGGTTATTATCTCGTTGCCGCTTCGAGAGGGTCACAGCGCGTGTTCCAGCGCGTCAGCTCTTTTCACTAGTTCCTTGAAGAGACAAAATATTGTCACTGCACCATCCTGCCACCTGGTAGTCTCGCAACAGTCCACTGATGCTGATAGATAATCCAAAACCATGGTCTTGCTTCACAGCAGCGACCTGTGGGACTCGGCATTATCAGCCCAAGTTGGCAGTGAAAACAAGACCCCACAACACAGCGACATCAGAGTTGCACCCCAAGATCTGCAGGGGACTTAGTGGAGTACCTTGTCCTACCCTGCTTGCTATGGCATCTCACATATGTACTTTATTACCTATTGAGTGTAATGGGCTGTTAGCTAAGTAGAACAGTGCTACTAATGGGTTCTGTTACAATATAATGCTTCGTTAACAGAGCTCTCAAAGAAATCAACAACTTCAAAACTCCCATAATCAATCCAATTTAATCTGATATATGCTCTGTCAAATTGCATTTCAAAAGGCTTTTATAATACCAAAATTCAGTTATCTAGTAACAGCATTAGCAATGTTAATTTTCTAATCAGCACGCAAAATCATTAATTATCCATGCCTTCCTTAAGTAAAAGCTGCAGTTCCTAATCAGTAACCTTACAGATCCTTTGATGTTTATGAGTAGAAAGGGTACATTCTCCTCTGGAAATACCTGTGAGGCTTTTGTGAGTGCTGGCGTGTGCACTGAACACGTAATTGCTTCACTGAGTCTGAGCTTCTCCAGTCTTCTTTGCATCTCGTGCCATCACCCACACCTGCGCCAGGCTGGTGCTCAATGCCATGAGCAGCACTCCCTGCTGGCCGTCGCTTCCAGGAAACCACACTTGGGGGTCAGTCTCGCCAGCCCAAAGATGCTGGTTTGCCATCATGTCTAGCCTGTTCTGGTGTCAGCACAGTATTACGCAAAAAGTCTATAATCGCCAAGGGGATTGGAAATATCCCCCCAAATAAGAATGGTAATTCTTAGTCATGAAACGGGTCCACCTATCTCCAGGTGGTGGCCAGCAGTGAATACTTCCACTGAATGTTCTCCCAGCGCTCCAGTGTTTACAGCTTCCGGGTATTCCCGAGTAGTTTGGCCTCATGGATCTCTTCCCCCAGTGCACAGTTAATCTGCACTTGAGTCCATGCAAACTGGTTTGCATTCCCAGTTTTCTTCTGACGAGAGTCCCACTGGTCTACCACTCATCATGCAAAAAACACATCCGTCTGTTTGTTTGCTTTTAATCTGTTGCATACAAACATTGTTGGGGAAATGCATTAAAAATATATGAAATAAATCATTTTAATTTGCACCATTATTTCTGAAACTCTGAAATTTCATCCCACTCTCTGGAAGCAATTGTTTCCATACTTCAATTGTTATTAAGAACTCAGCACGTATATAAATTTTCCTTAAAAAAACCAGCCCAAAAACAAACTGAGGAATTATTTTCAGAATTTTTTTTCAAGCAAAGATTAATGTGTGAGAAGCTTACACTACATATGTAATAAATTATTAAAACAAAAATTAAAAACAGAATAGTAAAACAATAGCTCAGTGACTGTTCTTGCCCTTTACAATCAGGGAATTAATTTTGCTGGGAAAAAGTGTACTCCATGCTCCAGGAATACACCGTCTTAAACTTGATGAGAAACCAACAAGCAATTGTACACCACACACTAAAATTAAATGACAGCTTTAATGGTACTAGGGAAAATGAAACATATTGCTAAGGCTATAAACTTGTTCATGACAACACTGTAAGACAAAACAAGAAAATATGCATAAATTTCTATTTATTTTTATACTAGTAATAGATTGTCATGTAATAGTTTATTTGCTCTTTTAAAAAAATCCTATTTTTCAGACAGAGTATTTCCAGACAATAAAGACAACCATAAAATACAACCATCATGAAGTTTCTTACACCTATATGTAAAAATGTAAATGGATCTCAAATTGTGCTCCGGCTGTCAAGAAGCTAGTCAGGGAATTTAGTTCCTTCCAATCCTGCTGGTAACAGGTTCCTCGGCCTCAAGCAAACTTTCCACTTTTCTTTTGTTTGTAAAATATTTGTGCTTTGGCCTGAAGAACACTGAAACACTTTGAATGCCTTGTTCAGCTAAGCATTTAGAAGTATGCTTAACTTTACACATGCACGTAATTGCAATGACTTTGACTTAAATAGATTTCTGTGAAAAAGGATGAAAACTAATTTTCTCTGAGGTGGGCCCTGAAGAATATTATTATGTGTACCCTGTTTTTAAAGCAGAATTGCCAAATGCACATTGGATGGGTCATATAATAATAATTATTTTCACTTGTAGCTTGGCTGTCCAGTGCATTTACTTTTCATTGATAGGAAATAATTTATTTCTGAAGTATAAAAGTGCCCCCTTCAACTCTCGGAAATGGGGAATAGGAACATGCCCATTATAATTATTGGAAATAATTATTGGCACTGAGTAGTTTACACCATTTCTTCAACTCTTTGTGTATTTTCAGTTTTTAAAATAATAGGCTGTTGCTGATGAGAACATATAGATAAAATGAAACTTCTGTCTTTGGCATATAGCGATTAAACTGTCGGTAACTGGACCTAGGGTCATTTTGCCTTACATATGTACCTAGGAGATGCTACTGCACGTGCAGCATATATAGCTGGGCATGGAATCTTTCTGGAATTTCCAGCTGTCCTAGAAACTATACAAGAAGGGGGTTTTAGCTGATTCTATTATTTTTACAAAATAAAATGGAAAAAAAATCAATAGTTAAAGTCACTTCAAGGAGTTACCAATTCTGTAATTGGGTAAACCGACGTTATGTGCTCCAGCAGAAACCCTTCTGACTCCTTTTTCCATACAAAATAAACTACCTTTGACACATGGCAACTCAATCAGGAGAAAAATTAAGCCCTATGTTTTAAAAAAGTGGTGTCCTCAAGCACACCAGTGCTGGAAACCAGGTCCCAAATGCCTGATGGGTAGAAAACAGCCCAGATCACTTCTGTTCTCTGCGGCAGCAGCAATGGGGAGCTCTCCTCACGGCCACTAGCTGATGGACTTTTCCTGGTGTTGAGAACTGGAGACCTTTCCTTTTGCCCCCACCTGCACAGACTGCCTGCCTTGCTCTGGATGTCTGCTCTGCTCAGCCCTCCTGCCCCGTTACAGCAGACAAACAGCAAATGCATCTGAGCAGCAGCTGAAATAATCTTTTCACATTCCACATATATAGTGACGCGTTCAGAAACTTAGTTAATGGATAATGCAAACACTTCTGAAATCCCCATGTGAAAGATACTGAAGAAGGCAAAAGCTTGTTGGGTTTTTTGTTTGTTCGTTTTTTCATTTAGGGAAAAATATCAGCTGTGAAGAAACGACAAAGGAATGCTGCCGAACATGATTTTATAAGCAGGTGCTTTCACAGTAGGCAATAGGGTGTCTGGCTTCCACTGGGAACCAGGTATCTCATGCCCTTGACTTTTTTTAACTTTTTAAAATAACAAGAACTTTTTTTCATTCAAAAATGCCCTCTTCCCATCCACAAATTATGTTCCCAACTACAGGGCATGACACTGAGTGAGTAAAACAAGTCAGTGGGCCTGGGGTCTTTTTAAGTTACCCGGTGGACGTTCATGCTGCTCCAGGCCCTCCCAATGTCCAGGTGCAGGGGCTGGTGAGGGCCAAGGAGCTTCCTGGACAAGTCCTGGTCCAGACAGCTGAAGAACCACCACATGTAGGAGCACCATAACACTTATCCACCACTAAGCCTACACACACCTAGGACATTGTATGAAATGCCATCTTCATCCTAAGTGTCCAAAGACACCTCCACAAGAAAAAAAGGTGTTATGAACAAGCTGAGAATTTCCATTTTCTGTCTCCCACTACATCTTTCATTTAAAATGGTATTTCAAACTATGGACATATATATTGCACAGGTGCCATTTATCCACCTTTAGGTTAAAAGCATTCCCAGTTATAATAATTATCTCTAATGATATAAAATTAGGTACCTATCATTTTCTTGTAGCTGATTACTCCCCTGAAGCCAGCCTGATGGTTAGGCAATAGTGTACTCTGCTATCTAGACTCAAGTTACAACTGAGTATGTGATATATTGCCACTTTTAGTTTAGCCTGAAAAAGAATTGTTGAAGTAGATAATTATATATTTACAAGAGAAAAAACTGTGAAAAGTTCATTACCTAAACATGGGTTTATGTCATTAAATTAATGACATATCATTTATCATCCTACCCAAATTGGTAAGCAGTTCCTGGAATATTTATCATGAAGTCAATTGAACTATCTCTTCAAGAACAACTGGAAAGGACATGGTTAAGAAATATTTTATTAATATATCCAAAGTTTAAATAGGTGCCATTAAATAACTAGAGAAATATTTTCCACAGAAGATATAAAAACATTACAGCTGCTCCTCTAGGTTTTGTGTTCAGCAGTTCACATTGCATTTAAAGCTCGGTTTCAGAATTCTGAACATTTATGATGGATGTACATTTGTCCTATTTCCAGCCCTTCTTCCGGGAACAATTTCGAGAGTTCAAGCAAAAGAGCTGCAGCAAGGCAAAATGGAGGAAAGAAAAATTCCACACGTTCTTCTCTAGCATCTATTATCTACGTGCCGTCTTCCATTTATCTTTCTTGCACTGCAACGCCGGCCCGGTCTATTTGTCTCCCTCCTATTAATGAATTATAAATATACTCGATAATTAAAATTCGGTATTTACAATCCTGGCTATGCAGTGGCACAATGTGTGATGCAAAGCTGTCGCTCTGTGTTAAAAGCAAGGTATGCAGCTCTCCAGGTCTTCTGGCAGCATTTCAAGAAGTCTTGCTAGAAACACTTAGCCGACATGCTCTTACGACACAACCAGAGTGTATTAACCCTAAAGAGCAAGCAAAAATCCCACATAATTTCAAGGCATACACACAAGCACTAGCTGTTTTGCTTATTAAAAGATCTAAAAGTTTTTCCCCTGATATCAACTATTTTTGGAGTCACTTATAGTCACCTTAGGGGTTGCGATGGAGCTTTTAATGACGGTACTCGCTGCAGTAAGCCTGAGGCTGATGATCAGGGTTTATAGGCTCCTACCTCTATGGAAGAACAGCTGATGCCCTCTCCAGCGCCGCTGCCCGGCCCCCTCCCCTGCCAGGATGCGGGTGGGCAGACACCAGGCAGCTCCTCGTCTGCATCCCAGCCCCCGGCAGCCAGCCATGGAGGTGGGCACGGGATGGAGCTTAACGCAGGTTTGCTCCAATGTTCTGGAATAGCAGCATCCCCCCCCATGGCTTTAGTACAATCCTACCAGCTTAACCCCATCGCCATCCTAAAACCAGCCCTGTCTGTTAGCCGAGTGCGTGCAAGTCCCTTCCTTAGGCCAAGCTACGCCGGGACGGCAGCAGCAGGGACACCGGCACCCCGCAGCAAGGAGTGCCACAAGCCCGGCGCGGGAGCAGTGCCAGGTCTGGGGTGACCATGAGGCAGCAGCAGCTCTGCAGGTTGTTAAAGACCCGTGAAACAGCATTAATCCAACACAACACCCGCCCTGGTGTTCCTCGCTGAAATGGAAAGTACCAGCTTTGCCCATGTTCACCTACTTTGGAGTTTTACTTTTTTTTTTTTTTTTTTTTTTGAAAGGTGTGTAAGATTTATACCAGAGATTCTTGGTTCTTGGCCTGAATGTGAGATAAAACAAAACAAACAACAAAAAATACCCCACAACAAAGCAAAGCCATCATCCCCAGCACATCTGAAAACCATTTATCTCGCTCACACCTGATCACATCACTAACCCTCTTCTTACAAAGGCGTGAATGTTAGAAGGACACTAATATAAATGCATTTTCTGCCCCCATTACAGGCGGGCTTTCCTTCCGGTCAGTTTGTCTATTTGAACAAAGATTGCCTTAGCCACAAATTAAAACAACCACCATTGACTACGGCAGCCTTTCGCCTTACAAGAAAGCCCTTTGTTGTCATAGCTTCACAGCAAAGTTGGTTTCTAGTCCTTAAGACAAGAAAGCTTAACTTTTACATTGTTTCAGTAAAAACATGACCTCAGCCTGAGGAAAGGCTCTTCTTTCTGTTCTCCCTAAGGACAAGTGAAGAAGAGACTTGGTTTTCATTTCCCACTTCTTCCCAGGAAATATTTTTTGCCCACTGGTGCTCCATGTCCTTCTCCCCATTCCTGGGTACCAGAAGGCATCACACTTCCAACAGACAATCACAGGAACGTGGAAAACACAGATCGCAGGGATCACCAAAAAAATATGTATCACTAAATCACCCCTGGTATTAGTCCTGATCAAACAGTGCTGTTGGCAGGGTCCCTTCATAACTCTTGGTGGATGTGATGGTCAGAGAGGGAAGAGAGAAGACAGGGTAACACCACATCAGGCGGTTCACTGAGATGACTCTGCTCACCTCCACCTGCCCATTCTCATTTTTCTAGGATGCCCTCATTACTGCCTAGACCCCTGAGATGTGCTGTAACCTCTTGAGATTCAGAGCATGCTCTGGGCAATACCACGGATGACGACAGAGCAGCTAGAGGGGGAGGACAAACTGCTGAAGATCACCGTCATCCTGTGAGGATGTGGAGTGGGACAGACAACTCACTAAACACTTCTACAGTGCATGTGCCCATCACCATAGTGATATAATTTCCACCAATAGTGGAAAACAATAAATAAGTGGAAAGAGGTAAGCAGAGCATCTAAAAAACAGTTAAACATATTAGTTGCTGCTCTGGGCCAAATTTCAGTTTGGTTTTACATCTCTGCAAATTCTGAAAATTGTCTAAAGTCTCTGAAGTGTCTCTGGCTTCCACGCCCTGTGAGGGACCGCAGAGCACTGAGCCAAAGCTTTGCCCTGGGAATTTCCAGCTACTCCATTTTTTGTTCTCACACTCGGTGCTCTAAATATGCAATAGGATGAATATTATCGCAGAGTTATTATTTCTGTCATAAATTTTAAAAACTACCTATATGAATAACTGTAAGTCAAAGTCCTCCAGGGACTGCCATAAATCCAAAAGCTGCCTGAGTGCTGGGTTTAGTATTTCGATCATTGAATCAGCTGAAAGAAGTATAACAGTGCATGTGCAGAAGGACAGCTGTCTGTTAGATATACACATTTACACAGACTTCCAGGCAACAGTTTCAACCAGAAATTAACAACAACATGGTTCAAGTAAGTTTACTCCTATCCATGCTTCAACTGGAGTACAGGGATTTGCCCTGCGAGGATGTGGAAAGCATCAAGTCTCTTAAAGTCTCTTTTGGAAAGCATCTCCTAAATGTTTACAGTTGTCTAACATAAAGACAAAACAGAGAGTTTTGAAGATACTTGTTTTGTAAAGCTTTCTCTTCATAAACAGGGAAGAAAATAAGATGCTTTCACATGCACCTGCTTCTGCAGCTGCACCTAAGACACTATCCCAAAATGCTGTAGCGTAGCCTCAGTGACCTCTCCCTATCATCCCAAGCCTCTTTTCTCGGTGACAAACACTGCCAACCAAGTGCATAATTTGACATGCAAGTAACAATCCTAAGAAAACAAACAGTTTGAGCTCCATAAATTAAGCCGTTGCTCAAATTCTCTTGCAGATATGTGCGAGAAAGCCAGAGCACAGGCATAAGTCATAAATATATACAGGAGGCCCCAGAGGAGAAGAATCCAAGTCCCACTCTTGTTCTGCTTCCTGTGTAGTTTTCCCACTTGACAGAAGGGAGCAGAGATCAGTGCCCTTCCTGGGCAGGGGCTCTCCTGGGTGGGGTGTAGGTGCAGAAGAAGGCGGCTCCAGGAAGGTGAGGGTTGCCAGCCATCATCTCTTCCCTCCTCATGTCCTGAACACAGCCAAAAAGTCGGAATTACCAAGGTAGATGGTGGAGTGGCTGAAATTTAAGATACTCCAGCAAAAATCTGCAGTCCTTTGGGACCACTGTCAGGTGTGACCACCTCCAGGGAACTGGATCCAAATAGACACCAGGGACCAAAGCGTCTTCTGCTTGGTCAAGATGACCACAGAAAACAGTGAGAAGTACTACAGTATAACCTCTAATGTATGCCTCCTTCTACAAGGAATGGCTGGCTGCCGATACAGGCATTTCACCCACTGCGACACTGGGAATGGCCACATCCAGGCTGCCCTCCACGGAGGTCTACTGTGGGTTACAACTAGTTGTACAGGGAGCTAGGATTGTGGCACATGCTGGATTTTAGGAAGTCTGAGCCGTTATTTGCTCTCTTGAAGTCAAGCATCAGGGTGGCCACATTAATTGAGGTGACAAACACAACTTTGTCAGTCACCCATGCCACAGATGCAGGGAGACAGTCTGCTGCACGGCTGTCTTCTGACAGGTTTTGGATGCTTCGATCTCTCTTTGGACCTACTGACAGAGGTGAGAAAAAGGGGTAGGCTCCCACTAAAAGCTGGAGTGGTTCTGTATTCTTAATATGGAAAGTTACAGGCTGCACCACCAAAAAAACCCATGTAGGATTTTAAATCACTTTGCTATTTTTGTCTTGGTGAAAAAACTATGGCACCATCTTATTATGGTCACATATCCTTAAGGAACTTATCATCATCACGGCATTAACAATAGGTACAACGTTTTGAAAGACTGACATTGAACTTCATAATTTTTAATTAAGTGTGGAGCACTTTTTTTGGGCCAGGAAAACGCCCCAAAGGATTTTATTTCAGTAGATAGAAACTGCTAACTTACTGTACCAATAATCCAACAGTTTGCAGACAATATTTTCACAGACAGGACCAGATAGGAAGGCAGTGCATTATCTTAATGCACATCTTCAGAAACCAACAGGCTTAAAGCTACACCTGTGTGTTGCATTTTTGGTTACACACATTTAACTCTCACTAATGGTCCTAAGATCTACGGGGTGTGCAGTCAAGAAAGGAAAATGCCTCATGTAAGCATGCTCTCTCTGAACTGGAGAGACTTTACCCTTTAACATTCTCCTGTCTTTTATAGCCACACACAGGAAAAAACCTTCTTCATGCTGCTGATTCCCCTCATTCACGTTCTCTTTAATGACTTGACTTTATTTGTGCAGTCAATTGCTCACAGACATGAACAGGAAGGTGGCAATGCAGCCCTGCTTGACCATACCAAAGCTAAGGGAGGCAGAAGTTGAGGCCATGCAGAGCAGTTTCTCAAGGCGATGCTGCTGGCAGAGGATATCCACACCTTTTCAAAGGGGTAATTTTGTGCTGGATCTCATTTTAATCTCACAGACACTATATAAGTGCAGGGAACTGCAATAATTATTATTATCCTATTACTGTAATTGCTCAAAGGATTTTCTGCTAGTCTCCCATTTAGCATAGTATGTGAAAGACTGACAAAGAAAATGTGATTAAGGTGTGAAGCTCTGGTGCCTGCCAGCTCTACTGAAGTGCAAAAGATTCCCATCATAAACAGTAACTGAAAGAATGATGGGCTTTCTGGGGCTTTCATCAGGAAATAAAAATACAGGAGTCCTTCAACATCTGTCAGAGACCCAGAGAAGAATGGAGGAAAGCAATCCAATTCATCTGTATAAACTGTCTTTTGTGGTGCAACACCACCACTCCCTCCTTCCATTCACTCCCTTAAAATATTAAAGTATTGACCATGATGGAGTCTAAGGCTGGCTGAGGGGAGTAAGACAGAGATGGAAGCAGGCAGTTTTCCCGAGGTTGTATAAGGATATAATTTCTTCTCTGTTCGTAACCAAGAAACAAATGTTTTATGCTGTGTCCCTTCCCGTCCTTTCCCTACAGTAGTTAAGCTGATGGCTATTTGTAATCAATACATTACAGGAGCTAATGACACGTGCTGACCCCAGATGCTGCAGCAGCTCATCCCTAGGTGTGGGGCAGGAAGGAGATGGGTGACTCAGCCCTGGGGACGCCGGATGCTGCCTCCAGCGCAGCAGCACTTCTCCAGCACTGCAGGGCTTGGGAAGCACCGTGTCCAGTGCTTCCACTGGTATTGCTTCTTGCAGACTCTTTACATTTCATCGTGAAAAGATGGGCCACATAACAGTAAAAAACAGGGAGTGAGAGGAGGATGGCTGATGGAAGACAACAGAATTTCCCCTCTAACTCTTTGAACAGTGCTTTTTAGCCTTATGGTCTCCCACATCTGCTGTTCTCCCTGGACAGACACATGGACTAGTCATTACTTCGCCCTCCGTACTAAGTTTTAAGCTTAGCATAACCACACGTCCACCTTGAAGTTTTTCAAAGTCATGTAAGCTCACACCTAATTCACAAGCACCCACCACACCTTCCAGCTCTGTCTTCAGAAGCAGAAAATTCCCCCAGTAGCGAGCAGCGCTGCTCGTCAGTCCTTCCTCTGCTCTCAGAAACCCCAGCACTTCCCCAGCACTGAATAATGCTGTGTCATAAATACATGGCTCCTGCTGCGTCTTGAACCTCTTCTCCCACCCAACTGAGGGTAAATGGAGGGGGAACAGAAACTTCAGGTGCAAGGTCTCAAACTCGTTCAACTCCTTATGCAAGGGTTAGGGTCTGCGAAGGTCCCTGAAGAACCGGGGCAGACCCACCGCCTGCCTGGGCTCCAAATTGTCACACGTGCCTGGTGGAACCTCGCCAATTATACACTGCCCACATGCACTTGTATTAACTGCGCCTGTTCTTCTTCTGAGTTAGTTATCTAAAAACACCTTCTAATTTTCCAGCTGATTTTAGTAATAACTGTATAATAAATCATTTAAGAAAATCATTTAATGGATCGAGTGGTAGTAAACAGGACGCTGCAAGTACAGCTATTAGTATACCATAATTAATTGCTGAGGTCTCATGTTACTCTTTCTCCCTGTTTTAATGACTCATGGTATAAGGAAATAAAACGTTTGTCCTTTTTTTCCTCTTTCCATCTATATTTGCTATTCAGAACAGCGCAGCAGATCATCAAAGACAGGTATGGGAGCACTTCTTGTATTCCTTTATTCAGGCTTTTGCTTTCTGCAAATATCCTTGTGCATTAAATCTCATTCATCATCATGTTTGTGTTCAGGCCACCATCTCTTCCAACATGCAAAGCAGATGAAACCAGGGACTTCCAAAGCTAAATCCATAACTCTTGGTATCTTAAGGTAACAGCCCAAACCCTCCAGGTGAAAGCAGTAATAGATTCACATCCTCTGTGGCTCATAGAAAATGAAATACTTGTAACATACATGACCGTTAAGTTGTATTTGTAGGTAGACTAGCCCGTGAATACAAGTAAGAGGGATTAGCATACATTTGTTAGCAAAAACACACTTAATGGTCTTTGATCGTATTTACCAAGCTTATATTACTGTTGCTTCAAGCCATATTCCCTGCTGTGGGGTTAGGAGATATTCTTTCTTAGGAGAGGAAAAAACCACACCATTTGCGTCCACTGGAAGTGTTTTTCAAGGGAACTTGAGAGAGGCCCCCATAAGTCCTTACACGCCATGCCATAAGCCTTGCTGCTACGGGTGTCCCACGCTGCCCCTCTGCGCGGGCAAGACAGGGTGCCAACCCCCCAGAACAAACCTTGGGCCTCTGGGAGCTGCACAAGTGTGATGGCTGGATGCAAATAATGCTGACTATGGCATCTCTCTAAATTAAAGACCAACAACAAACCCAGTAGGGAAGTATTTTTTTCTGCTTGCCTACTCTGCATGAGTCCTATATTCAGCACCAATAGACAGTGAGTAGTACGTACAAATAATGTATTAATGACATGACGATTCACCTGTGATTCTTTCAGTCTTTGATTCAATACTGGATTTATCTGGAGAAAGTGGATACCCAACCATAAAATAATTATGGGTTTGATACAGACATTAATTAAGGCTGGCTCATTACCATCTTGCTGGTCAGACTGGGTGATCAAAATGGTCCCACCTAGCCTTAAAACCCAATAACCTGTGAACATGATTACATGCCATCCACTCTGCCGTTTATTTTGGTGACCTTCTTTACTTTTTCTTCTTTAAAGCACTGGTGCTTACAGTCATCGGACAACGTTTCATCCCCTAGACTGGTTTCACATCTTTTCTGTATCATCCGTAAGGACTTGTAACTTGGATCACTTCCATATGGCACTACTCCTGACCTGTCAGCCACACACTTCATAGGGCATTTGTCATCCTGCAGCAGATGCAGATGTATGTCCTCCCAATACCCCTACGTCCTCTTATGCTCTTTTCCTTGGGCATTTGCTTGTGCCTCCAGACGGCAATTCCTATTCTTATCTGTATAATAATGTATCACTCAAAGTACTACCGCATGCTTTTACCAATCAAGAGAAACAATGGACAAGGCTACTGATTTTTTTTTAAAAAGGACCCGAGAAAGAAAAAACCCTGACCAGCTCTCAACTGGAGGCCACGCAAATGGCTAGATACAGAGACAGCATTAAAAGGGTGTGCAAACAGCCCCAAGAGCCAGCTTCCTACCTGAACTGTGCTTTCTACTTGGAGTAGAAGCGAGAAAAACTCCTTAGTCAGTCAAGAGCATGTGACTATTGATTTTCAAGGGAAATTATCCTCCCAGCTGCAGCATTTTTTCAAAAGTCCATTCTTAAACACTCTTCTGAGTTTAAACAGATGGAAATGACCAAGGCTGGAGACCTTTATTAGCAAGCCTCTCCAGGACAGATCCACACAGAAAACCTTGAGGAAATGACTAATACAAGGTCCTACACAACTCTGCTGAGACTGCGGGTCTGGAAAGTCTTGTTCCTTTTTCCCCCCATCAGCTTAGGTGAGGAACCAAAGCACTAAGTGTACTGATGTGGATGTGCTTTTTTTTTTTTTTTTTTAATGTTATAGCTTTTTACTCCTGAATTTTACATGAATTTATCTGTGCTTGATAAAGTGTTTTTCACTTATACTCAATAATGTTTTCCAGACCTGAACACAGCACCATCCAGACCCATATCTCACATTAACTAGTAGTGTGAAATACTGCTACTGTACATCAGGAATATTAAAACAGAACAGGACAAATAATACGCTACATTTTGTACTCTCTTTGCTCTGCAAGAATTTCCTGTCTTTCCCCTGCCTCTACCTTGAATATGTATTACACGAATCATTCTACCCACTGAGGAAACAGATCTCACCCTAACACTGGGGGGAAAAAAAAAAAAAAAAGCACCATGTTTTATCAGTTAAATCTTGAACAAAAGGAAAATTAAGCATAACACATAACTGTGAACAAAATTAACAAAACCAGAATATTTTGTAAAATAATTCCTAATTATTTTGTGTAATAATTTCTAATACTAATATATGCATCACCTTTTGTACCACAATGGGAAAATGTAAATTCCACATCCATTTAGAAATGGATTTGAAAACTGAGGCAAACAAAGCATAAAAGTCTAAATTCCTTCCAGTAATTAACGCTCACTAACTGTGAACCTTCCTAAAACCTATTTCACCTGGGACGTGGCAATCCCAGGCATAAATACAGGCTGGGCAGAGAATGGCTGGAGAGCAGCCCTGAGGAGAAGGACTTGGGAGTGCTCATGGATGAGAAGCTCAACATGAGCCGGCAGTGCGCGCTGGCAGCCCACAAAGCCAACCGTATCCTGGGTTGCATCAAAAGAAACGTGGCCAGCAGGGCACGGGAGGTGATTCTGACCCTCTGCTCTGTGCTTGTGAGACCCCACCTGGAGTACTGTGTCCAGTTCTAGAGTCCTCAACATAGAAAGCACATCGAACTGTTGGAACAGGTCCAGCGAAGGGCCACTAAGATGATTAGAGGGATGGAGCACCTCTCCTATGAGGATAGGCTGAGAGAGCTGGGGCTGTTCAGCCTGGAGAAGAGAAGGCTCCGGGGAGACCTGATAGCAGCCTTTCAGTATCTGAAGGGAGCCTACAGGAGAGCTGGAGAGGGACTCTTTGTCAGGAAGTCTAGTGATAGGACAAGGGGTAATGGTTTTAAATTGGAAGAGGGGAGATTTAGATTAGGTATTAGGAAGAAGTTCTTTACTGTGAGGGTGGTGAGGCACTGGAACAGGTTACCCAGGGAAGTTGTGGAGGCCCCATCCCTGGAAGTGTTCAAGGCCAGGCTGGATGGGGCTTTGAGCAACCTGCTGTAGTCAGAGGTGTCCCTGCCCATGGCAGGGGGGTTGGAACTTGATGATCTTTAAGGTCCCTTCCAACTCTAACCATTCTATGATTCTGTGATTCTATGATTCTATTTGATGGATATTCATTGAGCATACCTGAATTGTACGAAAAGGCGATGTACAAATAAAAATTAAGTTCAAATTTTACAGGCTTAAGGAAGCACTATGCAAATGCACCATAAAAGCAACTGGGAGAGCCTGCATGCAGAAGTGGACAGAATCTACCCTACAGAGGGTCTGCAAGGGAGAAACAGGGGAAGTAGTATGAATAGTTAAAAGCTGATATATTTTAATATCAGTATTTGAAATGTGTTAAACTCTTTCCCTGCAAAGAGTCTAATAAACAAGCTGGGAACAGTGTGCTTTTGTTTCTCTTGTGCTCTATTTGTATTTACAGAAAAAAACCCTGCAGTCACGCTCATGTTGTCCATGGCTTTAGAATACAGAAAGGTACTGCACAAGATTGCATTTTTCAGGAGCAATGGTTGCATATAAATACAACACTAAAATAGCCTGTGGAATACAAGAAAATAGTAGACAAAATGACATTCTTTTAAAACAGGCAATTATGTACCAGGGGTCCAATTTCTAAACATGTATTTAAAAAAAAAAATAACAGGAGTTAAACAATTTAATACTTTTAAAAAAATCGAGCTATGAGACCAAAGAATGAGAACCTGTTCACCTTGCAAAAAAGCTGATTCCTGTTATTCCTTCATTATAATGGGTTCCAGTCTGTAATCCCTGCTCAGATATTTAAAGCACCAACAGCTCTGTCTGGGGAAAGAACTGCAGGACAAGGGCCAATATTTGAACTGGAATTTGTTAATGTTAGCATAGCTGGCCAAAACCCAGCAAGAATAGTAGCTTGTTAATAAGAATCCAGGTATTCCCCCTTGAGTCCAACACAAAGCTCATCTATGATCAGCTTCCAAGGAACCTGGTAAAACGGAAGGATGGACAAAGGTGGCGTGTATGCCACATACTGGTTCCAGCTTCTTTCCATAAGGAACCAGGAACCCAACCAATAGCTATTACTTAACAAATCAGGCAGATGCTTCACCAGGTCCATGGGAAAAAGAACAGGGAAGAAAGAAAGTCCTCATGAGGAACACTACTGAGGCAAGACAGCTGACCCATGAGTTATTACACAGATAAGGACAGATTTTCCAAAGTGCTCGGCAGTAAGCAGTACCCGTTGGAAAGGCAGGTGTTGCTGAGTAGTCTGGAAAATACTACAATGTCTCTGACTGCCAAAATGTAAGAAAGCCTCTCTATTTGAACCTGGGTGCCTGAAAACAGCCATCACTCACATAGAATTTTTAAGAGTACTCAACCCACAACTGCATTGACAAACAATTGAATACGTATCAGCATTGTTAAAAGCCAGTAAGATTATTGTTATTATTAAAAATAAATAAGTTACATAAGAACCCAAACTAGATAGAGGAATATAACAAACCTTCTGAGAAAATGGTTAAAAGTAAAGCAACATCAAAATTTCCAAACTAGATGCTGTGATCAGGTAGTCTTTATTTTCCCAAATTCAGGAGAACAATTCTTAATTTACACAGGAATAAATTCTAGTTTGACCTTGTGTCCCAAGATGTAACTTTGGTATAGGCATGCCTAAGTTGCAGAAGCAGACTTGGTTCTGTACTAGTCCAAAATCTTTGCCTCAAGCCAACTACCCAGAGGAATGCAAATCCAGAGAGGAGGCCAATTTTTCCCTTTAATTACACTGGTGTAATTACACTGGTTCTTCACTGTTGCACTAGCACAGATTTCATCCCCTTTAAATCAGTCATATATGGAGGCATAGAAACTATGAGAAAAGATTATCTGATCTAACACACTTAAATGCAAAGAACTTCACCTGCTCACAATCTGAATTTGCACAATTCATAGTAGTATCTAATACTGTTAAGAAATCAAAGCAGACGGCTTCCTCTCTTGTGAACAAGCAAGTCTCAAAACAATCAAGACGTAAAAATGAAATGCATGAGCTATTTTGACTAGCATACAAACTAGGATTACAATGATAAAGCTGAAGTTAATCAATTTAATTTACTTGTTAGAGAGCGTTGTCCTACACAAGAAGTACTGCACTGCATTGGCTTCTGCAGGAGGAATGAGGGAACCCAACCTTTGCTATTAATCCTCTGAAATGAAGATTAAACTATTTCTGTAGCCTGTAATAAAGCTTTTGAGTTTACAGTTCTAGCCAGTCCAGTAACATGCTAGGACAAAAATCTTATTTCATGCCAGGGAAATGCATGTTCTGAATTTTCACTGAAGAAATCTGACTATATTTCAGCAAAGGTCCATCATTTATTTTCCCAACAATAACCTTGAAAACTAAATCCAGACTCTGATGGATTGGAGGTATTGATGGTTGATTTTCTCTCTGCTGTACAGCCATTTATAAGTATCACATTTAGAGCAATGAAACTCTTTGAATATGGATCTTCTTTTATCTTAAAAATATACAGAATCCTTCTTACAGAAAATGACACCCAAGTACCCATATATTCTTTGATTCCATCAGCAAGTGCTAATAATAGAAATTTTAAGAGAAATTGTTTTCAATAACTGGAGTCCAGCTTGAGATAAACTCCGCGTATTAAAGCAAAACACTCGCTTCAAATGGGTTTTTGTAATCGATCCTATTTTAGAAGGGTACAATTTAATCCAGTTCCATTCTTCTAGCCAGCTGGCACACTATTTGCTTTTGCAGTTCAAACCTGACTGTATGGTACGCCTTTTTGGTAACTCTCAATGTACTCCAAACTGCATCCTTGGGAATACTGTACTGCTCCTGATAGCAAAATAGCATTCAGCTGTATGAAACCTCACTTTCTAAATAAAGAACACCATGGTTTTAAATGACGCTGATTATTAAACTAAGGTTGCACTCCTATTGCTAAATTGAGTTGTAATTATAAAGCAGAATTAATAACCAAATTTAATGAAAATCCCATTATGATGCAGCTTAGCAAATCAAAGCTGAAACTGCTGTAAGTAAAATGACAGATAATCACAATATAAAGGCAATACTACATTCGAGTCTACTTCTTCAGCTTTCAGGCTGCCTCATCAGAAAAGTTTACTCCAATGTGACTTGCAAGCACAAGCCCAGACACAGACCCACAGACAGGGCAGGGTGAGGAGGGAGGTTTCTGTCTGTCCTCGGGGCTGCCTCTGACCTCGGTGGATCTCACCCAGAATTGGCATTCATGCTGCTGAGGCAGAATCAGGCCCTCCAATTTCAGGTCATCAACCCCATGTTAGTCCAGAGGGCATAAAAATCAGAGAGACTAGCTCTTGGAAAAAGAGGAAATTTATTCCAAGCTACCAATTTTTTAATTCCAGTGGTCTTTTCTTCTTCTGATCCATGTGGCACAGAAAAACAGTTCTATTTCTGGGGCTTTGTATCTACTGGGATTAAAATCTGTTAAGAACTGAATTGTGCAAAAGATGAAACAAGAGGAGTGTCTGATTTACGCCAAATGACACTTATTAGGAACATATTAATCTCAGAATACACACGAAGTCAATCAGACTCAAAGAGAAAAGCTTTACTTTTAGTATGAAACACTGATGAAAGACCTGAATCGATCTCTTTTCTTCCCCATTTAGCCTAATCCTGTACAAGAACTGCAAGACTGACTATACGTTAAGGATTTTTGAAACTTCCACAGAAAGATTCACAATCACAAGACAAGAGCTGGAAGGCAAATGGTTCTCTCTAAAATTATACAGCTACCTCTGAAACGCATGCAAGCAGGTTTCATGTTGACTGCGTTGCTGAGATATACTAATGTAATAGAGGCGGTACGTAGAGCAGAGAAAATTATTTTGCATTCAGCTAAAGAATAAATATCTACAATCCTCTCCAAAAATCAACGCATTGCTCCAACACCTGAAATCAAGCTGAAGGTAGATTTCCAATCACGAGCAAAATTTCCTGCTTATAATGTGCAAACCAATGTATGCCAATAGTCAAATGTTTCAGCTCTGGTGTATTGTGTTCTGATGAGTAAGAATCTTGTACTATTCATGTTTTGCAATCATTTCAGCTCTCTCTGTCAGTAAGAGAGATTCTCTGAATAATATATGCAGTGCAAAAGAAATGAACAGAGTTTAAATAAAACAGGCAAATGGGAAGGGGAAAGAAAGAGGACTAGCTCCAAACTGATATAGATCAGATCAATTTTGCAAACTTACACCACAGTCTATCTGCTTAAGCAACCTGTTTCTTACGCATTCATGATGCAGAACACAAATACTAATGTTCTAGGCCTGTTTAAAGGAAACAAAATTGTGCACGATAACCATTAGGAGATAGATATTAAAAAGGATACAGAAAATCATTCCAGTTCCAAAAGTACTCCTGGGTGGGCATCTGGCTATACGTTTTTCTCAACGCAAAAAGAAAAAAAATATTCAAGTTTTTCCAATGTTGCAGCGAGTTACCTGCTAATATGCCATCCATAATCCTTTACAAGGGTCTGTTTGCTGTCCCTAGCACACGCGAGGGGCCGGGCCCTGAACCTTCCCACGTAACCTCCGCAGCAAAGGGAAACAGAAATAGAGGCAACTGGCCATGTCTCAGCGCTTTATGCTTGAACTCACATGAATATTCATTTCAGTCCAGCAGCTCGAAGGCTTTTGTACTGTAGATTTGGGGATGTGTGCTCTGAGTAATTTCTACACAAATAGCAAGATCCAAAGTCGCTGTTTCGCAGCGGTTCAGCAAAGAGTTATCATTTCATATTGCCATTAAATCACTTAATTCAGAGCTGATGGTGGGGGTTCTTTAATTAGGTTTGAAAATCTCACACATCTGCGCTTTAGAAGCCTCTGTCAAGCCAGCAAATTCAATCACATGGAAGCCGGTGTCCTCCAGCTATCAGACAATTGATTTTTGCAGGATTCTGCTCATATTTAGCTTAAGGGACATACGATATGTTCATTCAGTTGTCAGTCAGTTTGCCTACGTTCCATTAGAAGATTTGTTGTTTAAAGAATATTCTTCAGTATTAAAATGTTTAAAAAAGGCACGAGCAGTCAAATTATTGGCACAAGCCTGCAAAATGTGAAATAAATACAAACTTGGACTAATGCAAACATACATGTTGGTTTAAGTGGGAAGTGCAGACCTAAATTAGGCCTGCAGTATTACGCCTATTTAATACAGACACGTACAGAACTACATGAGCACATTACATACACATAAACATACACATTTACTTTCCCCCTCTTTCTCTGCCTCACCCCATACTGTAAAGATCCATCATCTCCAAGTCACTAAACTCTTTGGAACTGAAACTGGGTTTGGGAAAAAAAAAAAAAAATCAGGTTAGGAATCACTGTTTCTATAAATGACAGCAAATATAAGGGGAGAGGTTTTCCTCAGTTAAAACAATGCAAAACATAACCTAAGGTGGTTGGAATGAGAGATAAAAATCTGCTGCGAATAGCCTAAATGAGGAAAGTTTGGGGCAAACCCTTTTTGAATCTCTGGTGTCAGTCTTACACAGAGAAGTAGTTCAATTTTAGACAACTTGAAATTTATGCAAGTCAGAGCTAATTCACTAACGTTCCAATAGAAATACGGTGCAATACCCTTAATCCAAAAAGTAACAACAGCCTTGGAAATTATTTGGTAGAACTGGATGCGTAGGCAGACCCTAAAATAGTTGACTTCACCTAAAATTACTGATTTCAATATACAAGAATTTTAATCCCCTCCTCTTTCACTAAAAAATGAAAGTTTAAAAAAGCTACGGTGTCATTTGTCTTCGTGGAATATATAATCAGTGTCTGCAAAAGTTGACATGCATTGTCATATTTTCTGAATGAACTACACCTGCATAGATCTGATTCCTTCAAGTTTCAAAGCACCTTTTGAAATATTTTCTCCTTGTGGAATCTGATATTGATTTTCATGCTAAACACAACTAATACGTTGCTTAATATAGAATTCACACTTAATTGGGACATCAATCTTCCCTGCATAAAATGAATGGAGACATTTTGGCAGCTCAGATTTTCCTGTTAAATAAGGTGGCAAGGTCATCCGAAACTTGGGAGTACCAAAGACTCATACAAATAAATTCAGCAATCGTTCAATAAATTATACATGAGAACTGCACAGTACATTGTATGTTTACATATTATAAAGTGCCACAGAGATAGCTGTGCGAAAGTGGAGAGAAACATAGCATGTATTTTAAAGGCACGATGAACACGAAGACCTTCTCCACTATGTTTCTATTTTAAATTCGCTCAGCAATGTTGCTCAGGGCATCTACTTCCAGAGGCAATTCACTCTTGAATGAAGAGGAGGGATTGCAAAACTTAAAGGCCACTGAGGAAAACCTATAGACTCCCTTAATATGAACGTCAAAGTAGTAATGCTACTACAGTCTTCAGCTTTGCCACACTATACCCCACTGTCTTACATAATAACACAAATTCTGTTTTATAAGCCAGACATACATGAAGATAAATAGAAATTATGCTTTGCCACTCTCAGAGATGAAGCGGTATCCAGCACATGTTGTAACCACTGCTAAAGACCCTGAGGTGATTTAAATGTAGGAAGTTCAGTTAATTATACTTTCCTTTAAAAAATTAAAAAAGGAAGTAAATTTTTCCTCACTTGTTAAGGCCATTTCTTTTTCTGTTTTCCTCCCATGGTGTATGTGCATCTGTGTGTGTGCGAGGGCGTTTGTGTATAATATATATAGTAGGAAGAGAATATTTGTTCCAGTTGAGGTGGTCTGTGAAATCAAGTAGATCAGATACTAACTTGATTTGGCACCAATGTATGGATGCATAGAGACATATCCACAGGATGTATGCATTACGAGATGGTAAGAGACATTTACAACCTAGAATATAAGAGCAGGGCTGCCTCAAGTGACATCACCAGATCAACTGCAGCGTCAACCAACTCAGATATATTATCCTGCACACCATTGCTTCCTTCTCTCCTTTCCAGCCACTAGAAAAGCATTTGTGAGCACAAATATTATCATATATTTTCATGCACACGCGAGACACGCCACACACAAAAGTGAACAGGAGTAACTGTGGGGGTTGCGGACTGATCGAGACATTCATAATTTTTCTTTACAACAACAAAATTCATCTCCATAGAAACCGAGAAGCAAGAAACTATAGTAATAACACTAAAGTAAATGTCACATCAGGTTAGTCAGCAGAAGGCAGGAGAAGGGATTTTGTTCCAGTTAGAAACTAAGAAGGATTGCTGCCCCTTTTCCTCTTCTGCAAAGGGTATCTATACTAAAGACAGACTTACTGATGTATTTGCAATGCAAGATAACGATGTGGTTTCCTGTTATTTCCAGTGCAATTTACCCGTAAGGTGGTCGGATCAATGGCACGTTTACTTACAGGCATTTGTTACAGCGAAGCTGTTAGCTGTTTCAATGTTGTCTACATGAGGAACCAAATTAAAAGGTGCTTCGGATGCATTGGGGCTGGTGTTATGAAGAAAAATTGCTAATCGAAAAGCAGTATATTCCTGATCTGTGTTCCTGATGAAGAGACCACCTACAAAAAACAGAAAAAAAGCAAAAAGCAAAGGAAGCAGGGTGAATTATTTGCAAGCTACTTCCTACCTTGTAACACCAAAGCAACTGTCTCTCCCAAAGCTGCACAGTAAGGCAAGTCCTGAGACTTTAATGGATAAGGAACTAATCATATTCATAATCACAACCACTGCCTTTAAATCACTGTCCTCAATCGATTTTAACGTCCCTGATGCATTCGTGCTTTTTTTGACTTCTCAGTTTCCAGCCTTTCATACACAGATACCCAGATTTGTCATGATTACAGTGACCTCTGAAAGTGTTTAGCCTCCATCTCCCTGATACCGAACACACTGGTGAATCAGCTACTCAACAGCCTCTTACATTAAGTGGCGGGCTGATTAAGGGGAACGATGCTTTCTGGATTTAAAAAAAAAAAAAAAAAAAAGAAAATACCAACTTAGTATAGGATAATCCGCACTGAACAGGAATATAATGAACTTTGCTCATCTGCAGCCATGTGTAGGCAGGGAGCAGCTCAGCCTTATTAGCAGCATCTTTACAAGTCCACGAAAAATGATGCAGTGATGGAGCTGAGCTGGAAAGAATTCAGATAGCTGCGTCCCATCCGAAACACGTCCGAAAGGAGGGAAGCAGGAGGCAATGGGAAAGGGGTGAGGAAGGGGCACGGGACTACACGCAGAGACCTACAAAATCCTAAACTTTCCAACTAAGAGAAAGGAAAAGACGGGCAGCATTGCCTTTTACCCCCCACCCTTCCCGGCTACCGCAACCCCCCGCGCACACAACTCGCCATCCCTCCGGGAGCCAGGCAAAAGCGGGGGGTGCCGGAGGGGCCTGAAACAGCCCGGGGGCACCAGCTCCGAGCCCCCTCCTCCCCTACCGATGCTCCACAGCCCGGAGCCGGACGGAGTTCTGCAAGAAGGCGAACATCCTCCCTACCGCACGCGAACACGCAGGCACATCGGGATGGACACACGCACAGGCGGCGGCAGACATACACAAACACACGCGGATTCTCCCTGAAGGCAAGGGGGAATGGGATGAGCGGTGGAGGAGAAATCTGCAAACTGCCTTCAGAGCCTCCTTCCCAACTCACTTCGGAAAAGGATGGAACCCCTGGACACACGGACGCAGCCCAATGCAGCGCTTACCTATTTGCACGCTGCTAGGAAAAGCTCCCATTGCTAGTCCCCAAAAGCCAGAAAACAACAAGACAAGCTGTCTGCAAATTATCCTCATCTTCTCTTTTGCCTCTCTGTCTCGCCTTCTCCCGCTCGCTCGCTCGCTAGATGCTGCTCAGAGAGGCATTGAGGACGAGGCGGCTACAAACAAAACCAAGAATTTAAAAAAAAAAAA
>VZSF01009037.1:42906-67120 GCA_013398295.1 Chionis minor | reverse complement strand
ATTTATTTTTTTTTAGGGGGGAAAAAAAATGGAGCTTTTTTTTTTTTTTTGTGCCTAGACCTTGCTTTTTGGTGCCTTTGGATTTTTCTTCCCAAGCCTTGGAAGTTCCCCAGAGTGGCTGCCAGAGGTCTGGCGATATTGCAGTTAATAATTAAAAGATATATATAATAAATGATAAGTAATGAAATCATCCAACAATAGCTGTATGTTGGAGAAGGGAGCTTCTAGTTTTACACATGGCTTTGCAGAGAGATTTCTGTCAGTCGCAGGGAATGATTGATCCAGCAAATTAATTTTAAAATGTTAATTAAGTAATACGAAAGAATATTGCTTTTTGAGGTGAACTTTGTGGCGGTGTGTTCAAACACACACATTTGTTCCAAGACCAGAGTTTCACCTGCTTTCACTCAGGTTTGCTTTCTTCATCTATTACCATAGCCCACGTCCCCAAGCACTCCTGTTTTGGCGCGAAAGACACCCCCTTTAATTGCTGCAGAAGGTGACGGTGAGTTCTGAAGCATGATTGTGAGTTCCTTAGCCTCAACCACATATCCCAAAGAGCAAAGAAAGAACATTGAAAACATATATATATAAAAAAATATATATATATATATAAACTTATCTGTATGGGCATGTGTAACTATGCGTGACTCTGTGTGTGTGTGTCTGGGAGAGTGTGGAGTTCTTTGAGAGATTTCTTTGCAGATAAATGGTAAACAGACTTCACCTGCATTTCAGAATACTCATTCTTTTATTTTTCAGTAAGTCTTCCAGTTCCCTTTACTTTCCCTCCATGTATTCCCATCCTTTCCCTGAACCTGCAGGCTCACGCTTTGTATTATTTACCTCTGCTTTTGCTCTTGCTTGCCTTTCTTTTCTTCTTCCTTGCCTTGCCTCCTTCATCTCCCTAAATTCTCTCCAAAATATGGTTCTTCCTTTCTTCCATCCTTTACTATTTAAATTTTTGACTTTGTAGATCCAAGTAAGAAGTAATGAAAAAGGAATAATATTTCCATTCCTTAATGGCTGGGTGTTTCTTCACCACTAGGAGCAAGGGAACTTGGAAACAGGTAAAATATTTAGTTAATTTGGTGACACATACTCATGTGAATTCATGACAAATAAGTGTAAATTTACAAATAAGTATAAAACATTAGGATTTTAGACGTGCATCCATTATAGTGCCACAGCAAGTTATTGCCTACCGGCTGAGCTAAGGAGTATGCTTTGGTCTTTTTCAAATACAGTGGTAGCATGTAATTTAATTTTAGAGTCCACAAGGAACCATTTCATACAATGGTCTGATCTCATCTGACCAAGAGTCTCACCCAGCACTTCCTACATCAAGTCTGCGGCAGACGATGGAACTGGAGTAATTTCTGTTGGAGATGGAACATACATTTCAGTGAAACATCCAATCTTGATTTAAAGACTTCAAGGATAGGAAATCCATCACTTCCCTGGGTAAGTTGTTCCAGTGGTTACCTACCCTTTGTTAAAATCTGCTTTTGTCTAGCTTTGGTTTCTAATGTTGACTATCAGAGACGAACCCGGTATTCCTGTAACTCAGTGCTATTCCTGGAAATAATCCCATCATCTACTTGACACTCCCCAGCTTAGACATCTCAGGATCATTTTTGCAGCTATGGAAAGAGAGGAAAGCAAGGGGAAGAGACCACCATAGCAATTTTGTTTAAAAGATGCAAGCGGAAAAAAAGAAAGCTGCAGCGTCAAAGGGGAAGAATCCCATTTCAGTAAGTTTTGAGAAGGAAATGGCAAATGATCAAGTAATTGATCACAAGGTTTACCTTACAGAAAAACTGGAACAGGAAAGGTAACAGGGATGTAATCAAGTTTAAGGCTGGAAGGGAAGAAAGGCAAAGTAAGTTTTTAGACTCACTGCTGAGTTCACCTTAGCTGACTGCCAGGTGCCCACCAAGCTGCTCTTTTATTCACACCAGGACAGGGGGAGAAAATAAGAGGAAAAAGCTCATGGNTTGTGCCTAGACCTTGCTTTTTGGTGCCTTTGGATTTTTCTTCCCAAGCCTTGGAAGTTCCCCAGAGTGGCTGCCAGAGGTCTGGCGATATTGCAGTTAATAATTAAAAGATATATATAATAAATGATAAGTAATGAAATCATCCAACAATAGCTGTATGTTGGAGAAGGGAGCTTCTAGTTTTACACATGGCTTTGCAGAGAGATTTCTGTCAGTCGCAGGGAATGATTGATCCAGCAAATTAATTTTAAAATGTTAATTAAGTAATACGAAAGAATATTGCTTTTTGAGGTGAACTTTGTGGCGGTGTGTTCAAACACACACATTTGTTCCAAGACCAGAGTTTCACCTGCTTTCACTCAGGTTTGCTTTCTTCATCTATTACCATAGCCCACGTCCCCAAGCACTCCTGTTTTGGCGCGAAAGACACCCCCTTTAATTGCTGCAGAAGGTGACGGTGAGTTCTGAAGCATGATTGTGAGTTCCTTAGCCTCAACCACATATCCCAAAGAGCAAAGAAAGAACATTGAAAACATATATATATAAAAATATATATATATATATAAACTTATCTGTATGGGCATGTGTAACTATGCGTGACTCTGTGTGTGTGTGTCTGGGAGAGTGTGGAGTTCTTTGAGAGATTTCTTTGCAGATAAATGGTAAACAGACTTCACCTGCATTTCAGAATACTCATTCTTTTATTTTTCAGTAAGTCTTCCAGTTCCCTTTACTTTCCCTCCATGTATTCCCATCCTTTCCCTGAACCTGCAGGCTCACGCTTTGTATTATTTACCTCTGCTTTTGCTCTTGCTTGCCTTTCTTTTCTTCTTCCTTGCCTTGCCTCCTTCATCTCCCTAAATTCTCTCCAAAATATGGTTCTTCCTTTCTTCCATCCTTTACTATTTAAATTTTTGACTTTGTAGATCCAAGTAAGAAGTAATGAAAAAGGAATAATATTTCCATTCCTTAATGGCTGGGTGTTTCTTCACCACTAGGAGCAAGGGAACTTGGAAACAGGTAAAATATTTAGTTAATTTGGTGACACATACTCATGTGAATTCATGACAAATAAGTGTAAATTTACAAATAAGTATAAAACATTAGGATTTTAGACGTGCATCCATTATAGTGCCACAGCAAGTTATTGCCTACCGGCTGAGCTAAGGAGTATGCTTTGGTCTTTTTCAAATACAGTGGTAGCATGTAATTTAATTTTAGAGTCCACAAGGAACCATTTCATACAATGGTCTGATCTCATCTGACCAAGAGTCTCACCCAGCACTTCCTACATCAAGTCTGCGGCAGACGATGGAACTGGAGTAATTTCTGTTGGAGATGGAACATACATTTCAGTGAAACATCCAATCTTGATTTAAAGACTTCAAGGATAGGAAATCCATCACTTCCCTGGGTAAGTTGTTCCAGTGGTTACCTACCCTTTGTTAAAATCTGCTTTTGTCTAGCTTTGGTTTCTAATGTTGACTATCAGAGACGAACCCGGTATTCCTGTAACTCAGTGCTATTCCTGGAAATAATCCCATCATCTACTTGACACTCCCCAGCTTAGACATCTCAGGATCATTTTTGCAGCTATGGAAAGAGAGGAAAGCAAGGGGAAGAGACCACCATAGCAATTTTGTTTAAAAGATGCAAGCGGAAAAAAAGAAAGCTGCAGCGTCAAAGGGGAAGAATCCCATTTCAGTAAGTTTTGAGAAGGAAATGGCAAATGATCAAGTAATTGATCACAAGGTTTACCTTACAGAAAAACTGGAACAGGAAAGGTAACAGGGATGTAATCAAGTTTAAGGCTGGAAGGGAAGAAAGGCAAAGTAAGTTTTTAGACTCACTGCTGAGTTCACCTTAGCTGACTGCCAGGTGCCCACCAAGCTGCTCTTTTATTCACACCAGGACAGGGGGAGAAAATAAGAGGAAAAAGCTCATGGGTCATGATAAAGACAAGGAGATCACTCACCAGTTACTGTCACAGGCGAAACAGACTCAACCTGGGGAAAAATAATTTATTGCCAATTAAGAGTAGAGTAGGATGGTGAGAAACAAAGACAAAACTGTATAACACAGCCCCAAACACACACCTCTTCTGAGGCTCAACTTCAGTCTTTCTTTCATGGCTCCTCTCCCTCCTCCCCCAGAGCAATGCAGGGGGATGAGGAATGGGGGTTCTGGTCAGTCCATAACGCTTCCTCTCTGCCATTCCTTTCTCCTCATGCTTCTTCCCTGCTCTTGGTGTCAGTCCTTTTCAATGGGTACAGTCCTTCAGGAAAAGAATGCTCTAGTGCATGCTCTCCACGGGCCACAGTTCCTCCCAGAAAATCTGCTCCTGCGTGGGCTTTTCATGGGCTGCTGCTTCCTTCAGATTTCTCCACCTGTTGCAGCGTGGGGTTGTCCACAGGCCATGGTGTTGATATCCGCCCCACCATGGTCTTCTCCATGGGAGACAGGGAGAGGCTCCAGCGGCTGGAGCAATTCCTCCCCCTCCATCTTCTCTAACCTTGGTGTCTCCAAGGCTGTTTCTTTGCCATTTTCCTCACTCGTCTCATGCAGCTGCTGTGCAGCATTTTTCACCCTGTCTTGAGGTACCACCAGCATCACTGATGGGCTCAGCTTTGGGCAGTGGTGGGGCTGCTTTGGAGCCAGATGAAATGGGCTCAGTCTGACATGGTGGCAACTTCTGAGGTCTTTTCACAGAGGCTACCCCTGCCACATCTGGTGTGTTGTGTCATCCCTCCCCGCCCAAAACTTGCCATGTAAGCCCAGTACAGCTGTGCACTGCCAAGCAAGAGCAGAACAGAAAAGAGAGTTTGTGTCTTTTCCAGGTGGCTGCTCGACAGCTACTGTGTGAATCCACTTCTGAACGGGGGGCTCTGGCTCCCCCTACTTCCCTTCAGGGAGACTGTGAAGATTGTGGTAGGTGATTAAGGGAAAGAGGGAAGCATCTCTTGAGTCACACAACAAAATATCAGAGTAATTAAGAAATTGTTTTAAAATGTTTTATTGAATGTATAAAAAGCACGGAGGGGATAGACTAGAGGGGGCCTGGAGAGGAACTGCTGGTTGTTGCTGGCGAATGCTTGTTTTGCCTTAGGGCACGTTAACAGCTCATGTTGGCCTTGCCTGGAGGCCACCACTGGAGAAGACTGGTCTTAAGCGCATCATCTGAGAGGCTGACTATCTGCTGAAGCACCTGAATGAATCCCGCTCCAGAAGATGCATGAATATGATGTTATTTTTCCCTCTGGCAAGGATTGGAAACCTTTGGCTATTTTCTTGATCAGATAGTCTTGTGCTTGGACTAAATACATTTATGAAAAGGCTCCAGAGGAACAAGAAGAATATGAGAAGATCTGTGCTACAGAAGAAATGAAGGCTGTATGTTAGCCAGGAGGAATAAAACTGCAGAGAAGACAGCAGAGGCATTCGCCTTATGGGAATCCCAGAGGAAAAGCAGGATATGGAGACAGACACTTTGCAGTATGGAGAGAGTTACTGTTGCATGTGTACTGATAAATACCCACATGCGGAAGTGGCAGCTTTTAGTCATATTTATATATTCTTGCAGCCAAAATGTACATCCCAGCTATAAAATCTATTAAAGAGCCATGTCATTATGTGTCGGGAGGCATGTAACTTTCTGAGGGAGAAGAGGACTTGACTGAGGAAAGGGTGAATTGAAGCTGTGCTAATTATCAAGGCTAGGCTGAGACAAGAGTACAGAGAGGAGGAAAGGAGAAAAGTGATTTTACTAGCAAGAAACACAGAAATAAAGATCCACCACCACCATGACGCCTCCCCACCAGCCCCCCCCCCAAGTTCCAGGTGCACCGAGACAGTGACAGTGTGAGAACAAACAACACCCTGACCCTGGCCTGCGTGCCAGCGCTGCTCCGTGAGCTCCTTCAGAGCAGGCAAATGTCTCCGCCACAAGGGCCCCCCATGGCACAACAGTCTGGGCACGGAGTTCCATCCCAAAACTGAATTCAGTCATTTAGATTACTCTTGCTTCAAATGCAATTCTCATTGCAGCTTTTGCTGTGTGGTCACGGGAGATACTTTAGCAATACATGAATGATGGAGAAAACAATTGACTCAACACCCTGTCCTTTCTTAGTTCTTTCTTGCCTTATGAAATGTTGTAGCTCACATATCTGTCAAATAGATCCATTAGACTGTAAACTCTGGGACAAGGCTATGTCTTTTGTGAAGTGCTTAGCACTTCTGGGCAATAAAACGTAAATAAAATACAAATCATCTATGTAGATTTTTTTACACTCTACCCTTTTGTATGGTCTCACATCACTTTTTGAAGTGATACCAGCGATACTGAATAGATTAGCAGGGCACCAGAACAAGATAGAGATTCCTTTTAGTAGCAGAACTGATTTTCAGGAAATCAGTTGACAGTGTCTTCTCGCTTTTTTGTTCTTATTGACTTATATTTCATTCTGGGGTAGACAAAACAGGTAATTATTTTTAATAGTGCTTCTCATCAAGAGTGTTATGTAGATACTGAAATAAGTCTAGTACAATGCATTTGACTTTGAATAAGTTCATCCACTTGTCCCACTCCTTTCCACCATGCTATATGCTAACATTGTTCTTTATAAACTTACCAACCTTCAGAAATTAAAGTGATACGGTAAGAGACCTTGACCACCAAAGCAGAGGTTGTCGTGGTCATCCTGCGGAAAGCAAAAAATCCTGATTATGCTTTAAATCATGCTGATACCAGTCTGGATTATTTCAGTTTGAGAAAAATGTGGTAACACCGATATAATTAAGAACTGCCATATTAAGTTAGACAATGTCCGTTTAGAACAGTATCCTTTGTGTAATATTACCTGATAGTTCTTTATTAGGGAAGAGTAGGAGAAGCTGAGCAGTCTTTCATTTAAACTTGAAGGGGCTTTGGAAAGGTTCTTCCTTGCTGACTGCTCTTGCCCCCTGCCAGCCAGAGCTTCTTCTAAACTGAAGATTTCATCGAGATACTTGTGTTGAAGAGTTGCCTACGACCATTATTTCCTTATATTTACTTCCAGTGTCCACAGCATCCTACGCAAATGGGGTCTATAATCTCATTCTAAGAAAGTCGTTTATTTAGTTTGTTTTAAACCTCATTTTATATTGACCATTCCCTGGCAGAAAAAAAAAGATGTAAAAATCATTTAGCATGCTATATCCTCCGTAGTTTCATACACCTTTTAATATCACCCTTCAGCCACCTCTTCAAATATGAAGAATCCTACTCTCTCTGTTCTCTCCTCCTATATCCAATAGTCTATATCAGTTCTCCTTGCCACTATTCTCTCTGCTGCTTCTTATAGCTTTCTGAAAAATAGGACACACAGAATATGACACATCTTTTCAGGTGTAAAACTGGTTTCTGTTTTACTCATTTCCTTTCCTAATCGTTCCTAAAATGACATTTCCCTCTGAGCACGCAGACAATGTTTTCAGGAAACTAGCCACAAAGACTTCAAGATCTCTTTCCTGAGTAGTAATAGCTAATTTAGAGCTTATCACTGTGTATGTATAGTTAAGGTTCTTTTTCCCATGTGCGCTGCTTTGCATTTATTTTTTTTTATTTGGAATTTCATCTGCCATTTTATTGCTCAATCAATTAGTGTTGTGAAATTCTTTTGCAATACTTCCCAGACAGCTTAAGTCCCTGAGAATTTGATACAAGAGCAAAATTGGAATCTATGCCCTTTAAATTTGATCTCATCTTGGTTACATTTTTAATGGTATAATAGGTTTCTTCTGGGCCAGATTTATAACCTGGGCTGCATCATGGGATGTACCTGAGAAAGTGTAAAAATTTGAAGCAATGTTTCTTTCCTAAGTACAGCTTATTGCAGTAGTAAATGCCAGGCAATTCTGAAGGATGGGGCAATTTCCTCATCAATTAGAGGTGTGCGTGTGGGGAAAATTCACCAACTTAAATGCATTCCACCTGAGCCCATCTGGCCTTGTTTATACAGTGAAAAAAGATCAACTTCTGCTAATACTGGCTTCTGCCCATCGTTTATAATAATTCCTAAATCTGAAGTGAGTTATTGCTAGTCTTCTAGGTACGGTATGAGTTACACCAGCTATCAGTAAGTTTACATGAAATAATGTTTAAAATAAGTATATTTCATTCCTGGTTTTATACTTTCTCATTTGAGTGAGTGCTTTTGTAAAGTAGCAAAGGAAGGGTTCCCTGGCTATATTTGAGGTGTCTGGCTGGTAATCACCCACACTAGTCTGGCCAACCTGGTCATTCCCTGAAAGGGAGGGTATAAGTTAAGAAAGGCTACTCACCCGTATATTCCTCCACGTGTCATTGGAGGCATGCATATAGCCCTTCCGAATCATGCAGTACTTAATTACTGCCTTTTTAAACTGGGACTGGGATGTTGATTCTACATTTTCTACGTAAACAACAACCACAGTAACAACAAACTCCCCCCGTGGCTGAAAACTCTGCAGTGCAACTGAATTCAGCTTAGAATAAGATGTGAAGAAACTAGAAGAAAATAATCAGGAAACTGAAATTCGACTTAGGATAATTACAGATATTTGGAATCTGTATTATTATGAATAAAAATTGGTTTTACCTAAACAAAAAATATAGTTTCTTTGGATTCTATTGAGGAATAAAAAACATGTAAAACATCACACCATTTCCATGAAAAAAACCTCCCCCTCAAACCTTTTTTTGTTTCCCTTATTTTGCCAATAGTTGATGGAAAATATTTTTCATTTTCTTACCAGTTCTCATTAAAATCATAGAATGGTTTAGGTTGGAAGGGACCACAAAGATGATCTAGTTCCCAGCCCCCTGGGCATGTCCCACTAGACCAGGTCGCACAAAGCCCCATCCAACCTGGCCTTGAAGACTCCCATGCATCTGCAACTTCCCTGGGCCACTGTTCCAGTGCCTCAGCACCCTCATGGCGAAAAATTCCTAATATCTAATCTAAATCTCCCCTCTTCCAGTTTGGAGCCATTACCCCTCGTCCTATCACTATACACCCTTGTAAAAAGTCTCTCTCCAGATTTCTTGGAGGTCCCCTTTAAATACTGGAAGGCTGCTATAAGGTCTCCCTGGAGTCTTCTCCAGGCTCAACAATCCCAACTCTCTCAGCCTGTCCTCATAGCAGAGGTGCTCCAGCATTCTGATCATCGTTGTGGCTCCTCTCTGGACCCACTCCAACAGGTCCACGTCCTTTGTGTGCTGAGGGCTCCAAAGCTGGATGCGGTGCTCCAGGTGGGGTTTCACAAGAGCGGAGTAGAGGGGCAGAATCACTTCCCTCCACCTGCTGGTCACGCTTCCTTTGATGCAACCCTGCTGGGCTGCATGCACACATTGCTGGCTACCCTATCAAGCAGATCCCTGAAGAGGCCAGAGTCTACTCTCCTGAAGTCCAGGGTAGTGAGCTTGCTGGGCACCTTCCTCACTTCCCTAAAGATCTTGAACTCTACCATTTTACAGTCATGGCAGCCAACGCTGCCCTTGAGCTTCACATTCCTCACCATCCCCTACTTGTTGGTAAGGACAAGGTCCAGAATAGCTTCTCTCCTCATTGCCTCCTTTACCAATTGGAGTAGGAAGTTGTCATTGATGCATTCCAAGAACTTCCTGGATTACTTGTGCCCTGCTGTGTTGTCCCTCCAACAGATATTGGGGGATGTTTTGCTATAACCTCTGTGACATAATCTAAGCAGCAGAGTGAGGAAGATGTCAGAACAGTATAAAGAATGGCATCTGTTCACTACCTGGAGCACCTTGCTGTATTGACCTAATTGTCAGTTCCTGTAAAAAAAAATCCCCAAAGTCCACTTTTGGATAGGCAAAAAGGACAAGTCTGAATTCCAGATTTAGGGAGAGAAAGGGGATAGTGAAATTGCGGAGAAGAAGCCTCCACCCTGTCTTTTTAACTTGTGGAGTGAAGCAAATTTGATAAAAAATCTTCCAAGCATAATAACCAGGAAACCTTCAATACTGTTTGTACAAAATTATACTTATAGAATGTAACTGCAGTTTGATACAGTAAATTGCTCGTAAAAATTCATTTCAGTGAGGTTTATTGCCAATAACAATGATACTTTTCACCTATGTCCTGTGATCGAGTCTTACCTTTCCCAGTTTCTAACAGACCCATATGTGCATGTTTGAGAGAGAAATACCTTGGACCATACCATGTATACTGTCATGTGAAAGCATTAATTGGTTACATGAAACTATTTCTCAGGTCCAGGAAAAAAAACAATCAGGCAACCTAATGCTTTTCTTAAGACACACACAGACACACACACGCTCTCTCTCTTTTCTGCTTAATTTTCACATTAATTAGAGTTCATACAATATTGCCTTCATTAGAAGATGTGTTTTCAGCCCACAGTTTTGACCTTTCTGTATTAAAACTTTTATTATTCTCTTTATGGTAGGGTTAGAGTTTGCCTTAAATAAATCTGCCTGTTTGCCCCAGCAGGCTTCCAGCACCCTTCCCCCACACCACAGAAGCTGCAGGTTGGATAATTGCTGTGATTCAGCTGTAGCCACGTGCTGTGTTTTTGTAGAACTAGAATCTGTTTTCCTAGAAAATCAGAACAATTTTTGACGCCTTAAGTGGTGTAAGCATACCTGGTATTTATTTAAAAGTGCATGTTCCTACAAATATCCTCATAGTCAAGATATGTCTGCTTTTATCCAGTTATTTTTTCTTTAAAAAATGTATAATGGAGTTATCCTAACCAACATCAAGGTGGGTATGTCTGTTACATTACTAGGTGAAGTTACATGAAGCAAATCAGTGCTCTAATGATCTCATCTAGCACTAAAACCCCTTAAAAGCAATTAATTTTCAAGCTGCTGATTTATTTAATATTTAATACACAGTGATTCATACTCTGTGAAGCTAGTGATTATTCACAGAAAGATTATTCATGGAGCATCTTTCAAAACAGGTCAAATTTTGTCCTAATCATTCATGTAGACATATTTATAAAAATTATCCAAAATACATTTTGTGGCAAATTCCTCTGTCTTTAGTTGTGCTGAATAGCACTGTAATCTGTAAGTAAGCACAAGGAAAGCAGGGGTGCTTTTTGGGGAAGAAAATTCTACTCTGGGAAAGGGTGAAATTATCTAACCTTATGTCACTTAGAGCACTCTTTTAAAAAATCCATAAATGGTCCTTGCTAAAGCACATCATGTGGTCATTGAATTAGAAATGCAGGGATAGAATAGATTTCCAAAGGTTACATAGCCCAGTCCCCTGGCACTGGGGAATGATCAAATGCTGTAGAGCTCCCCACAGAGATTTTTATCTGGTACATTTTTTTTAGAAATTCTACCAAAAGACTTTCTGAGGGTGTCCTGTTCAAGCTTTTTTCTTCTCAATTTTTTTTCTTAATATATGACCTATATAGTCTTTACTGCAAGTTAAACTGGGTTCTTTTTATCTTTCTTATGAACAATTGGTAACAATCGATCATTGTCTCTCCTATTAACAATCTTCCATATCCTGGAAGATTTATCAAGTCTTTTCCTGCCTAGACAAAAAGAAACCCCTTTTCTGCAGTATTCCTTCATGGCTGCTGTGTTCTCAGCCCTCCTCTCTTTCTTAGTGTTTTCTGCTATATTCCTTCCAGAGTGATGACGTGTTTCGGAATATGGCACTGAAGACTGCTCACGCTGCTTCAGCTGCATTCTCCCTGGAAGAAAGTAGAACGAAAGGATTCTTACCCATATCTTACCTACAAAAATCTTGATAATGCGAGACTTTCTGCTTCCTTCCTTTGCAGTACTACTGCATTGTTGACTCAGAGGTCATTTCTAATACACTCAAACTTGCAGATCCTTTTTTCCTCATTTGGCATTTTAGGTATTTATTTCTCCTTACTAGTTATTGTGCTCTGAACTTTGTTTTTTTTAATTTTTTTTTTTTTTTAAATTCTGTGTTATATCTTTATTAGAACAGTTTTGAATTCTGAAGTTCTTCTCCAGACTTCTGTAACCCTAAAACATCCTGGTTTTGTTTACAAATTTTATCCATTTACTTTGTAATTCATATTTTAAATGAAAATATTGAATAGAGTTGGGCCTGGAATCTCTGAGAGAACCAGCTTGAAAGAAAATCACCATTTGGTACTGATAACTATTCTTTGGGAAGAGCTTTTCAAGCAGTCACACACTGTCTTTATGGTTCTTTTTTCTTGTAAAGGACATTTCCATCAATTTCCTGTGAGAATTTAATATGGAAAAATATTAAAAGTCTTACTGTACTCAAGATACAGCAAATTTATTCTTCTTCTTAATCAGTATTGCAGTTATCCTGTCCGAGAAGGAGATTAACCTGACTTGATATAGTTCTTGAAAAATCCATATTGACTGTTTTTATTATTCTCCAGGTGCTTGTAAGTTCACCATTTACACATCTATTCCATTTTTCTGTAGTCCATAGTTAGGTGAAGTGTTCTGTTTTCTTTGGATTCTCTATTATCCCTCTTTTAAAGATACATGATTTCTTGTTTTCTGAGACTTATCCCCATCATATGACTTCTGTGTAATCACTGATGCTTCAAATACATTGTTATTTATTTTTTTATGCACTTTGAGGTACATTTAATCAGATCATGGACATTTTAATGTATAGAACTCATTTAGAAATATTAGATATTGTATCTTAACCACTAAAATTCAGGTATTATCCTTCAAATAGTTTAGAAGCTTTAAAAGCAGCTTGAAAGAATCTCCATCATAAAACTATGCTAGTGGTGTTTGAAATGACAAAAGCCTCTTTCACACAGGTAAGCAGGACACTTTTAAATCTACTTTATTGCAGTTCTTTGGAAGCATTTCACTTTTTGCTCCTTGAAATGTTTTCTTATTGCATTGTCTTGCAAGCTAAGGAGCTAAAGTGATAGTTTAATAATACAATATTTCAGGAAGAATCTTGAGTGGCAGAAAGAAGGCAGTGTAATGCCTCAGGTGAATCAATTATTTCTTTAGAGGTATTTCGAACGCATTCATGTAGTACATGCACCTGACACACGCAGCATGTGTAAACTTTACTGAGAATTTTTTACATTCAGATCAGGTAAACTTCCAGCCAAATACAGTTATGAATACAGAAGTAATTACTGAGCTCTAAGGACACGTTGCAATGACATTATCGTTTGTCAGCAGGATACCAGTGACTGCTGTCATGGAAAATTTACATTAGCATCATTATTAAATAGTCTGTTTACTAGTTTCTTAATGACCTGCAGCAAACAATGATTTGAACTACTTTATGAAGTTCAGCGTGGCAGGCTGCGGTTATGTTGAATGTATTTTCATAGGTTAATGATATTAAGATAGAACAAACAGCAGCTGTCATGTCATATGCAACCAAATAATCGTTGAGTAGGTCTAGGTGGCAGTTATTTCTGTGACACCGGTGTAGGTTAGAGATACCGAGTTAGTTTTAAAATACATACTTGAAATGCAAGTAGCCAGATCCCTATCATAGCGTGAAGCACAGGGAAGGCTCTGAAAATCCATCACATGGGTTAGGAAAAGCAGGACTTAGTAAGCCAAAGCTGCTATAGCATCCAGCCTGTTTCAGAAGTTTTTAGGATAGCAGTGTAGACAAATAGAGACATATGCATTTTTCTTTGTCATTAAGGGATATGTGAGAAACACTGAAAAGTGCTAAGAAGTTTAAAAAGCAATTATTCCCTGAGATTTCACTAGCAATTATCTGCTACCCGACAGTTGAGAATTTGGAATTTCCTTTTTAACTTTCACAAATTATGATTTGATTTGTAACCAGGTATTTCTGAAAAGATTTCATTAAAACCAATTACTTGAAAAAATATAGACAACTTCTGATAATGCGTGACAAATATTACATGTATTGAGCATTTGTGAGAAATATTGTGAGAAATTTGTCAGAAATTATTTTACCTGAGATGTCTAACAGGTTTCACAGAGGAAAAATTAGACTTAGGACTGTTATTGGGTACACCTGATAAAAAGGAAATGTTCTTGGAAAGGTCAGCATTAAGTATATTAATGTATTTTTCTTTATCAAATATAATAAAAAATATTAGTCTAGTTCACTTGAGAGTAAACAAAATTCGTAGAGAGAGACTTCTTAAAACGTTACCTTTGTATGGGGGATGAGGGTTGTGGTCATTCCATAACAGCTCCTCTGTGCTGTTCCTCCCTCCTCACACTTTTCCCCTGCTCCGGTGTGGAGCTCCATGGCAGCAGCTTTCTTCAGGAGGTGACTGCCTGCTGTGACGTGGGGTCCTCCATGGTGGCAGCGTGGGTATCTTCTCCACCATGGTCTCTCCACAGGTTGCAGGTGCCTGGAGCGCCTCTTCCTCTCCTCCTCCACTGACCTCGGTGTCTCCAGGGCTGTTTCCCTACTTCTTTTCCTCATCCCTCACACCAACGTAAAGTATTTTGCCCTTTCTTAAAGATGTCTTCCCAGAGGTGCCACCGTCTTGCTTGAGGGGCTCTGCTGTGCCCTGCTGCGGGGCCCTTGGAACTGGCTGGAACCTTCTGGAACCGGCCAGAACCTTCTGGAACCGACCTCTCCTCACAGTGGAGGAGCCCCCCTGGCCAACACTCAGGCACCGACAGCCGGTGTGTACCGCGAGACCAAGACACCATCAGTGGCAGAGACCATGGCGGCGGGTACCATCTTGGAAACAGGTTTTGGTAATTCTCCTCCATGCGTCTGTGTACGCTTGCGTGTTCGTCTGTGACGGCTTACCGGTTCTCAGCTAATCACTTAATGATATGCAGAGACTGTTGAAAAGCAAAAACATAAGAAAACTTGTGAAGTGATGCGTGCTTTTGCACAGGTTTGAGTATTAACAGGAGTGCATTCAATAGCGTTATGAAACAATATGGGAACAATGTTCTTCATGTAAGAATCTGCCATTTAACGTCACTTACTAGAAAGGCTTTTAGGGAATTTTGCTAACTGTTCTTCACGCCTCCTTTCATTTTTGAATTAAGGGTTTGTGTGTGCATGTATGTATGTTGTGCTAACTCTCCAGCCAGTAAAATGTCTGAATCCCTCTTCGTATCTTCACCATTACATTCAGTAGGCTTTCTACCCTTTTTTAATTCTTTCGCAGATTTTATTAGATTATACAGAACAAATTGTTTCTGAAGGAAACTGATCCTGAAGGAAAATGTCTTTGCATTTATTACGCTATTCTACGTGCACGAGATGAAATGTCTCCTTCATTTCCATCCGTTGTAGACTCGCAGTACTGAGGGCTACCGGGAGCACCAAGCACTGCGGATTTCCACATCCAACCTTTCTTGACATTTTTGGAATTTAAGCTACTGTATAGTCTCAGAAGGAGAAACAGCAGGCCTAGAGAAAGGATGCTTGGTTGGTCATATAAATAAATGTTATATATATTCAAGGGCACTTGATGTGGGAGAATATTTAAAATTCAGTGTTTCCTAATGTTATTGGCCAATGCATCATTGTAGTATATTGCTCAGATCTCTTCGTTTCTGTAAAGGTTCTTCTAGGAAAAAAATGTGTTGAAGTTTGCCACTAAATATTTACTCACTTGAGTAATGACTACACACTGAATCAGAATTATATGGAAAATGTTCAAAGTAATTGTGTAAAGACAGTTTATGATAAATAATATATGTCTAAAAAGGATAAATTTAAAATCACAAATGCAGCTCCAGTTTCTTGATTTTCACAGTTCTAAGTGCTTGATCTTACTATTTTAGCTCCATATATCATAGGGCTTTTCTTCTTGTGTAGCATAACACTTAGAAGGAACTAAAAAAAGCTGCTCCAACAGGGTAACTGCTGACAGTCAAACTGAGAAAAAGGTATCTCTCAAGGCTCATTATTGCTTACTTCAAAACTATATTAGAAACTGTACTTGTCTTTTCTTAAATTTTCCTCATAATGGTCACTGCCTTTTGAACACATTTATATTTGTCTATCTGTATGGAAAAAGAAATCTTTTCCTGTTATCCAAAACCAGTAACATGATTAAAATTTAACTAAAAAAGAAAGAAAAAAGAACAAAATATTTCTTAATGTCTAAAGGAGTCAGGAAACTTCTGAACTTAAATTATAAGCAGGTTTATCTTTAAGAACGAGAGCTGACATAAGAAATGTGTGTTTCTTGTTTTGGTGTGAACAAGCTAATTTCTACAGAAAGTTGCTTGAAAACTCACAGTGTCCAGTAAGAGCACAATCACGAATTAATAGATTCTCCTAGAAATTTTGGAAGATTTTTACTGAAGGTGAAATTTACTATGCTAACAGGAACTTATGCAAAGACTTAGAAACACCATTTTTATAGGACAGGGTAAACTAAGGAATGATATTTTTGAGGATGAAGTCTGAGTGAGGAAAGTGTTGCTTACTGGAAGAAATTAAGGGATTTCCTGCAGAGCAGAGTAGGGAGCAATCAGAACAACTGAAAATTTGTAATACTTAGTTTGTCCAGATTATTAAAAAAAAAAAATCCAACCAAATACAGAATATTTTTATAAAGAACACTTTATTAAATACAGTTAAGTTTTAGGAAATAGGGAAACATTAAGTATATTTAGCTTTTTTAGTAAAATATTTGTAATCTGTAATGCAAAACCTGCCTTTGGCACTAGCTGAAGATGTCATTGACATGGGAATTGAGAGCTGGGGATCTTGATCTAAGGGAAAAAATATGTCCTTAATTTTAAAGAGCTTAAAACAAGATCAGATTGAGCACTAGATATTGTTTAATAAGGGACAATTCATTTTAGCAGGCAGACTGATGCATTATTTTAATCCTCTCTCTTGCTAATCTTCTATTTCATCCACATTGTCTGGCCTGCCATCATAGGGAAGTAATTCTAATTATGTGATTTATTTTCAAGCTTCGGTTCTTAATAGGACTTGTCACCCCATGTCTGGATACCTGCATACCTGGCTTGAGTGTTGCATTTAAAGTATGTAATTTCAAAGTTTAAGACAATCTAGCTTTTCCAGAAATCCTGTGTCAAGCAACTTTCTGTCTAATTATTTACCCCCTAACAGATAGCCAACATCTGCTTTTGAAATGTTGACTTAATGGCTTATTGATAAAAGTGCCATTAAGTTTGGGAAAAAAAAAATATCAAAAACTTGCAAAATAAAACCAAGCTAATATGTTTGCTCTGCTGAGGTAAACAAACCTGTGAACTAACTTCTTCCTAATAGTCCTCTAGAAATAGTACGCTGTTGGGATAGTTCACAACATCTGGATGTACATTCCTGCTGTTGTTTCTTGCTTTGCCAGCTTGCTTCTGCTCGGAAATTAGCAAAACCCAGAACCACCTATTCTATTCATCATAAATTAGAAAATCCTAGGTTTGTTGTATCCTGAATGGAGAAAAGTATGAGAAAATGAATGCTGGTTTTGGTGTTTTCCCTGGGCTTGGTACATCTTGCCCTGGGAGAGATCAAAGTCACATCAGGAAAGCTCACCTCACAGTCTGAGAGCACTTGATCCATGCAAGGGAAAATACTGACATGTATTCTGTCTACAATGAGGGAACAAATATATTGAGCTAATTCTGAACCTAAAGATGTGGTCAAATTCCAAAATAAAGGTCTTGCAATATTCCACACTTACTGGAAAAAAACAATAAAAGATTGTCTGGAAGGCTATCAGTTTCAGTATTTAGCTGTTTTGCGTGAAACTGAAATCGCTGTTTTTCTCCCTTGGTATCTCTAGAAATGTTCAGTAATGACAGAGAAGGAGGAAATGTTAATGCATGGCCATCTTCATATACGTGAAATTACTGAAAGCTATAGCAAATTGCAAAGCAGACTGCTATTCACGTAACATTTCAAGGAAATCAATGGTGGCTTTTTCTCTTAAACAGTGTCGGTGTTCATAGTTATTCTTTGGCTCTTAAACTTATACGGCATTAGTTGAACTTTTTAGAAAAAATTTTCCTCAAGAGTTTAGACCTATTTCCTCAGGCAGAGGAAGAAAGAAAACTTGTGGAAAGTCAATGGTCTGAATTCCAAAATATTTGAAGTTGCTCTTGTTACTAATATTAAAGTTCTGAGATTCCTTCAGGTACTGTACACTTGAAGGAAACAAAGTTTACTGCTTTGGATGGTCCACTGAAAAAGTTTATAATAGGAAACAAAACCCAGCCAAACAGAGAAGTGGGAGCTGGCTGAGAAGGATGACAGGTAATAGTAAAACCAGTGATAACTGAGATAGATTTAGACATGCTTGAATGCTTTCCGAACCATCGAGGCTTACTGCAGTTGCTTCAGTATTTCCTTCTTGACACAAGATGATTCCCAAAGTGCCAGCACAACAAAGTAACCTATCAATTAGTATTAATAGGAGTTTAAGAAGTGATAATACCTAAATTTGAAAAGTTTGGCTATTTGTGTATTATGTTCTCAAATGTAGGACCAAGTTCAACCATACAATTTAAATATGCCTTACACACATAGTGCATGTCCAAAATACACAACAATGTCTTGATCCTGCAAAATTATTCACATATCTAGCTTCACATATAAATAATTTTACTATCTTTGAAGAACTATTCAAAGTTAATTTAATGAAGAATGGTTGATCGTGTTTCAAGAATGAAATACTAAGATGACAGGTGAAGTATAAAGCTGAAGTACGGGGAAGGACCATCGTGATGCTCCATAACTTACAGCAGCAAATGGTTTAAATCCTACATTTGTGCATCCAAAGAGTGATCTGTGAAAATCAATGGAAATAGTTGCTTGACTGATTGACTGACTGATATTATGTACTTTGACCTTTAAGTCTCAGTGGACAGTTACACACATTCATCATGTGGTTCACAGTTCATGCTTTTTGAGCACAGATGTAGAACTATGCTTTAAAAGAAGTCTGCATTTGTATTTATTGTGTATTATTTAAAGGCCTCTTTTCATGGAGCCCAGCACTGTCTCTCATTTCTGACTTCCACATTGTGGCCTGGGATCTTGTCTAGGTTCAGGATCATAACTTACATTTGTAGTGATGGAACACCAGCTTCCTGCTCAAAAACTGTTGTTTTCAGGAAGTTAATGTTTGAAATGAAATTCTCCACTGAACATTTGCTGCCATGTCACTAGTTTTTCGGAAGCTTCAGCATTCAGATTCTTGGACAACAGGGAAGATCCTCAAAAGTGTACAGACTTCTTAAGAAGGATTCATATTTGCAAGATCATTGTCTTTTTTTCCTTTTTGTACTGCTGTATAAAATATCCAGGGGCAATTTGAGGTATGTCAGCTACGAATGTTTTACCTATAAAAGTCTTGTTAAAATTACTGTTAAGCTTATCAGATGTATAGACAGAGGGTGCCATACAGAAGAGATACAGAGACAAAATTTGACATTCACATTTATGATTTACACGTAGATATTCCCAGGAAAATATTGGTATGTTACAATAATTTATAAATGTAGATTTGTCACATGTGGTAGATTTAGTGTTGATGGTATTGTTCCTCTGAAATGGTGTTACGCTTGATAACACAACAAAATTGAAATTGGGGTAGAAGGAGGATAATATTTGGGTCGCCAATTGAAATGAAAGTGTCATGTAATCTGGTGTGTCCTTTTCAGTGCTCTTTTTTTTTTTTTTCCTGTGCTACTGAAATTTTCTAGCCTAAGAGCAAACTAATCTACTCATATAAATAGTTTCAAAGGCAAAGGATTTTAGGCAGCAACCATGTTACTTAGCAGGGTTACTAAAATTTCAGAAATATTGTCAGTTAAGCATTTTTTTTTAGTCATTAACACATATTTTTTTCTTGGGTCAGAAGAAGACTGTGAGGCACAGAGCTACTGTCATTTGGAAAATCTTTAAGGAAGCAAGGCATATGAAATGAAGTAATGGAAGGTCACCTTTACCATGAGAAAAAAGATAAGCTGGTTTCTGGAGTACTACTGGAAAATGACTGCTGAATGCTACTTCTTAAAAAGTTAATTGTTGCCCATATGTTAGTCTGTCTTTAGGCCTGAAAACAATGCTGTCTGATTGACTATTTATATGTGATAACTTAGAGGTGTCATTGATTCAAGAACACAGGGAAGACAAGCAGTAATTCTGGACAGAATTTTAGGTTAGTGAACTTTTTTTTTTAAACAACACATATCAGTTACAGAAGTTCCTCTGTATAGTTCCTGTTGCCTTAACACCAGAGAAACTTCTTTTTCCCTCTTGTAAACAGTGCCCAGGAATGATGAAGCAACTATATGAAGTTAATGTCAAATGCTACTATAAATTAGCTGTTGGGTACAAAGTTAGTGTATTGATTTTTTCCATCTGGTACATATTCTTTTTATAAACAACTTGATCATGTGCCTGTTGATATATTGCAGAAGTAAATTTTATTAGAAAATATAGGAAGAAAGTAATAAAAGCTATGAACAGGCAATCACTGTCAGCAAATTCCATTAGTAACCAGATAAAATTTCAAGCAAGCTTATTGTTTTTTAAAGAGGTTTTGATTGTTCCAGGAGACCAAAACTGACTGATGTAAGACAGTCCCCAGTCATTTGAAAATAGAAAGAAAAACCTCCTCACTGACTGGTAGAGAACCTAAAGTTTTCCATAGATCTTGATTTTATATATATCCTGATTCACAGGCAAAACAACCAACACAAGATATGATAAGCTATAAGTAACCCAGGCAGATCTTGGTGGCAAGCGTCAGTCTTGGAGCTGGATCACGCATTCACCCTCAGCAACGCTGCTTTAAAATGTCACACTGCAGTGATGCCTTCAAATGCCAGTAGAATGCCAGGACTTCTTAGTCTTTTTAGGAAAATGAATTTATTGAGCACTGCTGTAGGAAGATGAGGTAACTGGGTACTGAAAACAGACAAAACGAGTGAAACAAGCAGGAAAGGAGGTGGATGCTGATTTAAATTCACAGTACAGACTGGGTGAGTGAGAAATATAAATCAGAGACAGTGTCACTGTCTCACCTGTGCTACCACTGGAGCTAGCAGTAGTTAATGAGGTAATTTCACATATTCTGGAAATGCAAAACAGGATAGAAGCATTATTGTTGAATTTTCCTTAAGGCTTAGGCACCTGCTCCTGCTCTATGTTTTCTGCACAGTGCTACCAACAGCTCACATTATAGAAGCACCGTTGTTTTGATGAATTGCTTATTGTCCTAATAAGAGTGCGTACAACCTCTGTTTTGTGAGAGTACTAGAAAATGAGCAGTTTTTTAAATGCAACACATTTCTGTTTTAAAAGCTTTTGTAAATCAATTTGGGTATGTCACAGAGTTTCATTGGGAAATGTGAAAACAACTCTTTTACAGTGAGCTAAGCTTGCAAAGGGCAACATGCTATTATTTTACAGCCCAGTACTTTCCATTTTCCATTTCTGAGCTTTGCACTTCAGTTTGAATGACAAATATTTTTGCACAATTGCTAGGTGCAAAAGAGTTCACCTTACATACAGATGTAGGGCTCCTGAGGGCACAAATAGCCCTCGATGGCCCTGACCCGCCTCACCTGAGACCTCTCCACACCTCCTGACTGAGGGCTCCATTTAAAACCAGTCCTGGGCTACTGGTCCCTGTCTGAGCCCTGTTGTAGGGGTGTCTGCTGCTACTCTGGTTCCTAGATTATTGCTTGCATTTCCTGGCTGGACCTTGGTGTTGGCTGGTGACCGGACCCTGTGCTGTCACCACCCTGCCCTGCTTGCCTGTCTTTGGGACGGTGGCACCGCAGCCTGTAGGTGCAGTCACTGCCCTGCAGGGACCGTGGCCCCCGATTCGCCTCCTCCAGGGTCTATCCCTGCTCTCGCTGCACCCTCGCAACAAGCTGTGTTCACACCATCCCGTTAAATCAATGCAGAGTGCTGCCAGAGCGCCGCTGAGTCTCAGCTCTTGGAGCAGCTCTGTTTCTGCACCGAAAGGCTCTGCAGAGCTTTCTGGTGACTGGGAAGACGTAGCTCCAATCTGCCTGCTTCAAATAGATGCTGTTATTTCTCAAACCCTTTACACTAGGCATTAGCAATGTGCGGCTTATGACAAGCAGCCAAGAAGTTCTCGCTCTGTGCAGTTATTTTGAAAGCCTGCCTAAGAGAGCTTCCTGCATAAGACTTTCTGCAAGCATGTGGATTTTGCATGTTTTCAAATCCTACTGCTTATAGTAGCACAGAAAATGCATTGCCTGCCAGGCATTTATGGGTATCCTAGCCTCCCTTTAATGGGCACCTGGTAATCTGCAGTAGTCATGTTGCTAAATCATAGGGAGATTTGGGGACAGAGGAAAGGACCTGAAGCTTCAGAAGCACTATTGAACTCACTAAATAGTTTCCTTTTGGAAGAAAAGGACAGAGCACTTGAGATGCTCAAAGCCTGTGATGATTACAAAATCCTGCCCCTTCCTGCCCCGTGTGGACTATGGGCAGAATTCCCCTTTGCAAGCTGATGGGATTTGTTTCTGTATGACACAACATAGAAGAATGCCCTGATACATACTGAGTACTTTGGTGTGGGAGACTCTGGTATCTTCTGATGGCAGAGTTCTATTGTAGAAATAATTGATTATTTAGTAGGTCAAAGGCAGTAATCCAATTGAGTTATTTCCTAGTGTGACAATTCAAATAATAATCTGAAATACTGAATCATGCTAATCAAGGGGCCTGTTAGCACCCCCCTCACCCCCCAAAATAATGATAAAAAAACCACTGTCCTTTGTGCTCCGCACTTTCCTCCTGTTCTTCATTCCCTTTATGTTCATCTAGAGTAGAGTGGACCTAAGGGAGAAGGAAAACTTGCTAGGTAATTTTTATTTTCATGACCTGAGGAAATGGCCTTTGTTATTTTCTGTAGTCCCCATGGAAGGCCAGCTACACTCCAGCACATTCCCTATAGCATGCATTTTTTATTACTTATGAGTAGTAGCGTCAAGCCAGCCTGTGAAAGACCTCTCCAGTTAGTTTTATCTCTGGTACTCCAGACAGTGTCCCCCTGTTTAAGAGCAACCCGGGACTGGACTAGGTATTTTGCCTCTTTTCATTCTATTTCATTCTATTTCAAACTCTAAATCTCATTTCTTATGTTCTAAATTCTGCAATATCTTCTTTCTTTCTATATATTAGTCAATGACAATTCAGGTTATGTCTTTCCTGAGGTATTAAATAGCATTTTCACCGATTTGATTCTTGTTTTGTTTTCCTTCCACAATTCTGCTTCACTGAATGGCTGAGGTTCGAAGGAGCCTCTGGAGGTCAACTTTTCCAACCTCCCTGTCCAGGCAGGGCCACTTAGAGCCCAGGACAGGACAGCATCCAGATGGCTTTTGAATATCTCCAAGGATGGTGACTCCACAACTTATCTGAGCAGCCTGTTCCAGTTTGATGTCCTTGTCCGGTTTAGAGGCAAACTGAAACTGCACAAAATTCACGTTTCTTCCTGTATAATATTAGTGAAAATAAGTTATGGCCAGCTAATGGCTCTCTCAGTGGCTCAGATTTTCCCCATTGTTCTTTTTGAGATAGTCTTCTAGTTCATTTTCAGGCTGCATCATCAGCCTGTTCTGACCTCAGCACATGTACATTAAACTATCATTGCAGATAGAGTCTAAGACAAAGAATTGTACTTGTTCCTACTGCCCAAATACATTTCATATTCAGGCAGTGCTGCATGAATGGATGGACTACTTCTGCATTTGTTATTTATATTATTTTCTCTTTACTACATTGATGCTTTTAGCAAACATGCTTTTTTTTTTTTTACATATTATACCTAAACAAATTCATTTTTCTTCCGGATTGGACAAGTTGCTGGAGCAGCACTCTGAGGAATGGTAAACATGTTTTTTTCTTTCAACCAGGTATTTTTAAAAACACTTGCTCTTAAAAACTTTTGCCTTTGTGAACTAGCCAGTCTTATTGTTACATCTGCAATAGATAAGGTTACTGCTGAGTGTGCAGCATTTCCTAATATCCAGGCTTTTAAAAGAGGACTGGGTTGTTGCTGCTTTGATATGTGTATCTGTCAAGATCTTCTTAACATCCTTCACATTTCTGTGTGTAATTAATCAAATATCCAGGAAAATTGTAATATCTCTGGAATTCTTAAGTTGAAAAGCAGGTTACTAACATTTCTGAGTTAAAAAGTTGAAATAGACCCCCCCCCCCCTTTTTTTTTTTTTTTTTTTTTTTTTTTCTTTTTTTGTT
>VZSF01009037.1:0-42618 GCA_013398295.1 Chionis minor | reverse complement strand
TTTTTTTTTTTTTTTTTGGTCGCTTCCTGGTATATTAGAAGCTACTCTGGAATTCTAAGTTATTTGGCAGTGTTTGTTGAAGTCTGAAATTACTACTGGCCTCAGGATTAAATTCTTCTCTTCACTTTGCTGTTTCCTGAGTAGCCTATAAAAGCAGGAGACTTCACTTCAGCTACAGGTGAGCAACTGAGCAATCTGATGGCCTAGCAATAGCTGTGTTTCCTGTATGTTTAGGGCACTGCAATTGCAGTTGCAATTGCAATTTTAAATTAATCTCCCTATTGACCTTCTTTGCTGCAAGGATGCATTGCTGGCTCCTGGTAAACTTGGTGTCCACCAGGAACCCCAGGTCCTTTTCTGCAAAGGTGCTTTCCAGACAGTTGGCTTCCCGCATGTCCTGCTGGCTAGGGTTATTCCTCAGCAGGTGCAGGACTTCACTTTTCTCATTGTTGAACTTTATAGGGTTCCTGTTGGCCTGTTTTTCCAGCACCTCCGAGACCCTTTGTATGGCAGCACTACCTTCTGACATATCAACCACTCCTCCCAGCTTTGTGTCACCAGAAAACTTGCTGAGATGACATTCTGTCTCACCATCAAGTTTATTAATGAAGATATTAAGCAGGATCTGACCCGGTATTGACCCCTGGGGTACATTCCTAGTTACTGGCCTCCAAGTAGAATTTGTGCCACAGATCAGCACCTCCTAGGCCTGGGAATTAAGTCAATTTTCAACACACCTCACTGTCTGCTCATCCAGACTGTGTATCATCAGCTTCTTTTTTTCGGGGGGAGGGGGGAAGTGGTGTTATGACTGACAGTGTAAAAACCCTTACTGAAGTCAAGGTAGACAACATCCACAGCTCTCCCTTCATCTACCAAGTTTAAGTTCACACTGTGCAGCCACTCTTATTAACTAGAGGCTAGCTGTTACTCTTGCAGTTCACCGAGTTGGGATATAAGACTAGGAATGGAAGACCATGTGGTTCATGCTTATGAAATTCACGTCTGTCTGTTGGAACAACTACTGAATACGTTTTGTACGGCATAAGATCTCCAGCTTACATTGATAACCAGCCATCTGTAGTACCTATGGCAACAGAAATACACCCCATGCGTATGTCTAACCTATCTGGAGCCCTCCCTGTATTTTAAGCTTTCATGGCATCCTGCAGTCATGAATTCCACAGTTATTTCATTTCAGTTTCATTTCATGTTTGATCTACACTTACTGCCTGATAATTTCCTAGTATGTTCTGTAGTTATCTTGTCATGACATAAAAAGAATAATCTTTCTCTTTCTTTTTCTTTGTTAATAGTGGTTTTACAGGTCTTTTCCTGTAAAAGCATCATATTCCTTATCACAGCTGAAGTCCATGTAGTTTCCTATCCTGTGTAAACTCTTCAAAAACTCTGTTAATCTTCTAGTGCACTTTTTTTGCAATCATTTTACCAGATCCTTATAAAATATTCCAATATGGAAAATGTGTGGGTTCAAAAGGTGACATAATTATTTCTTGTTCTTGGTTCTTTCTGGAATGACCCCCAACATCCAGTTACTACCTGAACTGGTTGAGTTTTTTCTTGACATTTTCAGAGGACTGTCCACAATAGTTTTCTCATAGTTTTTTCTTAGCAATAAGGGCTGACTTGGAGTCCTCAGCATACATCAATAATGATATTTTTTCCTGCTTGCATTACTTCTCACATTGCTATTGAATTTCAACTGCCATTTTATCACTTGGTCACGGGTTTCTGCTAAACAGAAGATAACAACAACAACAAAATTATTTATTGTAGCTGGAAAAAAAAAAGCCAACAAATGATGACTTTTCAAATGATTCCTACCTTGCAGGGACAATTCTGTGCTTAAGCTGTTATCAGTAACTGTCACTAGGTCAGCAGCTGTCACAGGACAGAGCAAGTTTTGGAAAATAGATGTTTTGAGGCGTCCTTGTCAGGAATAATTACACTGCTACAAAAATATCCATAGACCTCCACAGGATCCCTGACTTGGTGAAGAAGAGACTAAGGGTTTTTCACAGCAGTTTTCATAGGGAGACCTTTGAATTCCCATGTAATTTTGTCTCTATACACAAATCTATGGGCCCTGATTTATCAGTGCTATAAGGGACCATTGCAAAGTCTGATTGTTTGCTTTAAATAGCAAGAAATCAGGGCTTATATTTGAATCTGACCACTGCACTTGTCTACAGACAGATTAACTAACTGAAACAATGAGGAAAAAATAAAGGAGGTTTCATTCATGCTATTATTCTGTCAGATTTTCTTCCCTTCATTATTAACCCCCCCCTAGAAAAAACCTTGTAAAAACATTTTAACAAAGGTTTACGCTTGACAGAATTACCTTCTGTACTGAAAACAGGACACATTTAAATTTTTCTGGCCATCTGAAGCATTTAGGATGAGGTACAACTGAATGAGCTCCCCAGTTTAAAAAAAAGTAGGCCTGTAGCAAGCAGTTACAAATAGTTGACATTTTCAGAATTTCCAGTGAAGAATGTTAAAATATCTAAGTTACTTGCTTAAAATGTAAAGAAAAAAAAAATCAGGTCAAATGAAATGTTCAGTAACAAAATAGACACATTTTTTGAGTAATAGCTGCATTAGGCAGAAAAAGAAGATAGCTCCTCTTTTGCCCAATAATTTACTGGCTAGAAGATACTCCCGAGAAGCCTAGAAAAGTGGACTTTGGGGATAGAAAAATACTATTGAATAAAATAATTGATGCTTTTCCTGGAGATCTCTCTGACTCTGTGTACTGGTTTTGGCTGGGATAGTTAATTTTCATAGTAGCTTGTATGGGACTATGTTTTGGATTTGTGATGAAAACAGTGTTGAAAACAGAACGATGTTTCATTTACTGCTGAGCAGAGCTTACACAGCATCAAGGCCTTTTCTACTTCTCACACCGCCCCACCAGTGAGTAGGCTGGGGGTGCACAAGGAGTTGGGAGGGGACACAGCTGGGACAGCTGACCCCAACTGACCAAAGACATGTCCCATGTCACATGATGTCACACTCAGCAATAAAAGCTGGACAAGAAGGAGGAAGGGAGGGGACATTTGGAGTTACGGGGTTCTGTCCTCCCAAGTAACCATTATGCGTGATGGAGCCCTGCTTTCATGGAGATGGCTGAACATCTGCCTGCCATAGGAACTAGTGAATTAATTCCTTATTTTGCTTTGCTTGTGTGCACAGCTTTTGCTTTACTTACTAAATTGTCTCTATCTTAACCCACGAATTATCTCACTTTTACCTTTCCAGTTCTTTTCCCTATCCCACTCTGGGGGAGTAAGCAAATGGCTATTTGGGGCTTAGCTGCCTATGAGGGTTAAACCATGACAGACCTTTTCTCTAGGTGAGTCAGAAACCAAGGATATTTATACTATATAATCAGGGTGACCCTCCAGTTGTTTTAAAGACAATTTCTCCTATTTTTCCAGTCCTTAGTCTCTTCTGTCAATGCAAATAGTTGAACAGGAAGCTCACCTGTTCTTCAAGGGAAAATACAAGGTTAATTTTACAGCACTCTGAACAGGTTTCTTGCATGGCAAGAGGCAGATCTTTGCTGGTATTGATCTTTCTGCCTGGAACAAAGGTCTCTTGTGATTTACTTGGTTAGGACCTTATGCATGAGGTTAGCAAGATGCTTCATACAGTTTTGTCTATATTTAGCGTGCTGTCCACAGGATGGATTTAAATGCCTTTGTTTTTTTAATATTTCTTGAATATGGGTTTTTTTTGTAACTAGTATGCTGTTTTCCCTAATTACACTCATTTTTCCATACTGAAAAGCTTGGAAAAAGAATAGGAAATATACACCATTCTGTTGGGCTGGGGGGACTTTTCATATCCTGCTCTTAATTTTGTCTCTCCTTTTCATCTCTCACTGATGCTCTGTAGCATACTGTTGAGATGTATTTTGTAATGAATTACAAGATTACATTATAAATTGTATCTCTGAAAATTCTGACATATCTGTAAATAGCCAATTGCCCTGTTTCCTTTTCTCTAAAGACATTTACTGTATGCATCAGTAAACTGCTGAAGTAGAAGGTTTGGACAGATTCTTCTGTTCTTAAAAGAGTTAAAGATATTTTTCCCTCTCAGTTCCTGAATTTTCTTTCTAACCATTTTATTCTTTTTAAACTTGTGTAACTTTTTCTCATCTATCAATACATCTTCCCAATCTTTTAGTTATGCCTTTATATAATATCTAGAGCTCCTTAACTTCTGTAATCTTAGGTTTCTATTACTTTGGAAGTGGAAGAGGTGCAGTTGGCATGACTGAGGGATGGAATGCCCTCCAGAGGAACATGGACAAGCTTGAGAAGTGGGCCCATGTGAACATCATGAGGTTCAACAAGGCCAAGTGCAGGGTCCTGTCCCTGCATCAGGGCAAACACTGGTATCAGCACAGGCTGGGGAATGAAGGGATTGAGAGCAGACCTGCTGAGAAGGACTTGGGGGTACTGGTGGATGAAAAGCTGGACATGAGCCGACAATGTGCCCTCTCAGCCCAGAAAGCCAACCATACCCTGGGCTGTATCAAAAGAAGTGTGGCCTGGAGGTCAAGAGAGGTGATTCTGCCCCTCTACTCTGCTCTGGTGAGACCCCACCTGGAGTACTGCATCCAGATCTAGAGTCCTCAGCACAGGAAAGATATGGACCTGTTGGAGCGGGTCCAGAGGAAGGCCACCAAAAATGATCAGAGGGATGGTACACCTCTCTTATGAGGACAGGCTGAGAGAGTTGAGGTTGCTCAGCCTGGAGAAAAGAAGGCTCCAGGGAGACCTTACTGAGTTCTTTCAGTACTTAGAGCGGGCTTATAAGAAAGACAGGGACAAACTTTATAGCAGGGCCTGTTGCAACAGGACAAGGGGTAATGGCTTTAAACTAAAAGAGGGTAGATTAGACTACAAAGAAGGAAGAATTTTTTTGCAATGTGGATGGTGAGACACTGGAACAGGTTGCCCAGAGAGGTGGTAGATGCCCCATCCCTCAAAACATTCAAGGTCAGGTTGGACAGAGCTCTGAGCAACCTGATCTAGTTTAAAGCTCCTTTCCAACATAAACCATTCTATGATTCTATCATTCTATGATTTTATGATTGTATGAAAAAAGACAAATGGCATGCAGACATTAGCTATTTGTGGAATAAAGTACTACTCTGCAGGAGCAAGGATGGAAGAAACTGATCAAAGAATATTGCTTATACTTTTGTAGAAGCATGACATTGTGTGAAATAGAGGTTTTCATAACACTCCTGTAGCTGACCTTTCAATAAAATATTTGTTGAATTAGGCCAGACATTTACTGAAACAAAGATTTGCATGAATAGCTCTGTCTGCAACAGAGATGCTAATTAATCCCTTTCCTGGGGAAATGTGTAAAAAATAATTAAGAGATTGGCAGAGTTTTATTCTGATATTTTTTTCCTGACCTAAACTTATGGAGATTCCTTAGAAACTTCCAGGAAATTAACACTTGGCCTATGTCTTGTGAAGAAAGATTGTCTCATTTAGGAAAGTGTATACATCTGAATAATATGATACGGCCTTTTGAGCATGGTATATACTTCAAATTATTTCTCCCTATTTCTTACTGTCTGCAAAGCCTTGGCATCATCAAGACCTCCAAGGGAAGGAAATAAATCATTTTACAAGATCAACCAATTTTCTCTTAGCACGGAATGCGGTGCATGCACAGGTGATTACTGATCCCTGGTCTTACATTCAGCCGTATTGCTCCAGTGTTACGTGATGCCTGTTCATGTCTGCAGAGCCATTAGGTGTTGCAGCACTCAAGAAGAGGTTGCACCATACGTATTTGTGTTGTGCAAGTCTCTCCCTATGAATAGATCTATACACATAGCTCTGTAGATCTATATACATGGATCTATACACATAGCTCTCAGACCTACATGTGCTTTTTTAGCTTTTTTCCAGTTTATTCTGAGTCATCCTGCAGCTATTAACAGAACAAAATCTAGCTGATGACCTTTTCTTCAAGATTAAGGAGCACAACTAACATATTTAGCATAGTTGATGAGATGATTATTTTCTTCAGTTTAGACTTGTCTTCCACAGACTTGCTTTATATTGGGAATAGTTTTTGACCTTAGACTATTTTCATTCAGCCATAGCAAGAAGGAAAAAACAAATGGAAACTGCTGACTATTTTCTTTCAAGCTTGCATTTAACATTTTGGTGCATGTTCTGGAATATGCAGTTGAGGGTCTTGTCTGGCTCAATTCTTCTAATTCCAGCAACAGAGGGAATGTGGAAGATATGTGTCACTTGAATATTACCAACTGTATTATTGTAATGTTGGGGTTTTTTCTAGCTGAGAATTTGTGTATCCATTTTTACACAGTAAAAATGAGCGTAAAGGTATTGACACTTTTCTGGAAATCCATTATAGGAGTGTTTCTGATCAAGCCAAGTGTTGAAGTGTCCCAATATAGAAAGTGTTGGCATACCATGGTGATTGTCTCTATAAAAATCTATACCCTGTCAAATTTCAGGATTAAGAGCAAACACACTCTGCAATATATTTTATGAAAATCAATTAGTAGAAAGAAAGACTACAGCACATAAGTACTGTGATTTTCTTCATGTGTCTGAACTCTACCATGATTCTACCATGTCAGCTGTTTTGAATGTCACTGGAATTTGGATGTAGAGAGCAAGAGCTGAACAGAAACTCCAGCAAGCCCATATTAACTTCTGAAAGATATATAGTGTAGTGCTGGAGATTAAGGACAACTTTTTTCCATGTGTCTGATATGTCCTTTCATCAGGGTTCATTGCTATGAAACTCGGTGTTAACTCCTTGAACCAATATGAAGTGCGACAGCTGCAAGAAAGCCCTGGACTTTAACTCAAGCTCCCTTTTATCAGGGTGCCATCCTGCTCAGGGCCATCTAAAACTAGATACGGGTTTCTCTGTCTCCAACACACCAGACAGGCTCTTGTTCCAGAACCTCACTACTCTCATGAGAATCCTTCCTATCGTTTTCAACCTGAATTTATTTCTCTTCAGTTTATACACATTTTTTCTTGTGTTAGTCTATCTTGCAGTTTGTGTAGTTCTACCTCCCTGACGATTCTCTTTTCTTCTGACACCATCCTACCTCATCTTCCTACACCATCCCTCCGTTATGTAAAAAAATCAGTCATAATTCCTCTTCACATCCCAGCTTTCATTTTGGTGAAGTAAGTCATTCTTTTTCAGTGCTGTCCATAAAGTCAAGTTTTCTCCTTTCCTTGTTCATGCTATGAAACTTTCTCTGCTGCTTTTGCAATATTTTTTCAGTGAAGGTAGCTAGAACTTTATGGAGTTTCCAGGTGAAATCTCATGAGTACATTATACAATGGCATTAATATTTCCTGAGCCTCTGCAAATACTTTTTCTGATATGCTCTACTGCTGTACATTTTTTTTTATTTAATGTTATATCTCTTGGGTGAAGGAAATTGTAACATCTGTCTTTTGCCTCCGTTTATGTTATGTCCAGTTCAGTAGGTGCTAGGAACTTAGGCCCTATTGTAAAGTTTAATAATAAGTTTTATTAGTACTCTTCATGCAATGCATCTCTCCATTATTTGAGGATGTTGGAGATATGTTTTATTAATCCTTGGTTACCTTATTTCTCGCTGTATTTTCAGTTCATTTGCTTTCATTCATAGAAAGTTTGCATGTGTTCATTTTAGAAGTTGTACTTCTATGCTGTAGCTACCCTTTAGGAAATGCAAAACAGTTTACAAATCTTTCTGTTGCATATTCAGATCCTGGTGCAATATAATTGTAAGGTTCAGTCTGCACATAATAAAGTGTACAGATTTTTTACTGAAACTAAATAAAGAGTCGTCAGCATTACAGTAAATTCTAAATTGTAAAAGTAATGTTTGTAATAAACGCTGATGAAGATGCTGTTTAGATGACAACATATTTAGTAGACCCAATGTAATTTCATTTTCTCAGTGACTCAAAATGAAAAATGTGTGTGTATATATATTGTTACAGACTATACAGACTGAAGCATTATACAAAGAGGAAAACACCAAGACAGAGGGAAGCAGGTCAAAATCTTACTAGACTTTCTGATACAATAAAAAAGACTTTTACTGCCTATAAAATTTAGTCTTAGGACTTTAAATTCAAGACGTTGCAAGACTGAGACATAACTACGTGCATTTCATTTTATACAGCCATACAGTATCATGTAATGTTTGTAGGGTGTATACTGTATTTCATAATTTGCTTAATGTGTGTTATGTACAAAGATTGCATTTACCTAACTTGAATAGAAAGAAGTCTGAAAATCTCATGCTAAATTTAACATTTGAATCACCATCATTTGTACAGCCCTGTGTTACCCTAACCCTAGCAGACCAGGGACCTGATTTTAAGGGAATTGGGTACAAGAATGATCAAGAGTGGATGGTCCATCCAATACTAATTCTGTTCTTGCCATTGCAAGGCTGTAGAACTGAGCATTGCAGGCTGCACAGTGTTCCTCAAAGAAGGTCACTGCACCCGCTTTTTTTGATGCCTTCCATTAATGAAACCCTTATGCAGTAACCATGAACTCTGGGGGACGTAATTTGAAATTATCAACTGTTTTTAAAAAATGGCTAGTGAGGCTTTTAGGTAGATGAGTGCAAATATTGGTCAGTTAAACTTTCCACATATAAGTTTCTTGGAAAAAATGTGACTGTTTATTGACATTGTTAAAACACTTAAGAACATAGTAAGAATTTTGTTGCTGATACATTTATTATTCGTGTTGCTTTTTCATCTTAGATTAAAAGCAGTTTGGGGGAACTACCTTTTTGTTTGGTTTTGTATAATGCATAGCACAGAAGAATCTCTAAAGAACTATGTAAATAGTCTAGATTGCTGCCTGGACTAGGGATAAGATGGCAGCAAACAATATTTTCTATTCATGTTTTACCCTTTGTCAACCAGCATATTGTTGACTTTAAAAACATATATCTTTGAAGAATATGTCCTATGTCTTTAAAGAATTTTTGGAGGAGAAAGAGGAAGAAAAATTAACAATTTAATTGCTCAGTACTGAAAATGGAAATCCACATTCCACACAGAGATATATAAACCAGTACTTTGGCATAAATATGATAATTGCATTCATTACTGCAATGATCTGAGGTCATAATCCTGGTGTCTTATTTAGGTTTCCACCTGTGAAATTTAAAGCTGTAAATAAATAACATTGCCCTGCATGTCAGACTGACCTTGAAAGAGTAATATAGACAAATATATAATTCCAGAGATTAGCTGGACAAAAACTGTCAAAGCACAAACCAACTCAAAATCTTATTCTGGGATATGTTGCTTGAGTGCATCCAGTTTTTTAGAGAAATAGTGGCCTTGGCTGTTATATATCCAGATTAGAATCTCATTGGAAAAATCTGGAAACATATTTGGTCAGATTTTTTTTTTTTTTTTTTTTGAGTTGTCAGAATGTAAATAGATGCCTCATTCCAATTCAGGGAAATTTTGTTTGAGTCTGCCTGGGTTCACGCCAGGCTCCACTGTGCTGTGTGGTAGCTCCTGAACTTGACAGCAGAACCCACCTCAGAGTAAGTGAACGCTGGGGGCACACTGCTCTGGGTCTGTGCTATTATTACATTTCACTTAAAGTGGGTATTCTTGAATTTGTGCCTAACAAGAACAAAATAAAAAAGAAAAATATCTCAGTAAGCACTGAAGTGGGATTCTTTCTCTGTTCTGGTCTTCGCAAATTCTCTGGTGATACAATGTGTATTCATCTAGAGAGAGCGAAGGCAAAGTTTCCTATCACTCCGAAAGAGATGTGAATTGAGTTGGCTGTGAGGTCAATTGGATTTGGGAAGAAATCACAATGTGATCGACCCATCATGTGTGAAGGGAGCTTCAATTTCTTCTCAAACACAATACCATTGGGATACATATGGCCTCGCATCAGCCCAGGGGCCTTACTTATTCTAGGTCTAACTAGAATATTGCATATATAGTTAGGTGTTAAGCATGCATTTAATTTTTATATACACTGTGTAGAAGAGGAACAAAAAGATTCTGTGGCAGGAGATATAATTCTGTTTTCTGGCACTACAGCAAATTTCTCTGGAAGCTGTTTCTTCATCATTGTGCCTCAGTTCATTTATAGAAAATGGAGGTAACATTTTCCCATGTTACTAAATTACTCTGGTAAGTCTCTGATCTATGATGATAGCAAATGCATAAGTGTTTCAACACATTGTTTTACAAGTAAAATGTTTTTAAAACTTCTGAATGCTAGTAGATATTCTGCATGTAATTTCAGCACAGAAACTATCTCAAGTGGCTTCAAAAGCTGACCACCATAATATACATTCCTGAAGCCAATTACAGAAGAACAGTTTCTCTCAACATGCATTCAATCAGGCAATGATTTGGAGAATGACAATTACATGACCTGCTGCCAAGAAAGCCTCTAACATATGTGCTGACAGACACTACTAACTGACATAATATTTTGTAATAAAGATTTTGATTGAAAATATTAAAAATGGGGAAAATATTTCTGAGAGGGGGAGAAATATTTGACTTTTCAAGCAAGTGATACACGAGAAACTACTGGTAATAGCAGAAAAGAACCTTTTCTTCACAGTGCACATTAACTGAATCTAAGAGAATTCACCTCAGCCAGCTAAAAAAAGAACTGGACAGAAACAGAGGTTAGATAACATAGCTGGCCAAAATGTTAGTATGTAACAAACACAAGCCTTTGTGCAAGGCAGGCTTTATAAAAAGTTCTATACAGGATGAACATAATGGAAAGATGAAAAGCAATGAGTAAGTTGAATGTGTAATGTCTGTGAATACAGCTTTCAAAACTCTGAAAACTCCAAATGGGATGAAAAGTACACTTTGTTAATGCAATTCATGCAGAGTGTTAAGGGAATATTTAACTAGCAAAGAAGGTTAAAACTGATTGATAACATTTTCATTGTGTTTGAGCACTTCCATATGTAAGAAATAATGTCCAGATATTAAACTATGCAGCCAGAGATATAGTCTTGAAAACACAACTGTCTTCAGTTCTTCATAACATTGACACTGGAACTTTGGTGCTATTGAAATGACAGAAAATTATCTGTCTCAAAAAATCCACAAGAATTTTTCTGTAATAGTTGTCAATGATTTTTCTATATTATTAAATGTCTTTATTACATTATATTCTGAAGCTTCACCCAAGGAAGCGCTATATAAATGACAGTTTTTATCTTCAATGTGATGTTATTTGGCTTTTCAAATAAAAAACTGAATGGAAGGATTGACTATTTAATGGGTATATCATCAAAGAATGAAAGAAATGTCAGAAAAACCAAGCCCACAGTACTAGCATCTGAAGGAACAATTATTATGCACAGTAGCTGGTAAACTCTGAGCAGTCAACTCAGGAAATAATCACAGGACAGACTGGGTATCAGTGAAGGGACCAGGTACTGGCTGCTTCCTTCACTGGGATTAATACAGAGCCAAATTTAGATTATCAGTCACCATAAAATATGTAATTCAGAAGATTTCCAAATGGACAGCAATGAGACAAAACACTTTGAACAACTAAGTTATAAACAAAAATTATTTCTTAAGGATAATATTAAGGATATAACGTTAAGGATCAATGTTTCTTAACAGTGATCAGTCATATTAGTTTCATTTCATGACCACTTAAATATCACTGAGGAATTCTCGACACAGGATCTCAGGCTTTGCCATCAAAGACTAGGATAATGAAAATGAAGGAAGAAAGAGCATACAAAAACCCCAGATGGGTTAACACACAGCAACAGCTGAAAAGGAATGGAGCAAAAAAAAATCTGCTCTTTTAGTGAAAAATGTAAGTACATTACAGGAAAAACCATCTTCAATGTCTGTAATTAGACATATATTTAGGTAGGTTACCAGACACATCCCATTATCTTTTGTCATTTCTGTTGAAACTTTAATCATGTGGGCTGGAATTTTCTACACCATGAGAGTAGCTTTAAGCCATAAAGATTTGTATCTTCTTTAAGTCTCAGGTAACACCATTAAGTAGTTTCTTTAAATAAAAACAAAAGGGAGAAACATTTTTATGTTTAAAAAATCCTATATGCTATTTTTAAGAATTTCTAGGTTTTTGCGAGTTAAGGCTTGAAATCTGTTACACTACATGGGGCCTTATTTGGTTTATGGTTACTCACAGAATCACAGAATCTTAAGGGTTGGAAGGGACCTCTAGAGATCATCTGGTCCCACATCCCTGCCAGAGCAGCTCCACCTACAGCAGGTTGCACAGGATGGCATCCAGGCAGTCTTGGGAGTCAGAGACTCCACCACCTCTCTGGGCAGCCTGTTCCAGTGCTCTGCCACCTTCAAAGTCAAGAAATTCCTCCTCATGTTGAGATAGAACTTCCTATATTCAAGTTTGTACGCATTGCCCCTTGTCCTATCACTGGGCACCACTGAAAAAAGACTGTCCCCCTCCTCCTGGCACCCTCCATTTTTAAGTATTTGTAAACATTAATGAGATCCCCCCTCAGCCTTCTCTTCTCCAGACTAAAAAGACCCAACTCCCTCAGCCTTTCCTCATAAGAAAGATGCTCCAGCCCCCTAATCATCTTCGTGGCCCTTTGCTGCACTCTCTCCAGCAGTTCCCTGTCCTTCCTAAACTGCGGAGTCCAGAACTGGACACAGGACTCAAATTGCGGCCTCACCAGGGAGGAGTAAAGAGAGAGGATGACCTCCCTCCACCTGCTGGCCACACTCTTCTTGAAGCACCCCAGGATGCCATTGGCCTTCATGGCCACAAGGGCACATTGCTGGCTCATGGTCATCCTGTTGTCCACCAGGACTCCCAGGTCCCTCTCTGCAGAGCTGCTTCCCAGCAGGTCACCCCTAACCTGTACTGGTACATGGGGTTACCAAGTTAGTGCCCACTACCTCTTGTCCTATCACTGGGTACCACTGAAAAAAGACTGGCCCTCTCCTCCCAGCACCCTCCCTTTAAGTATTTGGAAGCATTGATTCCTGGTAGTTTAAGAGCGTAAGAAAGATATAAGCCTAAAAATTATGACATTCTCTCAGAAGTTGCTTCGGAGGTGGATGGAAACTATTGCAAGAGCTCCCTAAACACTAGTTTACGTTCAGCAGGAATTTCTTTCTCCTACCGTGAATTGTATACCTGCAGGGATTTCTGCAGAAGTGAAAAACTCTTGGAACCATGGAGAGTGAAGCATGAAAGAAAATACAATCCTGTTTCATATGACACTCACAACTATGCCACAACATGTAAAACAAAACTTATCAGCTTTCTCAGTTCTTTGGTAAAGGTGCTTTATCATCAGGAGGGGACAGAGGTTGTATTTTTCAGGGTTTTCCTAGGCAGTTATGCTCTGGGGAACGTAAGGCTCTCAGACAAATTCCAGCCTTTGACAGATCATCTAGAATAAGGTGACACCTTGTGGGTTTATTCAGTTGTTCTTGGAGGTCCTTCTCTCATCCTACTGACTGCCTAGAGATAGAGGCACTCTGCTCAGTATTCTGCATCCAGCTCAATGAAGGAAGGAAATCCCTGAGATCTCAAAATGAGCATTCACAATGAGTGAGCACTTGAAAATTTTAGCCTAAATCTTTCTGGAGATTTTCTCTCCAGTTGTCAAATGAAGTTAACCCTGCAGTCTAAGCATACAGTCTTTGAATATGACCTTGTGTAACCACAATTCCTTCTCATTTAGTGTGTCCAAAAATGTGTTTCTGAAGAAGTGAGGGACAGGTACCAGAGAGGAGGAAGCCTTCAGAGGCTTGTCTGGATAAAGTTTTATTTCTATAATCTAAAACTATTTCTGATAAGAAACAGAAGATATATTGGAGGTTTCAGATTTAAATGAGCTGATGTACAAGTCTTTTCATGTACATTTCATTATGTATGACACCTTAAAAGATTTTAAGGTTGTATGACACCTTAAAAGATTTTAAGATTTTCTCTGATCATAACAGAGAACAGAAAACTGAAACTGAAATAGCAATATTGCTTTTCTGGACAGGGACAGTAGGTGAAACTTGGAAAGGATTTTGAATAGCAGAGATATTAATCTCACAGAAAAGTCATCCAAGTTATCTTTACATTGAATTAAGGCAGGAGCTCCATGTATACCTGGGTTGGGACGAAGCAGAATAAAGGAAGAATTCCGGCACTGATGGAGTGTCCAAGGTGAGGATGCCACGTGAATATGTGGTCAGAAGCTTTCTGGCTGAACTGTCCCCTAAGAAGTATATTTTGCATAAGATGTCCTCTAATATATTAAAATTACATGTTTCAATTTTACTTGTAACCACTTTATTTCCAAAACTCATAATCAGTTCTGTCCAGATCTTTGTCTAAACCAGGACTTTGTTGTGCTGAATACCCTAGTGCCATAGGACATGATTGATGAGCATGAAACCAGAGAACTGAAGATAAAGTGCTGCAAAGAACCAGCAGATGAATATATACCAAAAAATACTTTCATTCTGGAGGTAACACCACTTCAATGATGTACTTGTAGAGCTCAGAGCCTGGGAAAGTAAATGTTGACTGAATTATACTGAGCCATAGTCCGCAGAGCTGAGTTTGGAGGCTTATGTCACTACCAGATGGAGTTCAGGAAGGAAAAGACTACACGTCTGTGATCTCTTTTGGAGCCTATCAGAGACATCTTGGTCTGAATTCCATGGGCGCAGTACACTTGTTCCTCTATTAAACTAAGTGAATTGGTCAAGTAGCTGAAAAAGAGGATCCCTGAGATCTGCTTTCAAAAGCAAAACATTCAAAATGTGTGAAAACACAGTCATTTTAGCATAGGCTTTTGACAGTTTTGTCCTCCAGCTCTAAAATGAAGTTGACCCTACAATCTAAGCTCAAAGGTATTTTGTGAAGTTGAATTTGTTAATGCCTTTGAAATACTTACATGGCAAAAGGAACAGGAAGAAAATAATTGTCTTTAATACAAGTTCTGAAAAGCACTTGGTTACGCAGGCATATGAACACATATTGGATTGGAAGATCATGGTTGCGGTTACATTCTCCATTATGTAGAATACACACATGCTTTTTCCTGGAAAGATACTATTTGTGAAATCAAAAGCTTATATGGTAGCAAATGCCAGAATTGTAGATATTCATGAAAACTGAATGAAAAAGAATCCGATTCCCAAAATGCAGTGTGGAGAAATAGGAAAGATTTTAATTCAACCTGGATATGAATCATATACAGATATTTCCTGCAAGATTTCTCACGATATTAGGCAACAGATGTTGAGAGAAGCACATCCTTATTGATATGCTTGCAATGACTGCAGCTTAAAAGTTGGAAGTTGGATGGTGCTCAAGGGCATTCCTGTAGCCTCCTTAACAGCTGAAGATGATTTTGCAAGCTTGCCCAATCTAAGAGTTAAGGGGCTCTAGTTCATTCAGGACAGAGTTAGCTGCACTGATTGAATATGCTTCCAATTTTTCCTGTCATCATCTGTGGGCTTTTGTTGCTGTTGTTGTTTTTCTCACGTGGACATTGTCTATTTTTCTATATTTTATTCCTGGATCAATTTCACAAAAAGAGGCAGAAACCAGACAAATTGATGACATAAATTTATGAAAAGGAGGTCTGGCTCAAGAATCCTGACTAACTTCTTGGAGTAAATGACAATAAGAGATGACAAGAATCAGGGAAGAGATATAATCTATGTGGACATCAAGAAGTCCTTTCATACTGAGCTGTGTGAAAGAATCGTATATGGGGTTACTAAATACATTACCAGTGGTGAAATTTTTCATAAATATTTAACTTAGTTACCAAGGTTATAGCAGCAAGTGAATACAGACTGAAAAGGAGGAGAAGTGGATTGTACGGTTCTGAGGCACAATGCTTTTTTTTATTGTAAAGTATTATTTTTAACTTCTTTTTCTTAAGCTTTCAGTCATTCATTATTTGACACAGACCTTTGGCAGGAGAACCCCCCTTGGATTTCAGAAGCAGATTTTATTTGCCTTGTGTCTTTCTGTTCCAATTTAGATAGTGAAATTTTAGTAGTCTATCCAAATTAATGGAGATTGTGAGGACAAACTCATACCACATATACGTCACTGCCATATAGCAAAGAAGAGCTGATGTGAAAGATGACAGGATGCAGGGAAAGGGTGTAAGCTTTCCCCAAGAGCACAAGGATTGACCAAATGATGCATTTCTTTCTTCTCTGGAAGGTAGTCACAAAATCCTGCCTAAGAAAGGATAGATCCTGCAGGTATATTACTGCTTCACTGTAATTTCCCCAGGCTCAGAACTTTACACAAACATCTAATAATCTTTCTGGAAGTGAACACAGAAATTGAGGCTGGATAGAAAGAGCTGTAGTGGAAAGCAGGACTTCTCTTACCAGTCCTTCAACTGGTAGCATTACATCTTTGCATCATATGCCTAGTATTTCCTCATTCTCCAGAGCTGCCTAAGGTCACAACTTAATGGTCCTTTAATAAAAGTCATATGAGAATTTGTGATATATATGAGCATGTTTCAAAATGAAAGCAGAAGAAAGATGTTGTACACAGTGCTGGTCACCATATTGCAGGAAATAATGAAGAATGAGAATAACACAGAAGATGTCAGATAGAATAATGGAGAGTTTATGAGCTATACTGCTATGGGAAGCTATTAAAACCTAGTATTAATTTAAAAAGAAGCAATTAAGAAAGGATATGTTGTAGACATACATAATTCTAATAAGTTTGGAGGAAGTCGATACATAAAGTGCTTTGAAAGGTGAAAACTTTGGGAAGAAGAAAGCATGAATTACAGTAATAGAGGTAAAAGAGGACCAGATATTTCAGTACAGGTAATTGTTATGTAAAGAGGTAAAAACTGAGTCCATTTGATTTGTTCTGATTTACAATACTTCAAGTAGAGATCTGGATCCATCTCAGAGAACTGTATTTGGTTTATCTGGCAAGGTTTTGGTGATGGAGGGCTGCAGGGGTAGTCTCTGTGAGAAGCCACCAGGAGCTGCCCCCATGTCGGAAACAGCCAGTTCCAGCTGGCTCCAATGGACACACTGCTGGCCAAAGTTGAGCCCTTCAGTGACGCTGGTGGTGCCTCTGTGGTAACATATTTAAGAAAGGGCGAAACCCACTGTGCAGCAGCTATCAGAGAGAGGAGTGAGAAAAATGTGAAAGAAACAGCTCTGCAGACATGAAAGTCAATGAAGAAGCGTGGGGGAAGGAAGTGTTTTAGGTACTGGAACAGGTACAGAACCCCCATCCCCCTGCACTGCTGGTCTGGAAGAGGTAGAAGTGTCAGAAATGAAGGAGTAAAGTTGAGTCTGGGAAGAAGAGGAAGCAGGCATAATGTGCTTTTAGTTTTTTGGTGGGTTTTTTTTTGTTTGTTTCTCACCATCATACTCTATTTTTAATTGGCAAAAATTAAATTAATCTTCCTCAAGTTGTGCCTGTTTTGGCTGTGATAGTAATTGTTGAGTGATCTCCCTAACCTTATCTGAGCCCATGAGCTTTTTCCATCATATTTTCTCCCCCTGTCCTGTTGAGGAGGGGGACCAATAGAGTGGCTTGGTGGTTCCTGGCAGCCACCACTAGGCCTTTGAGCCTTTCCTCTGAAAGAAGGGGAGGATTTTGCCTGACACAACATTGGAAAAATATGGTATGCATTACAGAAACCAAATATTTTCACTTGAAATATCAAAAATGCTGAAATACCTGCTGTGTAATTATATCTATTTATATCAGAAATGTGAGTCTATAGTGGATCTGGAACACTTTAGAAAGTGAATGTGTACAGATATTCTGTCTTTTGAAAGCCGGCAAGTTCAAAAGGAATGCATAGAGTACTTTTAAGAAACATTGAAAATAAACATAACTTAAGGAAGACACAGGTTAGGAAGAAGATAAATTACCTTTCCACATTATTCCACAAAAACTGGAATTTCTTTTTCTGTTCTTTGACAGAGAACAGAGAGTAACTCTGTCCATTTGCTGAGAATAAAAAATCCTTGGTGAAAATTTAGAGCCAAGTATGAGAGATGTTTACAATAAATGGAATAATTTGGTTGTCACATTTAGGAAAGGATACTAGGATATGTGGATGCATCGACACAAAGACTGCTTTAGTATTTTATTCAGACATACTGTATTTTCAAAGTCAGCAGAAACAGGAACAGAGCAAAGCACTGTCAAAAGTTTCCTATAACCTCTAGAGGGATGGATGGGTGTTATTACCATACTAGGGAAAATGTCTCTCCCTGGTATGGTGGGTGAAATGATACAAAAGAAAGCTGGAAAAAAATCTCTCTCTAAGATGACCACCACCAATAATAATGCATTGTTAGTAATAATGAAGAAAGACAGAGTTTTTAAAGGTGAATGCATACACGCTTCTTTTCTGATAGAGGCTTTTAGATGGAACACTTTATAGCTTTCTGATCAAGGGAGCAGTACTTACAGGTGTATAGGTGCACACCCAATCTGTGTTTGCGAAATTGCAGGCACCATGTTAAAAATCACTCCAAGAGGGAGTAAAAATGTATTTTAACACATTGTGAGAAATACATTTAGTCCTAAAATTTGATATGATTTTACTAGCTTTTGAGTGTTGATCATAGAAAATGACATTTGAGAGTGCAGAGCGTTCAGTCAGTCAGCAATAAAGATCAGAGATGTCTGAGGGGAAAAATTCTCCACTGATGGCAAATTCTGTTGCTGTTAGCTCTCTCTCACTTTTAAATACTCTCTGCAGGAGGAAAAACTAGTCTTTGAAAATATTATTTCCTACCATGCTTTGCATTTAAGTCCTCTGAATGAAGTTTACCATAAAAAAAAGCAAGATAAGAGTCTATCCCAGGGTTTTTTGTTGTTGTTGTTGTTGTGGTTTTTTTCTCACTTAAAGGATATGGAAAACCTGCAGAAAAGTACTAATGGATGTTGAAATATGCATTTTCTTTTGCAGGTACAGGAGACCAGAAAATACGTCTACCTTGTCCTCTGAACTGTGTATTACAAGTAGTGTCTGTTTCTCTATGTAGTCATATTCTTTGACGATAGAAGACCTAACAAATGGTTGCATACGTTCTTATAAAACTGTAGGTTCCATTTTGTTTTGCAAGCAACATTTTTCTTGCTAGGCTCTCTTCAGCCTTCTGAATTTCTTTTTGCCTCCAGCTTGGACAGAAAGGTGCTGACAAAGAGGGAAGAACCCACTGGTAGTAACAGTCCCAGACCTGGCAGCTCCCCTGCTCAATACAGGTGTTGGACAAGTGAGTGTGCAGTCTTTCATTGTGTTTGAGGAACTCAATGTGACTGAAAGACAGTACCTCACCTAAGAAAAGAAACAGCAGCTTTATATAGAGGGGCTTTTCTAACCACCTGTCCTGAAGCTGAGAGGCACAAGGCTGAGCAGGTGGAGGAAGTAAGATACAGTAGAAAGGATGAAAAAGGATGGGATTTTCCTGCAAGTAATTCCTTTTCTAAAGTATTGTATAGAGTTTATAGAGTTTTATAGAGTTTTTACTTTCCCAATGCAACATATTTCCCTTCATGATAGGGTAATAATACATTTGAAGCTTTTAGATTTTGATGGCACACAGGGGAAAAGCTTTCAAGGAGGGCTGGCAAAGCTGACAATTTTTTTAGGCTCTAGAAAATTTTATTGTGGCATCCCAAAGATGGAGGAAGCATCAGCCGTAGAGTATAAACCTGGAAATTTTCGTGGACGTCCAGAGTAAATGACTCTGCATAATTGTGATAGTCCCAGTGAGCAAGGGAATGTAAGTCTGCAAACCTGGGTTCATTAGAGCAGCATGGTGAATGCTTAGCAGGGGTGAGTGCATCCACTGGGTAGTAGCTATAGTGTAAAACTACATGAGAGACATGGAGAGAAGCAGGTAAAAATACATGTCCAGCTGTCTACCTCCTTAAAAGCATCATTAGTTTATTATTCTGTGATAGCAAATAAGTTGGAAATTTGTGCCATTCGGTGATGAAACTCAAACATCACTGAATTTTTAATAGCTTTTTCATGTCCAAACTAGCACGTTCCCATTTATATGTGTATTCAATATCCAAAATAGAATAGAAGGACAAACAAAGCAAGGGTTTGAGAAGCAGAATTTGACAGAAAATAGGCATCAAAGTAACCATAAATCATGTGCACAATATAGAAATTTGAGATTCATAGATTTTTTCCAGTACCATGACTTTGACAGCATAGTAAATATTCCAGCAAGACAAAAATTTTCTACATCGGATTTTGTAGGACACTGCCCCTGTGACCTTAAGATTTCCTGCCTATTTGGGGTTTTGGATTGTGCTAGAAAGGGTTTGCAGATCCAGCACATTAGGCAGGTACATTTTTGCTTTCTTTTGATACATGGAAGACATGCAAAATTTTCTGTTACTAAGTGTGTTACTGTTATGCTGAGCTAACAATGCAGCCTTTGTGCCTTGATTGACCTTGACAGTCCTCTATGAATTTAAGTCCCCATAAAGGTTTTTAATTTACTATTTTTCTGGGTTTTTTGGTTTTGTTTTTAAACAATGATTTAGGAATATGAGCCTGTAAGACCAAAAAAAAACCCCCCAAAAAACTAGATAATATGAAAACACAGTGAAAGTTTAGCAGATAATTTTAAAGGTCTTGTTGTCCTTTGAAGCCTATATCTGTACTACCTGTTAGGCAAGCATCAATATCAGAGAACTTTATTTTTAAAGTACTAAATTTTTAAAGTAACCATTTTTTAATTTGTTTTTCCTCAAGTATTTGGCTGACTTTTGGAATGCTGAATTCACTAGGTCCCCATTAGATACTCAAGAATCGCTTGGGCCGTTCCTCTTGCTCTGCTTCTCACTCAGGTCGGCACATATAGCCCTGCTGGCCTGTGGCAAGTAGATTTTGGACCCTGTTCCCGTGAGCCCGGTGGCAAAACCGACGTTCAGTCTAGCCTCGGCTGCTGGCCATGGTGCTGAAATGCCGACGACTTCAAATATACAGATTATTTTGTGTTTTAAAATACGTATTGCTGTAACAGACAAACTTTGGGGAGTATTTGGCGAGCGTTACATTTGAATTCATTCACTTCCTTCCGTCAGTAACTTTTTCTATTGCTGCCTGTTTATATTTGTTGCTCCGTGGGCCTCATTCACTCAAACAGTCTATCGTCTTCTTCACTAAAATATTTTGAGGTGACAATAATGTTCTGAATGTTCAGTCTGAAATGGGAAGATCTGAAAGACGTTTCTTGGTTATAAAAGAACTACTAGTATGCTGAGACTACTAGCTTGTGCTCTGCCACAAGGTTTTTGCTTGCTCGCATCTAACTCTTCCTGTTACTTTCACTTATATGTTACAGTAATAATTGTAAAGGACACTTAGATTTAGGTGGCAGAATAGTCTCAGGCAAGGATTACCCTCCAAGCTCTTAAACCAACATTTCCTATCAAAAACCTGTAAAGACAGGATTTCCAGCATTTAGTGATGAAAAGAAATTTTAAGTATGATTGGGGCCTATAGTTTTTTGATTTTGGTACTTTCTCTGATAGTGCTATGATTACCTTAACGTACCTCCTGTGCATAGAGAATAGGCATGACTGTGACTAACTAAATGAAGAAAGTAGAGATTTAGGGGTTTCTTTAACAGTAGCAGGAAAAGGAATTTCTGGCTGCTGGAGCATGCTAGATATTAAAGGAAAGTGTATGTCATCAGAAAAAGGACTCAGAAAGCTGTTCCTCAGAAAATTTCCCTGTATTTAGTCCAGACAGTGGTAACTTCCTTATTTTAGACTACTTAACATGAAAGATCCCACAGCAAATACCTATTCCGTATTCTAAACATTTTTTGTTAAATGTACGTGACTCAGACATAAATAGCTAAAGGCAGAACGCCATTTTTTTATGTAGCTAACTTTCACATTAAAAATTACTGGTTTGCACCAGGTAGTGCTGGTTTATCTGCATCCCAATAAGAAAGGCACATATACTTGTGAGGCAGATAACTATTTACTAAAAAGCTAGAAAAGGTAACAGCAAGTTATGAAATCTTACAGCCCTTTCTGATGCTGGGAACCCTGAGATGATACATCACTGCATGGACCTTTGATCAAGGCTTAGCATGCTCCACAGATCCCACCCATGGTGAGGTTCACTATGCTTAAGTTCACTAATGTCCTTGTAGAGTATGGCTCACAGTACAGCTTCATCAGTCACTGGGAGCAATCAAAACTGATATGCTGATTTAGCTTTAGAGAGTCCCTTGAACAGTATGGTGTAATAGTCATCTCATTAATAAAGCTACACTACAGTTCTTGAAGAGGTGCATCTAATATTTCAAGTGGGCAAGACAATATATGCATACTTTTCATTAAGTACACAATGACTATATGTACATTGAATAATTTTGCGTTGACTGTGTAATCATACTATTGATTAGCTATGCCTTGATTAAATAGCAGTCGTGTGGTATCCATGATACAGCAGCATACACTGTAGTAGTCATGTGGATCACTAACTCCTCATACAGTAGTCTTCCAGGCTGACCACAGCAGTACCAAATTTCATAGGCAGTCACGTGCAGAAATTGCAGTGTTTAAATCTTAAGGGTAAGCCAAGCCCAGCCAAATGAAACCTCACTGTACCAACAAAGTTTTTTTTTATAATGGAAAGGTCAATGAAAGGTATATGCTTCTTCTCAGACACCAGATAAAATACCATGTTATAATATCATGATGCTAAACTTCTTTCTAGGAGTTGTCAAATAAGCCCAGTAATGGAAAACTTTAACTCACAGAAGCTAAGCAACTACAAAGTGATCAAAACAGTTCTAGTCAAATCTTCAGTTGTCTTACCAACAATTTCTTGTTTACTTAGTTCATCACAAAGGTAGCTGTCTGCCATGTACCATGTCACATAGATAAAGAAACTGATCTTGGTGCTCCAGGCTAAATAAACAGAAGCACAGAGCAGAATGTCACCAGCAAAATAGATAGAATTCAGCTCTCTTTCAACATGGAATCAAGTCTCAGGACACTGCAGATGAAGGAATAATTGAAAAATAAAAAGGCCATATTCTGGGGCAGAATGGGCAGGAAATACTTTTCCTGTACAGGAAAAGAAAATTAAAAAATTCAGATTTCAGAAGTATCCTAGTGCAGATGGACAAAACCAAAATCTCTTATAAATAACAATAGCAGCAACATAGGCAAGACATGTGAGGAGAATTTGGAGGGTGTATTTGCCTTTAGAATTTGGAAGATTTGTTTGCCTTCAGTGCCAGAAATCCAAATAGATCCTGTGATTCTTTTACCTTCTTAGTTAAACATCTTCATAATGGCACTATTGGACACTGCAGGGTGATGCTCTCAGGCTGTCTTCAAGCTGCACAAATGTTCACTTCAACAGAGGTTTGTTCAGTTACTGCACATTTGTGGTTTGGACCAATCCTGCTGCTAACACTCTCCCCAAAGAGGGTGATTTAAATAACTGTGAAATTTGCATAAATTATTTTTTAAGCAGAAACAAAGCAAATGTTGCCTTTAAGTAACTGATCCTGTCCCTCTGAAAGTGAAGGTTCAGTCTTTCAGCCAGTATGAGAAACAGTATTTTGAGGGGCTATGACAGCCACTACAGACAAGAATTTTAGCTGTACATCTTCTATGGCTGGACCCCATATAGGAGCAGAAAGCAGTGCACAAAATTTGTCACAAAAATACTGTCTTTATGACATGTCTCACAAATGGATTTTTGACTGCATAGAGAACAACCTTGAATAAGAGAAACTGCTCATTATGTGTAAGTTTTATTTTTCTGTATTTTCACAAATGAAGGTGTTATTTTGCTTGTCTGTACCCAGATATCTCTAAACTTTATTACTAGTCAAACTGTTTATACGTTAAAAATGGCAGAATCTGAGACAAACAAAAAGTATGCAAATAAAAGGGAAAAAAAGAAGAAAAAAGAAAAATTCTACATAATATGGTCTTAATTCTGTTTTTGCTCATGCCAGGGTTAATTTTACCACTCAATTCAAAGGATCAGGATTTTGAGCAGTTTAGGAGTCCTTGAAATTCCCAGGTTATGGATACAATAATTAATTCCTACCCAGATCAATAAATTTGTGGGGTTTTTTTTTTAATATGCAGCAGAGCAGGAAAAAAGCAAACAAAAAAGCCTAATATCCACTGAAGTCTGTAAAATTCATCAGAGGTGGAATTTGGAGATGAAAAAACCACATTATCTACACAAAGAATTACAGTTTATTAGAGTGCATAATTATCTTTTGCTTACTGCAGTTTAATCTTTGGAAAATGCAGTGAATCAAAACCAGAAATGCTACTTTGCAGGAGAAATATCTTTGCCCTTATAGCAGGCTTCCCTTCTCTTTAGCAGCCTATTTTTGCAGGATATTGTAGTTTGCTTTATTTTTCCTTTTCTTTTTGATGCTCTGTATTGGAGTAAAATAAAGCCACTCTGTGCTATACGTATTTGTACACAGAGCTCCATGGACTATTCCAGCAGTCTCTCTTTGATGCTGTGTTTGCATACTATTGCCACTCAGTACTCTAACTGTTTGACCCTGGTGCATCCATTTTAGATTTAGCAAATGAAGATTTTATTTCCCATTCATAACAATTTAATACAGTTGAATTAATTTGCAACACTGAGGACTTGATGTATTCTGTATGCACTTAAAATACTTTTGTATATTATGTCTGATGTATTCTTAGGGATTATTTAATGCAGCGGGTCATGTTAGTTTTCATACTATTGTCATTGTGACAAGGCAAGTCATACACAGAGGTGACTGGAATAGATCCTTGCAGACCAACCTAGTAGTAGATCAAGAGCTCATGTCTAAGATATGACATGATGTAACGTGATGGCTATATGTCTAAAGAAAGTTATTGATAACTGATTCCTCGTAGGATAACACAGAAACCAGGGCTGTACTGGCACAGAGGAGCTGTGAAGAACGTTGCAAACCGAATACCATTTGTAGTCTGATAAATCCAATGTAGATTATGTTAAACAAAATTGCTCAAAACAGAGTTTTTCACACCTCTTCACATCAAGAACAAGTCATCTGTCCTCCCTGGAAGGATTAATTTAATTTTTCATAGGAGCCACTGCAAGCTTTAGTTATACCTAAGGACTTTCCCCAGAAAAGTAGAGTGATTGTAACAGCTGTTAAAGCCAGTTTCATACTTTGGGAAAATAGGCACTGCGGCATCATCTGATAGGGGACATCAGAGAAGTTTTCTGTAACACTTGTTCCGTGAAGATAACAGTAGTACAGCATTTCCTAGTCTAATTGCATTTATGAGATATCTAGATAAACCCAGCAAGTATTTATAGATCTTACACAATGGTATTCTACCCTGTCTCTTGAATGTTTTATTGTTAACCAATGCAGTCTTCTCTGCCCAGAAAAAAAACTTTAAAATCTAGGTTTTCAGTTATGAACTAAACAAAGAAAATCAACTTCCCCACCTGCTGTGGCTGGCTGAGTACCGAGAGAAAAGCAGTGTTAATTCAAAACAAAATTACCCAGTGAGGGTCCATTCACAGCTATTCTCCTGTTTTGCTTGCTCTATATAAGACAGTAAAAACATCTGTCTGAAGCAACTTTTCTTTCCAAGGGGTACCTTTGTAAGAATGTATTTATTGGGGGTACACCTGACATTCATTGAATAAATATGTACTCTGATCTCCCATGGGTCTTAGTTTCCATCATGGCTTCCAAAATATGGGGTGTATGTCAACTCTGCATATTAGTAAATACTCACTAGCACATGTCGGATGTACTTATTAATCCTTTTTAAATGTGAGAAGTCTCTGCTTGCTAACATGAAACTAGGACTATCCCATATAGAGGCTGATTTTCCTCAATTTCTTATCCATTTCCAAATAGCTGCATTACCTCACATTTCCATGTGAGGCAAGAGCTCATAGATGCTGATTTATAAACACTGTGACATTCAGAATACAAGGTAAGAATACTGCTACTGACACAAACGACCATATTTCTGATTTCTGTGAGGCCCAGTGCAGTTATTTTCAGGATCAATGGCCCCATTAGCACCAGAAAGAAAGTGCTGCTGGGCATTATGATTGTTGTTAACTCTCTGTCTTATCCATAATAAGTGCGACAAAACATGAAAAATCTTTGACCTTTCACATGATCCTCCAAAGCATTCTTTATGTTTCTTAAAAGTTAAATACTTCTTACTTATACTTCATATAGATAACTTTATTCTACATACATCTTTCAAATATCAGCTTTGACCTTGAAAGTACAGAATTATGAAAGTATGTGGCTTTGTGGAAATAATGCATATTAACATCATAATTTTAACCCAGAAGGTTTTTGCTCCTGCTTTTTAAAAATCATTAATAAAGCTTTGTTTATTGTCTGTAAAGATGAGATTTCCCCTTGTATCCAAGTTGTAAACAACAACGACAAAAGGTTTTCTATAATTTTTCAAAAGTATCTTTTTAGTGAAATGTCCAGATTGCTTTTCCTACACCTTCCAGAAGAGTGGTTAAGGATAGACTGCTGTTACCTCATACTGTAGCTTTATGTTCTTTCTGAATATGGACACAGTCCCAATTTTCATGTGCAGTTCTGCTGATACATTTACAGACTTTTCTATTTTTACATTGTAACTGCTAAAGCTATCTTTCTAGTGTCATATCGTAAGACCCTTTATATGTGGATATCATAGTAGTACCCTACTACAATGGGTAGTGAATCTTCTACTGCCCAGCTATTATGGGTAGATCTTCAAAGTGAAGATCTTAGTTTCACAATACTTCAGTGATAAACTGAAGAACTGTACTCATTTTGGCAGAAATACAAAGTCTAAGTTGCCCCAGACAGTATCAAAAAACCTGTCACCAAACAAGAGCAAGGACTCAGTTCTCACTAATGTGTGTTTATCATCGTGATTGCAGAACTATCACTGAAGCTACAGGTGAACAACTGCTGAAGATTTTTGGTCCTATGTATTGTCTAAAAGACCTCACCTACAAGAAAACTTTACCATCAGAGCTCTGTTAAACTGTAATAGAAAACATTTTCAGGCAGTTCTACATCACTTTTGTATCTGTGTCTACATTATCCCAAGCTGATCATATCACATTCCATTCAAAACATGGTGCTTTTCAGCGGTGGGAAACCATCCCCAGTGTTTCCTCAGGCACAAGCCCCCAGCCAGTAGGATGCTAATAAGGAAGGGAGGAACCAGACTGGGTCTAGATGCACTGCTGGTCCCCTTACTTCTGAATGTATCAGACTGATGCTCTTCTGAGAGGGCAAAAGAAGAAACCCAAAGTATGGACCTCTGCCACTTCCCCTTGTGGTGTTGCCACTGGCTTTGCACTGCAGTTGAATGAGAGCAATACTGCAAGGAATCCAAGATGGAGAGGTGAGAGAGTGGAAGGAAAAAATCAGCAGGACGACCAAGAAAACAAGAAAGAAGGACTGACACTCTCCAACACTTTTTTCTTCTTTTTTTTTAAGTGAAAACGGTAGCACGCACAGCAAGCTTTCTGAAAATATCTTGCTTTCAGTCGTCCTGGTGCAAATTCAGAACATGATGGCTGTGATTGTCTAGAAGTCTATCAGTGAATGCTGACAAAGAATTAAGCATTTCTGCTGACAGAAAGAAGGGTTCATAACACATAAAGGACTGCTCTGCACTTGGAGCTGACCTGTCTAGGATTCTTAAATTGTGAAATACAAACCCTAATTTTTTGTACAGCAAATGCATTAAATGCAGTGAAGTATTTTCTTATTCTTCACTTTTCCTTTCCTTCTCTTTCGGTATTTCATATGTCTATGCAACAGCTCTTCCTGTACACACATATACAGCCCATAATTGTTTTTACCATGTTCTACCTACAGATACACTCAAAATATACCTCAACTTTAAGACAAGCAGAGTAACAGAATAGGAGAAAAAGAAAGGCACCATTTGATCTACTGACTGAGAAAGAAGATGTCACCTTTTCTAAAAGACCGCTTTCTGGTCTGTTTCATTTGCCAAATTTAAGAGGCTAAAGGCCTCTGAATGCAAGCTGGGAAAATCGAAAAGTGTAGCCCCAAGCCAGAAGGAGATAAGGGAGACTGTAAAATGTTAGACAAGAAAGAAAGAAATTTTAGCCAGGAATAGGTCACTCTTCTTTCATAGATAAATGGGTTTTATTAATTTTTGGTGGCTTATACTTCCTTCCGCCTCTCTGCAGAGTATTTATTTCTCCAGTTTACTGTTGTATAATAATAAATTCTTAAGGTTTGCTTTTCTATTAGGTCACACAATGCCAGATAGCTTTACAGCATGTCCAAATAATTCAACATCTCACTTAAAAAAAAGGTCGCAGCAGCTATTTATATATGTGACCCTCAAGACTAACACAGGAAAACTTCAGCCTTTATTATTTTTTTCATTCATTTCTAAAATGTGGGTTTGCTGAGGTGTAAGCGGTGGATGGTGTAAATTTTTAAACAGTGGCACTCAGCAGTTATGCAGACCTGTAAATACAGCTTGTCTCAGAGGACTGCAATGTTTGAACAGTATTCTGCCTTTGAACTGAGCAAAAGAATTTTATTTTAATTTGTTGTACTTAACAGTGTACAGTACCTGCTCATGCCTTCCATAAAAAGCCACGAAGCAAGCTTAGCATCAATCATCTATCACACTGTGGATGGTCCCTGGAGACGGAGTTATCTCTGAAATGAAAAAAATCATATCTAGGCAGGATACCCCTTTGGCTTCTCCTCCCTGCTCCTCCCTCCACCCCCCGAGTCTATGAAGGAAAGAGTTAAGAAGTGTTAGAAGCTGAGCAAGACTAAGTGAATTGAAATCGACTATCAGAAGACTATTAGAAAATGGAAATCAACAAATATTTTTAGTACTTCAGTGCTTTAGGGATTCAAAGTCCTGTTGAATGCATTCCTGAGCTGATCCCCCGCTACTTTAGGTAGGGAGTGGGGCACAGCTTGGTCTGAACAACTCATATGTGACAATCACCTTGAAAATATTGTATGGGTTACGCTTTTTCATAGCTGTGTATGATAGTAGCATTCTGCACATCTTAGAGAGGGCATGAGTTTAATCTATGGGCAATATCTCTGATGTAAACTCTGAGTGCTCAATTTATCCCTGGCACTCTGAGTCAGCAACAAGAAGTGGAAAATTCATGTAGATAGACAAGTTTCTTTTGGCTGCAGATCCAAAGAAGCACTGTTCATTCCACTCCATGCTGCTGTAGTTGTTTCTGGTCTTATTATAGCAAAATATAAATGATAAAAGCTGTAATAATTTTCTACAGAAGAAAAAAACAAATGAAGACGAAAAGAATGAAGGCTGAAAAAGTAGGGCTGTGATGTGATAAGGACAGGGAAGGCATGCAGTAAATCCAATAACTCTCAGTACTAAGTGAATGGCTGGTTGCAATTTTTAATTGCAATGATGATGCTGCCTACATGCTGTGGGAAATGAGGTAAGGCAGCAGAAATGGAAATCATTGTAACTGAGGCTGGCACTGAACTCAAAAGATAAATAAAGTTGTCTTGGAGCTCGATAATTCTGAGAAAAATGACACGTGGATCTGGTGGTAAGGATTTGGGAGATTAGGGCAACTAGAAAGATAAAGGTAGAGGTAGAGCTGGAGGGGGCAGGAGAAAAATATACTGGCAGTAAGTGAATACTTACTAGGATTTCTGAATAGGTGGCTTGGACTGATTTGGACAACTGGAAGCTTTGAATTAGAAAATGAGAAAAACATGAAATTGGGTAATAAGGAACAGATTTACCAAAAGCAGATTAGACTAGGCAAAAATGACATCTTTCTTTCAAAAGTTAATTGGTTTTTGGAACAGAGAGATCTTAAAAGAGATCTAATCAATCTGGATCATTATGTAACTCACCTTTTAATAAAGCACACAATAATTCCACATGGAGATTTGCTAGGAGAAACTGAGATAAATATAAAAAGGTTAAAGTGAGTACAGCTGACAGGAAGAAAAGAAATGGATAATGCTAAACCAAGAAGTCTTAAGATAAGTGTTTGCAGTGAAAGCATTAAATAGTCATTTTCAAGATGCTGGTCAATTGGTGTTGTGATTAACAAACTTCACTCAGGAAGTAGAAATGTTCTAATGACATATGTTGATTATTTGAAAATGGCTGGTACTGTTAATAGAGAGTAGTAAAAGGATGCTACTCAGAAAGTTAGTCGGCATTAGGATTAATGTAATGTCAATAGAGTAGCACATAAAATTATAAAGTACAAAGGACTTTAATTATTAGGAACTAATAAATTAAATCAATCAAAGCCCTTGTAATAAACTTAGAGCTTATCAATGGGGTGCTGATGGGAAGGAAGTGTATCTCAGCGCATTCATCAATCACAGGATAATTTGTGTGCTACCATTGTAATGTGACAGTGAAAAAAGCTAGTAAAAGACTGGAATGTGTCAGGGGAGACATTTCCAGTGGAAGGAGGGAGAATATTAATGCCACTGTAGCAGGCTTGGATGAGACCTCATCTGGAATATTGTGTGCAATTCCTCATTCATAGTCAGGAGAGATGAATTTGAAAAAGTGCAAGAGACGGGCTCTTATGATTCTCAGGGGAAGGAAGAGTCTATTTCATGAAAGGATGCTGAAAGAGCTTAGCATTTTAGCAGAACAAAAGCAGAGAAAGGATAAGATTGCTGTCTTTAAATACATCAGGATGGTAAAGCCAGAGACAGGAAGGAACTGTTTAAGCTAAAGAATAGTGTTGGCTGAGGAACAAGTGGGAACAAACTGTCCAGGAATAAATTTAGGCTGGAAAGGAAATGAGGGTAAAGTACTCTGGTTTTTAGGAAAACAATTTTAGGAAACTGATCATATTATATAATACCATGTCATGGCATGTCATGGCATGTCATGTTATAGCATGTTATGATATATGTTATATGTTATATGTTATATGTTATATATGCTATATGTTATATGTTATATGTTGTGTTGTATGTTATATGTTATATGTTATACGTCATATGTCATGTGTCATGTGTCATATGTCATATTATGTTATATTATACTATATTATACTATATTATATTATATTATATTGTATTGTATTGTATTGTATTGTATTGTATTGTATTGTATTATATTATATTATATTATATTATATTATATTATATTATATTATGTTACGTTACGTTACGTTACGTTACGTTACGTTACATCATATTACATTACATTACATTACATTACATTACATTACATTACATTACATTATAGCAGAGCAAAGGAGAGCAGAGCAGAGCGTATTATAGCATAATATATGATATGGTTACCTACTACTATAAGGAGGTTGTAGGAATTCTGTTCCAGTTCTCTGTTCAACTCTTATTTTTTGTGAATGTGTAAATGCCTGCATTTATAAATATTTAATTTGCAGTAAAGCTGTAGCTCATTTGGGATTATTTAAACACAGATGCAAAAGGCAGGCCAACTATGTGTTTACACAATCGTTAAAGTCCAGGATTTTGATGAGTAAATATACCTACCTCCCTGAAATGAGGTAAATTGTGCTTTAGGAAAAATATTTCTATGCATCATACTTATAATGTTAAGATAAAGTTGCAGATGGAGCTGTTCACATTCTGTTCCCATGCTCAAATTGATTTTGTTGGCTTAGCCAAAGCACATAAAAAGAGATTACCACTGACAAAAAGTAAGGCTAGAAATACACCTCTGTAGGTCCATAATTTGTTTTTTGTTCTATGACAGAAAGACAAAAACTCTCTGTCTCTGACCTGTTGGTTGGTTGGCTTTTTTTTTTTTTCTCCATAGAAGAAACTTTACATGAGAAAATGGATTTGAGTGGGAAGATGGTAGAGGAGTGTTATTCCAGTCTAGAAATGATACATCCTACATAGAAGACAGTGTAGGAGAGCACATGGGCAGTTTTGGGGAGAAATGGCTGAAGGAATTGTGTGATGGTATTGAACGCTCTCAAAAGAATACCCAGAGTATTGAATTGAAATAGGAAGAGTGTGAGTTATAGGGACCTTAATGACAGAGGGGAAAGCTTAGTAGATAGAGCAGAAAACCAGTAGAGGAAAAATACATGCAGAGCCTTCAGTGGCTCAGAAGCTGGTCTTGTATATGCTGTTTGGAAAGGACTGAGGTGGGGGTGAAGTGTTGAGGGAAGTGTTTCATGTTCCCAGTGAAAAAACAGTGAAGTTCACAGGAATATGTGTTCAGAGATGGGTCAGCTCTTGGTGTTCTCTAGCATCACATGGGTTGGATTTTTGAGAAAATGTTGCAGAAAGGTTGGCTGAGTTTGTCATTCTCTTTAAGATAAAAATTTTCTGTGATGCTGTAGCTGCTTATACACTCTACTGTTCCTTGGACATGTGTGTTACATAGAAAGAGCATTCTCAGGAGGGTTTAGCATCAAACAGTTGCACAGTCTACCACCTTGTGAACTGACCTGCTTTTTCTGCGTGCTGTTGCTCAGAGACACAGCAGAAATGCAGATCAGTGTTTGTGCTCTTCTTCCTCTGCCCTTGAATTACCTTCTGGTCTCCTGCTGTTTATTCATGTCTACTTTCCTCACTGTCTTTCTATAGTCAAACATTATATTAATTTGTCCTTTCAAAATGATCATGCCTCAGTTTACAATAAATTTTTAATGAGAACAGTTTACCACTAGATTTCAGTATCATTAGCTTTTACCACTTCTAGTAGAATACTTAAGTCCTTTTTCTGTAAAATGCACCTGGAATTCACTGGTTTTTGAGACAGTGTCACTTTTCTGGGTATTTTGTTGTAACATTGTTTATGATCACCCTCAGGCTGCCAGAATTACTATTAGCAATGAATAGAAAAGCTACAATTATGGTTCTTAGGAAAAAAGTGTTAGGACAGACCATGGTGTTTTGTTCTTTACAAGTAAAATTCAGGCCCATTCATCATTTGCCTAAAACTTCTTGCATGGATGTGAATAGAGACACTTTCTGTGTACATTCTTTGACAACCAGATGTAAACATTTGAAAGAGTTTCCCAACCAAGCCTTAGTTTTAGCTTTTCTGTTCATTGGATTTGAAAACAGATGTCAGTGAGAAGAGGGGATGGGAAGTTCCGGACCGTTCAGTACAGATACACTGAGGATTTTCACCATGTGCCAGCCTGCTCATGTTTCGTGCTATCATCATCATTTTGTCCCAGTGATTTTATTGAGGGTTCAGAATGGAATTCTATCAGTATGACCCAAGTCCTGTTTTACAAGTTTGTTTAAGAATTGCATGCTAAAAAAAATATTCTGAGTTTAGCTGTATGGTTTTGTCTTTTTTGCTTTTAACTTGTCTAATAGGATGCAGGTTCAACACCATTGGTCTCGTATTCCTTTCTTCCTCAGAAAACTCATGAGTGCAAAATGAAAATAATCCTCAAAATAAAACAAATTTGAACCAATGTGGTAGTTTTCTTATATAAGTCTGCCAATAACTTATATTAACAGTAGGAAAGCTGTGACCTTCAATGAGATGGCAATTGAGAAGTTTCTAAGTAGTGCCCTTTCAGTACTGAATTGACTAAATATTACACTGTTGCTGAGCTACAAAGCTGATCTACTATTATGGGGTGTAGCGCAGGGACCTAGTGCAGAGCAGCAGGTACCACTTGTCAAATGATTTTGGAACTGAAATAGGGTAGTTTATTTTTGGAATTGCAAGTCTCTCTCGGCTTTCTTTTCCTCATGAACAAAGAAATCTTTCAGGCATGGGTGGCAGACAGATCATGCTTGTTCTCCAACACTGGTTTAGTTTGAATCTCTGAACGGAGAGGTAATGACCTGTGTTATACAGAAAATCTGTCTAGGTGATCTGCTTCTCTTTGCAACAAATGTGCACGGAGGTAAGAAACTCTGCCCATGTCTTATTGCCTCCTCACATTCTTCAGAGCAAGATGTCCAATTCTTTCTCATCCAGTATTCTGTCATCCAAGACTTTTCTTAACATTATTTTGGTTTTAAATACAAAGATGCGAGCAGAACAAGGGAAATTGTCATGGCAGTAACTGAATACAATATGAAAATAACTCAAGAGATTATGCTGAAACAATGTATTTATAGACCAGATATTTGTCTCTTTTCATAAGCTTTTATTTATTCTCTGTGATGTCCTAACCATTATAATATAGAAAAAAATACAATGATTTTGAGTCTGGGTAAGTTCTTAACTAATTTAATCACAGATATTCTCCTTGATTTTCTGTTCTTTTCTTAATTAATTCTTACAAAGAGTAGTTAGTATGCATTTATACAATACGTTAGGGGCCCATTACCTTGAAAAAATTCATCAGTTTTAAATTAACCTGAATGTAGAATTCCACATGGGAAAATTAATATACTGCTAATGTCTCTGAAAGTTGTAAAGCACTTGGAAAAACAAAAAATCACATGAAACATCATGTTGGTTCAAGAGGTTTTATATTCCCTTCTGGTTTATGAGCCGGAGCTCCCATTGCTGTATTTGTTTTAAGCCTGTTCCTGGACTTTGTCACAAAGATGCCCGAAGAAGTTATAGGACAATGCTTGCTGAAAGACTCTTTTTGGCACTGATTTGTTAGAAAACCTGCATTGTCTAGAGAAAAGGGAAGCTGTATTTTCCACTGATCTGCAACCTGACCATTTCTTTGATTCTGAGAGTAGAGGAAACCAAATAAACTTCTACATGTTCAATTTTTAACATAGTGCTTTCATCAAACTAACTGCTGCCCAAGGCTGGATGCATTTCAGATACTTCTAGATTTCTACATACTAAATGTTCAGTATGCATCTAAACCAGGCAACCTTTGCTCCCTTATAGCACCGGAGAGAAACAGGCACTTAAAGGACAGTTCAAGTGCCCTTGTTTAAACAAAAATTTAGTTGTTTACTTTTGGATGAGATGAATCACAATATACGTTTCATCAGTCATACTATTTCCTAAAGACATTGCATCTCCTTTAGGTAATTGTAGATACCTATCTGTTTCCTCTGCAAATGACTTTTTAGAATACTTAGTGAAAGATGGGGCAGAGGAAAAGATGGAGTATTTTCTTGCAAGGAATCAGTGTCTCTTGTCAGGAATGTCTGAGGCTTCAAAACCGTGCTGTGATACCTCAGTACTTGCTTCTGCTCTTACCAGTTAAGACTACTGAAATGATGCTCAGCCAGCAGAACATCTGGGCAACAGTGGACGTCACCTGGAGAGAGTAATGGGAGCTGCACATAGGAGCACACAAGGGAGGACGGTCTCTTGTATTGGTGGTACAATTACAGGCACAGACACTGGTCACCCACACACCACCAGCTACAAAGTACTTCTCAGTGCCCATTACTCACAAGAAGTAGGAAAAAAGCTACATGAATTGTTAGAAATTATAATGTGACATTGGAAGAAAGCAACGGAATCAAAGGGTGCCACCACCATCCTGCATGTAACAAGTAATTTAGTAGGTAAAGATTCCCGGGTGATTTTAGAAATGGGACCTCACCTCATCCTAAAAAAAAGGTTTGAGAAAGAGTACCTGCCCTATCGATGCTCCCAGTATCCCTCTCTTTGTGATCCAGGGGAACCTTCCTTCTCAACTCCAAATCCAATGATCAATTTAATTCCTGGAATGGAAGCAAAAACAAGGCACACCACAGAGACAGGCTAGAGGCGTTTCAGTACCACCGGTGATTTAAACATTACAAGCAGCGGAAGGTGTGTGAAATAACATGGAGAGGAAAACCATTACACCTGCAGTGTATCTTTCATTCATTTTTACCTTGAATTTTTTCACAGTTCTTTAGAAACAGTACTCTTGAACTTAACCTTACAGAGTCTCTGGCCCAAAGTTCACCAGAGCATGCTAAATTTCTGTCTCTGAATCTTTTATTCTGCTTTTATTCTGTGGATTTGGACAGCACTGTCTAAATTCAGAAAATCATGAGAAGCAGTCACTGAATGTTTTAGTCACCACTGTCTTGAATATACTGCACTTGGTCTGTTAACAGTTCTCTTGCATGACTTCCTGTTGCTCAGAAATATTTCCTCAGGATAGTGCTGGTGACCGCATGTTGTCTCTCCAGTGCTGAGGCCAGGCTGCATATACCTCAAGAGACAGCTCTACCCAGCAGGTGCTATTCAGGGTAAGGAAAAGCATGTTAGAATCCTCACAACGCCCTACTGGGGAACTTTTCTCTGTTCTTGATAGTCCTGAGCCTGTATCTTTTATATAAAAAGCAGGCACACTTGCCAAGGAGTTAAAAAATACTATTGATGCTGAAATGAAACTTGTCATGAATAAAAAAAATAACTTTTCTGGTTTTGCACTATGCTATACATATCATATCATATCTTTAGTGATTTTCAAAAAGTTAATTAAGTGTTAAATAATTACTGTGTTTCATCTAATTTATGCTATCGTCGTGTTCTGTCCACTGTTCCTGGGTGTTTCATACATACTCTCAACACAGAAGATACAAACGTGGTGTGTCAGCATCCTTTGAAAGGGCACTCAGGTGAGACTGGTGAACCAACGTAACGGTTCTCAGATAACAGGAGGTAAAGGTTTCTTTCCACCATCCTTCCCTGCTCCATCTATGTACTCACTCCCTGGGAGTATCTGGGTAGTCTTGTTCATGTTTTCCTCAGTGGGAGAATGCAACTCACTGATCCAGCAGAAATCTCGCTCTTTCTATCCTTTTTCTGCTGTATTAGGAGATGGAATTTGCTCACTGAGGGGCAGGATGAGCACCAGAGCTGGCTCAGAGGAATGTCCTTTCAGAGGCAGCAAGCTATTAGACTGGTTCAATTTGTCTTGTCTGACTGCACCCTGCATCAGACCAAGCACCACATGGTAAAACACACTTCTGCACTGTGAAAAGGCTAAGTTAAACCTTTTCTGTGGGATTTCTTTACCTCAATCCATCTTTGCTCCTGTGACGCTGGCAAAGGGCTCTGCGTGATCTATAGCTGCGCCTCTGACTTATTTTTTCCACAGTCCAATTGTGATGCTGCAGAACAAGAAATAACTCTTGCAGATTTTCAAATCTGGCAATACTTACGACGTGGATTGGTTATTCTGCTGCTTTTAGCTCTTTATGGTTGTTATATTTGGGCCAAAATTTTGAAATGCAGCATAAATTTTGGTGTCCCAGATTGGCATAATTCTGGCACTTAGAGAGGTAGAGTGCCCATTTTTTGAAGGTATTAGTAGATACACACATCTTCTCTAGCCAGACTGGGGTGGGGAAGGAAGGTCAGAAAGGAAATAGAAGGGTGAAGGAATCATGACTGCATTTCATTTGTGTGCAGTTTGCCAAAGAAACCTGCAGTAGGCCACCATTGCTGAAAATTTGATCTTGGGTTTATCAAGGTGGTTTAACAAAAATAAGATGACAAAAGTGAAAGCATTTTTCTAAAGTATTCTTATGCTCAAAAAAATCTACAGTAGTAATTTAAGTGTTGAAAGAAACATGTAAAAGAATAAGGGATATTTTGTGCTTTGAAAGGGGCTTGCCTCAACTAGCTGTAGGAAGAGATAGCAAACCTGGGAACGTGTTATACGTACCTAACATGATTTCTGACTAACTATGAGAGAGAGCGTCACAAAGACTAGGGAATGATTAGAATCTGACAGGTTAATTTACAGTCTGGAAACCTTACCAAACACAAATTAGAAATGATGATTACCCCTATGAAACTAGTTTGCAGGCTGCCAGAGATAGTGACTGTTAATGACTGGCTCTAATCTGATGGACATATTTACTCAGAAGAATATTACTGAGATTTACCAGTTTGAGAACTGTGTCAATGCAGAAAAACTCTCACAGAGCTGTGAGATGGCCAAAAAGGCAATTCAGAGAATGAAAACTCTGCTAAATGAACAATCATGGTCAATATATGATATTGTGTCAGTGTAGAAATGTATAATTATATGGATAGACTTTCCCAGAATAGATGATTTATATTTGCAAGTAAACTTGAACATATAGTTGATGTCTGGCCTTACTGCGAAGACTAGCAGAATCCTTACAGCTGGTATTTCAATGATAGTTACCAAAAGGAAGGCGTCTACACCTGAAAGTAGACACAGTGGCAACAGGTGGCTTGAGTTTCAGAGCCCTGTTAGATTCAAATGATTGACATGTTCTTTTCCTGTGTGTTTCATTGCTTTCTTTTCATGTTGTCCATGAGGTAACTGTAAACAAGCATTTAAAACGTAGAACAGTTGAATTGCATTTTGAAACTATGTAATTTACAGAATTTTAAAAAAGGTAACAAAATATACATTTTTGCTTTGGAAAGTTTCTTAAAAAATAAAACAAATTCATTTAATAATAGTCTGCTTTGCTGGAGGGAGGATTCTGAAAAACAGAAAATAGGAATTTTTGCTTTCCCTATCTTTCATTTCATGAAGAACCATAATGAAGACCTTTTGCTACGTACTAGCAAATATAACGGTAGTGTCACAAGGTGTGCGACACTAACTAGTGTTAAAAAGTACACAGCCAGCAACTTCGAATACCAAGGTTGTAGGAGACCCATCAAAACAATCATATCCTTAAAGCCCTTCTAACCAAGTCATACGTGTTTCTTTCTATAATTTTTGGAAATCAAGTCATTCTAACCTTAGAGACTATGGAAGAAGCTGAGTTCATGGCTTTGATTTTCTAACATACATAAGCTGGATCTATTTAGTTTTAGAATTTTAAGCCTAAAATGTCCTTCTCTTATGTGAATGACACCAGATCTTACTCAAGTGATGGGGTCCCACCCCAACAGCCTTCCCAGTTTCTTGTATCTGAGGGAGATATCCGGTGCAGCATGTATCTGCCATAAAGAATGCATTACTGCAGTCCTCACGACTATAACCTATAACTGTGTTAGGAGTATAGAAGTTCCGAAAATAACTAGGAATTTGAAAAGTAGGTTTATTTATACCAGTTGTTTTTAAACTGGTCACGGACTACATTTGGTGCTCAAGACACCAGAAGGTGGTAGACGAGCAATAAAGGCAAGGTGAGATGTACTGCTGCTCTAGGAGAAGGTTGGGTGCAGCTTGGTGTTACAGCGCACTGCACCTCTGCTGACCAACCTGCTAAAAACTCAGATCCTTCCCATGTCTTCAGAGGCTTTGACCCTGGTTTCTCACTTGAACTTTGATGCTGAAAATGCTGCTTCCATTCACTTCAGAGATACACTTCTCCCTACACTTTGAAACTTGCCCCAAATCTGGAAGTATGTGAAAATTCCCCAGCCTTGGGGGCCAGAGATCCACCAGCAGCACTGGCACAATTTCATATTCCTAGCTGCAGTCCCTAAATCCCTCTGCCCCTCTCAGGCATACTTACAAACAGTGAGCAGAGTGGAAGGAGAAACATTTAGACATCTAAAATAGGTCAGATGAACTTGTCCTTAAAATGTGTGTACTTTTTTACCTTTTTCCCCTTTTCCTTCTTTATTCATCTTGGAGTGACTCACTCCAACATCTACATTGTGGGTATGTAAAAATAGGAGAGACAAATCTCATCGCTTCTTTAAAAATGATTCTTGGATTGTAGATGACTTCAGTACAAGGTAATGACAGAGAAATAGAGGGGTGGTTCATGTGATTTGGTTTGGTTCAGGACAAGGTAGCAATCGGCACCAAGTCATGTGAATGTACCTTTAACATCATTTCCATCTTTCAGAGGCAATTTTCCTTTTTTTAAAGGGAATAATTGAGTCCCTATAATGCCTAAACTTCACTTAGACCTTCAAGTGGAATTCATTAAATTTTTAAAAAAATAATCAATGAAAGCTTTTATTTTTAAAATCTAATGATGATAAAAATCTTTTTTTCAGCAATAAATTTGATTCATAAATATATATAAGATCCTACTTGGCATAGTACAGTTTAGATATAGATGTTAAAGTTACCTGCTCCTGCATCACTTCTAAGAGGCTGTACTTATGTCTGTTTCCAAAACAAGAGCTAATCTTCATGATTCCTGATGCTTTTTACTACTTTCCTTCTCCACATCTGAACTGCGTGAAAAATGGCAAAACGTCTTCATTGGTCATGAGGAGGAGGAAGCCTCCATTTTAAGGATCTTGGGCTGTATAAAACAAGTAGGTGACCACTGATTATTCTGTATGCATATGCCTGCACTGGAAGATCCAGCTTCTGTCTGGTCACATAAAGCTGTACAATTGAAATATACTCCAGCCAGACAAAGTACTTCCTTGCAGTATTGTAAATATCCAGCGTATCATGTTATGATCATCTCTAAAGTTATCTCAACCTCAGCTTCTTCCTACCTTTTACTCTATTTCAAACTGCATGCAGCCTTCCTTATTTATACACTCTACTCACTGGCCAGGCATATTAAAAAAAAAAAAAAAAAAAAGAAATTGAGAAATTGCTACATTCCTTTTTAAGAAAGGCTTTGCTACCACTCTTGTGGATGAATTCATTTGTATAGACAGTAAGAAGTCAGGCAGGGAATGTGAGAGGAATCTGTAACACCTGGTTCTCAGCCTTCCTTTCCCACTGTGCATTTTCCTGCCTGGAGCAGGATCAATAGCATCATATATTTCAACAACAATGCATCAAGGTCCCTGGAAAAGCAGTGTTATGGATGATTAAATAACTGCAAAGTGAAATTCTCTTAGAAATATTTTCCATTGAGCTGGGATTAAAACAGTCATAATAACAGGAATTGTTCTGATCAAATAGTTTGAAAGTTTCACATTGTATTAAGACAGCATGAAATGCACACTGATAAGTTCCTTATTCCCTCCCTGCAGTGCGTATAGCTGACTGTTAAAATCAGGACTTGTCTGTCTTAGAACAGATGATTATGGAGATCTTCAGACTACCTGTAGGTATTAATTTATGTGTTCCAAAGAGTAAAAGCCACACTGTTCACTAGGTATTGCCTATAAAAGCAATTTGTACTCCAACTGGGAAAGCTTTGTCTGCTGTCTTTGTCAAGCACCATGGATCCAAAGGTAGTTAGACCCTAGAATAAGAGGAAAAAAAATCTTCTGGGGAGTGAATTGCTTACCTAGGTAGAAAGGGTGGAATTATTTGATGCCATGAAGTGATTTGTTTGTTTATTCTCTGGATTTATTACACAAAAAGAACTTCTGTAGGTTCTCTGAAGAGACCACAGGGGAAAGTGGGGGGAACAGAGGGATAACTATTTTGTATGGAACTGAACTAAGGTAGTGTTGGAACATGAAGGCAGGCTTGGATGATTTACTGAGCTGACTGATGGGTGTAGAAGCTGCGCTAGGGTTGAAGTCCAGCACTTTAAGTGTTTTTCTCAATCAACTCTGGCACCATGAGAGGTAAATGAGGGAACTGGTGAGCTACAGAGAGAAAGATTGATTTAATGAGAGAATAGGTAACAAAGGGTAAGAGAGGGAGAATTTGTTTTCCAGCACAGAAATATATTTTTTCTGGAAGAGATTTTGCTGATATAAACATCTACTCACCCCCAAAGGAGAGTGCTGTGGCTAAATCCCCATACTACCTCTTCTGGCTGATATTGTGTATTTAACAGGAATGATTTTGAAAAAAATTGCTTTGATGTCAAACTTCATTGCTTTGGTGGAAGGAACTAAAAAAATCCCGCAAACAAAAACCCTCTACCGTTGGTGATTTTACATGGGTATTACTATCACCTTTGAATCAGTATATGTGCCTTGTAGGTCAATGGGTGATATTTGCTTCAGTGGTAGACTCCGTGGATAATGAGTCAAATCATGTAAAGTTAGTTGCAGGAAAGGAAAGCTTATGAAAGGGCTGATTATATGCAAACATTTCTTCTCTTTAGGGTTGCTTTTCATTTCTTTGACAATATAACCTGTGGTGGTGTAGGGACCCATAACCGACCTAATTTTTGGTGTTCATATTGCATTGCCAGCATTTCCACTGAGTACTGGAACAACTTTGCGCAGGGTCAAAACTAAGGCTTTTAGAAGGTCTGTGTTTTGCATTCCTTATGTGATGAAATATGCATAGATACACTGTCATTAAACTTCAAACGAATTGCTTTTTAAAACTTTAAACACAGAAACTAAGATGAAGCTTATACCACTTTGTAATTTACATTGACATTTAACCTAATTTACAATGACTGCTGCTTAGTCCAGGTGGATACTAAACTGCAGCTGTTCTTTAAACATTATTCTGTGTACCCTCCGGAGTCAGTTCTAATTTGTTTGACTTCCTTTCAAAGCACTAGCTCTTGTTTAAAAAAAAAAAAAAAAAAAAAAAAAAAAAAAATTGCTAGGTTTTACCGGGCAGNAGCTCTTTTTTAAAAAAAAAAAAAAAAAAAAGAAAGAAGAAATTGCTATGGTTTACCAGGCAGTTAGCTAAGAAGTTACATGGAATTATTCAGCTTTGATTTTCATTTACTATGAAATGTTGCTGCAATAGAATATGTTGTTATTATCTTTAATTGGCAGATAGCTTGCAGAATTATGTATTTCACAGAATCATAGAAT
>VZSF01009036.1:0-40861 GCA_013398295.1 Chionis minor | reverse complement strand
TTTACCTCAAACCAGGACATACTCACAGGAATGTTTTTAAAGGTACTTGGCCGTTCAGTCACAATACTGGCCCAGATTTTATGCATGTGCGCTTGCTTCCTGAAATCTGTGTGAGCTCGGCATCTAAAAACGTATAAATATTTTATAAGCAGTAGTAAAAACAGCATCTCCCTGACTACAGAACATGCAGTTTGCTAGAAGACCATCTCCATCACCCAGGGTTTGTTAAGGACAAACCAGTATTTTTTGGGTGTTTGGGCTGCTTTGGTGTCTGTTGGGCTTTTGGGGTTTCGTGTCCTTGTTGCTGCCTGGAGTTAGATTTTCAACCAAGTGTCCTGGTGTGAGCGACACAGGACTAATTTCTTTCCTAATGCTGGGAAAGCTGTATTTGTGTCAGACTCTGGTGTCTGAATTTGTGAAGATATTTACTGTACAGCCAGCCATGGCGTACAGTAAATACAGAAGCCATGGTTTCAAGGTCTCAGTGTTTTCGAGCTGGCCAGGTGCAGGGTGAGGAGGAGCGAGAGTCGGGCACTTGACCCCAGCTGCCAACAGGCATGAACGGCATATTCAATAGAAATGAGAAAGTCTGCTGCGAGGTAGGGGGTTCTCCCCCTTGCTCGTGCTCTCCCCCTTGATGGCTCCCCCTTGATGGTGGTAATCCAGTGGACTTCTTGCCCCGGTGCTGGATCCCTGAGCCCTTCCCTTCTTCCTGAAGCTGTAGCGCTCGCAGTGTCTGACATTCCCTGTCCACTGCTGGGAGCGCACAGCTTCCAACTGATAGAGTTGGCTGAGTATAATCCTTGTACAGTATATTTGGGTATTGGGATCAATATGGGTTCCTTTGTGTTAGTACTGTTAATTATCCAGTTCTATCCTATTAAACCTGTTTATCATGTAACCCCTGGGTTTTCTTGTTTTTCTTCCCGATTCCCCTTCCTGGGTGAGGAGGGATCATTGGGTGAGAGAATAATTGTCTAAGTGACAATAAATGGTTATGGGTTTTCTCAAACCATAACACCAAGTGGGGGGATGTGTCAGGCACGCACCATGTAATGCCTGCAGATAATGTCTTTTAATTTGGGCTGATCTGTGTCTGTTCTTGTGCTGGCCCTGACTTCTTTCGGAGTTTTGCTAGTTACAGCAGTCCCGTGTCAGCTGCACATCTTTCTGTGGGGTCTTCCTTGGCACAGGTCCACCGGGAAGCTCAAGGGCTTGTGTGCCTTGCCCGTGAGTTGAAACATCACAGGAGGAGACAAGGAGATCATCATAAAATATCTTTTCATGCTAAGAATATCACTTTTTCATGGTGAGTGAACATGTCAAAAGATGAATGTCAGAACCCTTTTGGCTTTGAGGCAAAATGCACAGTACTTGAAAGGCAAGCTCTGGGTCTGCTGGCTTTGCAGGGAGCATCTATGCCAAAAATGCATGAAGAGACCATGCAATGTACAAAACAGATGGGAATTCAAACCTGAAAAAGCCTGAAAGATAAAACAAATGTAATTTCTACAAATACAGAAGGATGAGGTGGAGCATTCAGAGCAGTTGTATGGTCACTTGAGCGAAAGGAAGGATTATGGGCTAGACAAGCATTCCTCCGGGATACTGCATCCTCAGTTTCTGCAATATGTTAGTAAGTGCAGAGGAATCTGTTCCAATTGTTAAGAAGAGACAAAAAATGGTCACAAATACTTGCACAGACATATCAGTTCTGATGTTAGCCAGCCAGCAAGGGTGCCAGCCAAAAGTCTGGGATGACAGTCTTGGGCCTGTCACGCTCATTTTGGTGCAGTAGGAATTCACTTATGTCTTCCACTAAACCAAAATATTAGGACAGCGCAAAGATGAGCAGATGACCCTGTGATAGCAGAAGTTACACCCCCTATAAGTATGTGTTTGTTCCTCCAGCAGAAACAGCATTTTGGATTGAGAAGAACAAGAGAGAAAAATAATCTTTATTCACCTTCTAGAGAACTCTCTGGCGCTAGCAGTGCTGGGGGCAGCCTGGATGGGCAGGAGCCTGCGCACACGTTGTCCTTGTCCTTGCTGTTAAGTGCCAAGGGCCAGTCTCTGGGTGTGAGCAGCGTGGCTGGTCTGCTCTTATTCCCTTTCCCCACAAAAATACCAACCTAAATTGGTTGTGCCTGCGCTGCTGATTGGGAATGACCTCTGCTGTCCCCAGTGTGCCTGCCGCTGCCCGGGAGAGCGTGGCTCGGCACAGGATGCAGGGAGTGCTGGGCATTGCCTGGGCCTGTCCCCTGTGTGGTTTAGGGAGAAAGACGGGGTCCATCAACCCAACTTCCGTAACTTCTACGGGAGAAAATCTTAACTTCATGGTGGGGGGCACGTTTTTACAGCCAAGCATTGTGGTGGATTGATCGCACTCAACTGCAGCTCTCCAGACAGCACCTAGTGTCAGCACAGAGGAGCTTCTGGAGAGCCGTCCATGGCACCTCCACCACCTGCCTGCTTTGGATGTGAAGTCCCTCTCTGAAAAGCTGTCACTGCCCACGCAGGGAGACTGTGCAGGGCTGGGGTGGTCACAGGCTGGGCTGACGGAAGGAGCTCCCTTTCTCTCGGGGGATACCGATTATCGCTCCCCCGTCCGGGGGTCCTGTCTGGTCAGCAGTTTGGCTACCCGGCCCTCTTGCTGGCAGCAGGGAAGGGCTGGCGTGAGGCAGGATGGGGGGCAGTGCTGGTGTGCAGAGGGACGCGGCATCTGAACTGCACTTGGAGGGAGCTGAACCCAGTCTTGTGTTTCGGTAGTATCTCAAGTCACTCTTTCTACTTGTAGAGAAAATCGTGAGCTCAGGTTGCAAAAGTTACATGCATGATTTATAGGAGCATTTGCTTGTATCACTCTTGATAATAATATTTAAAAATATATTGGTGGGAGAGAACGTGACGGGACATGTTATCCCAGAGGAACGGACTCCATCTTGGAAGAGGGTGGCAAAGCTGGCTAGGAATATAACAAAATATGCAAAAAGAGAGACAGGTAGATGTCTCTAGGAAGGAAACAAGGCTTGTGCACAAGTGATGAGGTATGCTTAACTATTAAATAGCACTAGGACGAGACTAAAAATCAAATATTCCTAGTGGTATCACATCTCTTACTAGGTAATCACTTGCTAACCCTCAAATAGGTTTCAAGCAGAAAGTGGTGTGGGCATGGAAAACAGTCCCTCGTGGTGACCAGAATAACAACAGGTTTTCTCTGGAAAGAGAAGTTCCCCCCGTGTTGGAGGGAGGCTAAGGCCTAAGAGATCTGTAGGGAAAAAGTTACAAGCATGTAATGCAGCCAGAGGCAGCATGGGGATTAGCAAACATGACTGCGGGCTCCCCTGTGGTACGGGATTCTCTTTATATACAAATTGCTATCACACTGCCAGGGGTCTTGCTGCAGAGGCTGAATAGCCACTTGGTTCGGAAAAATCCCCAGGAGCACTACGCTCCACAGCGTGTGGGATCTACTTACTCGGACCTGCTAATCCTTCATCTAAGAAGCTCATTTTATGTATGTTAAAACTGCTTTCTGGTACTTGGAATGACTTGTAACATTTCTTACGCTTCCTAGATAAACACTTGTGGAAAACAAGAGATGGAAACAGAGCAGTACTTCACTCCCCTGCTTTGCATTTCATGTGGCTTTTGTTCAAGACATCTACAGCTTCCTTGTTCCTGACTCATCCTTCGCTTTCCCAAGCATCGCACACAGCACTACTCAAACCGGAATCAACAACTCAAGGCTTCATTTACCTTCCAGCTCTGCCCTGGAGCCGCCTGCCCGTGGCCTGAGCCGCCGCCTCTGCTGTATCGACAGGCTGCCCACGGCGGGGGTGAAAGTGAAGCTGCCTGCAGCGTCGGGCTGTCCCTCCTGCGAGGGCCACCATGGTGCCCTGCAGAAGGGCTGCCTCGAGGCGGTGCCACCACCCGTCCCTCTCACAGCTTCTGCACAGAAATCACATGCAGGAAGGATTTGAACCTCTTTCGCGCGCCCTTATCCTAGCGCCTTTGCAGGTCGAACTCGCTGCAGGGGTGACTTCCGCACCATTTAAAAGCTACAACTCCCTGAAAGGAGGTTACAGCCAGGTGGGGTCAATCTCTTGTCCCAAGTAACAAGCAACAGGACAAGAGGAAATGGCCTCAAGTTGTGCCAGGGGAGGTTTAGGTTGGATATTAGGAAAAACTTCTTTATGGAAAGGGTTATCAAGCATTGGAACAGGCTTCCCAGGGACGTGGTGGAGTCGCCATCCCTGGAGGTATTTAAAAGCCGGGCAGACGTGGTGCTGAGGGACATGGGTTAGGGGTGGTTTTGGCACAGGTTTATGGTTGGATTTGATGATCTTGAAGGTCTCTTCCAACCCAAGTGATTTGATGATTCTAAATGAAGCTGTTTTGGCCTGGCTTGGCTGCATGTGTCCCTTCAGCGCAGACACCCCCTGCCCCAGCTCCTGAAGGGGCCTCAAGGCTCAAGGTGGGCGCTCGCCACTGACACGGCTGGGAAAAGGCAGTTTGAGGGACTAAACCGTTTTCCCGGGCTGACCAAGCCCTTGGCTCCCACCATGACAGGAACTCCCCAGCTCTGAGGAGACGCTCGGCTCTGAAGCCTTTTAGGCTCCTCTGGACCAACCTGGGGCCGAGGCAGGGCGGGAGCTCCATGGGAGCCGGGGCGCTGCCTCGGCCCCGCTCGACGACCCCGGAGGCGCCGCGCCCGCCGCCATTTTCCCGNCGGGTTCGGGTCCGGGTCCGGGTCCGGTGGCGCAGGGGCTGAAGGAGGCGCTGGTGGAGACGCTGACAGGGATCCTGTGCCCGGTGCAGGCGGTGCGCTCCGCCGCCGAGGAGCAGGTGAAGGTGCTGGAGGTGACGGAGGGTGAGTGAGGCCGCGCCGCACTGAGGTGAACGGGGCGGGGGGGAGGTGGCCTGAGGGAGGAAGGGCCGCCGCCGCCCCCCCTTTCCCCGAGCGTTTCCCGGTACCGGCTCCTCGTGGCCGCGCGTTGGCCTCGGCCAAAACTTCCAGCTTGAGCGCGCGTGTCGGCGGGGAGCGGGCGGCGACCGGTTTCCTACCGGCTGTGGGAGGGTGCCCGGTTTCCCCTGGGCAGCCCCTGCCCCGCCTCAGGAGTTGAGCGGTGGGTTCGCCAGTGGGGTTTCGCCAGGGCTGTCCCCGGCCTGCGGCGGAGGTGGCCGGGTGGAACCTGAAGGCACCGCTCTCCTCCGAGGGGCGAGAGGGAAAGGGCTGGGGACAGCGTCGGGAGCAGCGTGGTGTCCTGGGAGAAAGGAGCGAGCAAGGAGAGTTCTGAGCTTGCTGCTGGTGGGACACGGAGGGGCAGGTGGGGTGGCATGGCATGGCATGGCAGCCGGCCTGCTGCTTTGGGCAGCTCTTTCCACCCGAGCCAAAGTCTTCAGGGTTGCTCCTGCGATGATCATGGAGAGTGTTCCAGCTGCACTGAGTGTCTGCAGGCCCTGTCACACTCCCACAGGGATCGTCTCCACCTCTGGACACGTGTGCCCTGTGTGTGCCCAAATCATCATAGAGTGGCTTAGGTTGGAAGGGACCTTAAAGCTCATCTAGTTCCAACCCCCCTGCCCTGGGCAGGGATACCTCCCACTGGACAACGTTGCTCAAAGCCCTATCCAGCCTGGCCTTGAACATCTCCAGAAATGGGGCGTCCATGTCCTGCAGGGCATCATCTGTACATGGTGTGTTTTAGGCTGAGCGCAGCCAGGATGTACATGTGTGCTCATCTTGTGTGAAACTTCTACGTCCTGCGTTGTCTCTGGAGAGCTGAGGACATGCAAGACACTGGAGCTGGATGGCAACCAGCCTCTGGCTTGGAGAAGATAGAGCTTAAAAGAGCAAGCACCCCAAATTCAATCAGTGTCTCTAATTATTCCATTATTCATCTGGCCTTTTTATGGTAGCACTAGGCTAGCTCATGCACTTGCTGCTTTTCCTGGGTGGAAGTTTAAAAACCTTTCAATGGTAATGTTTTATTTCACTTCAGCTCAAATTTGATGACCCTTCCCAAAGAACTGCAATTTGTGGAAACCGCTGGAAGATTGGCAGGCAGTCTGCTGTGACGGGAGCTGGACTCTGGAGAGCTTGGCACTGCAGCCCTTGGCCCTAAGTTGTGCCTGTGGCCTGGCAGCTCGATGGGCTGGTTTTTTGTGGACCCTCCTGGAAATTTTGCCTTGCCTTTGTCTGATTGTGCCATTCTGAAAGTGTTTTGTGAAGTGTTTTAAAGTCTTTCTACTCCTGAAGTGAGTAGAGGAGTACTTTCTAGTCCTGAGACAAGAGGTTCAGACTAGATATAAGGAGAAGTTTTTTCATAGTGAGGAAAGCCAAGCTTTGGAGCAGATTATCTATAGAAGCTATGCTGTTTCCATCCTTGAGTATCTCCAAGACCTGCCTAGAAAGTGCTCTAAGCAACCTGACCTGATGCTGCTTTGATGATGGGGGTTGGACTGGAGATGTCCTGAAGTCTCTTTCAGCTGAATTATTTTGCGCTTCTGTGATCCTTCTCTCTTGTCCTAGTCAAGCAGCATGGGAGGAATAAGGTATATTCACCTTTCTGTACTGTCTTTGGTATGGAGAAACTTGCAAAAACCAAGAGGAGGAGCTAAAAGAATACAGTGTTTGCCAACACTGTATTTTTGAGGTAAAGAAATGTAGATTATATGTGTCAAGTACTTTAAAGCAATAAAAAACGTAGTATCATTGAGCAGCATAAAGAAAATGCTGAAAGTGAAGGTGAGAGCAGTAGACAAAGCACAAATACTGGTACTTTCAGTGAAAAATAAATGAAGGTAGGCAAAAAAAAAAAGGAAAAACTTGTTAAAAACATAAAACCTTCTGATGTTTTCAAATGTTGCAGAAGCAGAAAGCATTTCAGAGGTGTTCATAGCCACCAAGTGACTGAAGCGTGCAAGGTGCATTCAAGGGGTGTAAGGCTGCAGAAAAGCTGAATTCGTTGTGCTGGGTTGACTTCACTTGTCACATTGAAGGGCCTCTACAGGAGACATGCTGGAGAGTCCACATCAAGTTGCAGCATGAGTAGGAGCAGTTTCACTTAGCGGTTTACTTTAAGCAGCAAGTGCTACAGGATGCATCTCCAAGAGTTTTAGAGGGACTCAAACGCTAAATTACTGTGCTATGAATTGTACTGTAAAACTTGCCACTTCAGGTCACTTAGGGACCAGATAAATGTAAGTTGGTAAGCCCAGGACAGCTTTTAGTAAGGGCTTTAAGGTGAGGGGTGAATGTTGGGGTTGTTACAGGTGAGTTGAAGTGGCTTTTGCACTACCTGTGATAGTTAAAATTATGTCAAGAGTTGGAATGAGGAGAGCAGGGTACGTGAATTGTTGTGGAAGAGTTGATCTATGTTTAATAGAAGAGCCATTTAAAGGAGTCCTGGGACTGCCAAAAAGCTTTTAGAAAATTTCCTTACTGAAACTTTTTGAAGAAACACAACTGCTGCAGACAGCACTTGAATTAAGAACTGATTAAAAGCTTGAAGACAAGAGGTAGAAGTGACTGGTCATGTGTCACACTGCAGGGAGATAACCAAGAATCCCATGTGAAGCTGGACTGCTCTGCACGTCCGTAAATGATGTGGCAAAGAGTAAATAGTGGTGTGGCAAAGTTGTTGATAGTGCTGCTTAGTCTGGCCAGAGTGAGAATCTGTGGCAAAAATTACACAATGATTTCACAAGAGCAAGTTGAGTGTGCAAACAGTAGGTGTAGGGCAGCATTGGTCAGCAAAGTAATGCTGGGGGAGGAGGAAACAGCCCAGATGATCCCTTAAAAAGTAAGGGCTGTCCTAACTATCTTCACTGGGAGAAGAGATCCCATTGTCAGTGTGGAGAGTTTCCTGAAAATACCCGTTCACTGCTCTGCCATGCTTGGAAAGCCAAATGGACCGTTAAGGAGGGAACAGAGAACAAAGCTGACATAAATTCCTCATGCTTCTGCAGCCTGAGTGCCGCATTCATTACGGGCTAGCTGCTCTCAGGAGAGCTAAAGCAGGGCAGTAAAAATGCAGCATGAAGACATTCACAAAGGTGTGGAAAAGCTTCTGTTCTCAAAAGGAGAGAATACGTTGACTTTTCTGCCTGCGAAAGAGTGGAGATGGAGGCTCTAAAATCAAAAGTGACAGAGAAGGTGAGTGAGGAGTGATGAATTGTGACTTCTCGTAAAGCTAAGATCAGATGAAAATCAACCTGAAACAAGCAGAAGGAAGTAGGTTGCTTCCTCCAGTGTGCAAACTATGGAAGTTGACACTGTTGGATGTTAGAGGTAGAAATAGTTTAAAAATGGTTTAACATACCTGGAGGAAAAAACTCATCAAGAGCCGTTAGACACACTAGTCAGATACACCACCTGCTTCAGGAGGCTCCCAAGGCCAGGATTTCCAAGGAGGTGCGTTGGGGGAAGCGTTGCTTTGCCCTCACCTCTTTTCTTAAGCTGCTTGCAGGTTGGGTTGTGTAATGCAGTTAAGCCCATACAGCAGTTAGCTCTCCCTGTGTGTTGTGTGCTGCCCCAGGCTAGTGCCCACTCTCTTCCGTGCACGGTTTAGCCAGATGGAGTTGGTTCAGTTTTTTGTGAGGATGCGTTCAGGCTCCCTGAAGAGGGTTGGTGGGTACTTTTACAAGAGGATACACAGAAATATGCAGTCAGAGGTGAGCCTCTGGGACAGGCTGAACTGTCCAAGGGGAGTCTCCTGTCTGACTCGTCCAGCTCTTCTGGAGGAATTCAGGACATGGTGGTAGTTTCTTCCTGCCGTGTCACCTGTCAGCAACTTCCAAACCTGTCCTCAGGATTCAGTTTCTTCCCTGCTTTTGCATCTTCTGTCTGCTGGGAAAGTGTTGGAATAAGCACCACCTGACAGCTTGGGGATGGGAGATGCATTATTGTCGGTCTCTGAAAGATGAAAGTTCACCTGGTAATCTTCGTTGTCTTTAGGTTTTAACGGAACATAAATAAAAGCGATGCCTGAGACTGTTTAGGGAGAGGGCAGGAGAAGTGAGAGCTCCGGGTTGCGGGGCAGTGCTGCTGGGCATGCATCTAACTTGCCACAACTCCACCATTGCCTTGTACCCGGGGAAGTGGGGATAGTGTTTCCATTCCCCCTTCATCTGGTCCGTCCAGGTCACACTGTACACCACCTGTGATGGTATACGTGTGCACGCTATGGCTGATGTCATATGACTTGTAGATAATTCCTTAATCTGTAAAAATAATGTCTTCCTCTAGATTTTACTATGTTGGAGAACTCGTATGGAGGAGAAGCCATCTCCAGGAATGTCAGAGCAGGGACAGTGTCACTCTGAAGGAGGTGCATGTCCACCAGGAGGGATCATACTTCAACCCTATGAAGCGGAGCAGTGTCTGTACCACATTCTTCAAAGTTATGCTGATAAGGAGTTTTAATGTCAACTTATAAAGTTGAAAAATACTGCTGCCTGCTTGCCTTGTTAGATAACAGGTTTGATGCAGAATAGTGACAGTACTAAGCCTCTTGAGTTATCAGCTCCTGTGCTCTGGCAGTGTGGGGGCAATAGATGAATCGCTCCAGGCTGTCCAATGGCTCTTTTGCCTGTCTACGTTATGTGTTTCTGTTTGCCTTTTTTGCAGGTAGAAAAGGCATTTATAAGGCTGTCTTCAGTGGGGCTTATGTTGTGACATCTTGTGTGTGAAAAGCATCTTCAGCTCAGTCCTTTGCAAGGTGCTTTGTTGTCAGAAGCTGAGATCTGCAGGTGGCTGTGAAGATGGTGCTGACCTTGGCAAATTGACTTGTGTCAATCTGGGCATGCTGACCCTCTTTAAAGTTTCTTTTCCATCTTGTTTGAGACTAGTCCTCTGCAAGAGACAACCAGTGCCATCATTTGAATGTGATCTCAGATTTGAAAATTAGCTTTATCGGTCTTGTAAATGTTTTTGCAGTAACTTCTCTTCCAGGGTAGATGGCTCAGCACATTTAGTTTGATGCTTTAAAACTCCATTGATTCTCTGATGATGTTTTCACGATACAGTTTGCTGTCCATTTGTATGAGGAGAACAGCTATAGGTACAGAGACAGCACAAAATTTGCATCATCGCTTGAGCTGCAACAGTATGTTTTTGCTTATGGTTGGCTCCTTCCTGACATAACTGTTTTAGTGCATATATGGCTTGGAGAGTGATTTCTGTATTGTATTGAGTATTTCCTTGAATACATGATTTTTTGCCATAAAAACTGAGTTTTGTGTGGAAGGAGGGATTATGGAGAATTTACAAACATGACCACAATATGTGGTTGTATGGTGGTCTCTTGGCTGTAACTTGAATCATAGTAGAGTGGATGGTGGGCAGAAATGGGTGGAAATCTTGTGAATGGATCAATTGAGCTCAGTTTTTAAGCGGAGTTAACATTTCGACATTTAACTGGATTTTTTTAACAGGGAAATCAAAAGAAGAAACGGCTATGTTGGGACATGTGATATCTGACTTTCAGGGAGAAAGTTTTCACAGCAGCAAATGCCATTATTTGCACTGTGAAACGCTGCGCACATGTGGAGAGTAGTGAGAAGTTGTGAAGATTTCAAGTGAGATACCTGAAGCCATCCCAGATGCTGGAGAAGGCTGGCCTTAATCTTTCTGTCCTTTGTCGAGAAATGAGGAAAAATACAGTTGCAGTTTTCAGAGGTGGGCTGAAAAAAAAGAGTGCTTTTGGAGAGTTGTTGAGTGTCATGATGGATGCTGAAGAAGTTCCTCAGAACCACATTTGTAGTGGGTTAAAACTACGGCTAAGCACTAGGTACTTGCTTGGTGTTTCATCCCAGGCTGTCTGCAGATGCCCTCTGTGCTCTGCACTGGTCGGACCTTGTGGCTGACCCTGCTTTGAGCAGGAGGTTGGGCAGGACCAACCTGAGGCCCCTATGACCTCCTGAGGCCCCTTTCAACCCAAAGTACTTTATGATGATGTTATTCTAAACCAGTCCTGTGGAAAACTTTCTCTGCGCCTGCGTAGCTGAAGACTGCGATGCGCAGAGGTGGGCGGATGTTGGGTAAAGGGAACTCGATTTCTGATGCTGCTGGAGTTGTGAGAACTGATCTCTGCAAACGATGTTGTTTTAATTTGGAGTGTTGGTGGCCTTGGGGCAGTGGATTTACCTGGGTTGGCTGCAGCAGCTACCGTGGCCTCTTCCTCCACCAGTGCCTGTCTCTGCCCCAAGCAGAGACAACTAAAATGGACCTGTAGCAGCTCCTGAACCAGCTCTATGTGGACGTACGGAGCTGGACTCAGTTGGTGCTGGCTGCCTTCAACAAGGCAGGGTGGTGAAGCGCTGTGATTCAGTAGGAGGTCCTGTTCGTTCATTTTCTCTGACTGCTTATTACTATTTTTTGGTTTGGTCTGGCTTAAATTTCTCCAGCAACTGGGGGTTGAAGATATTCCATAAACTGGTTATGTGGTAGACGGAGCTTGGTTGTGAAGGAGCATTGGATTTCACCGATAGTGAGATTAATGGAGAAGAGACGCAGAGCTGGGAGGAAATGTGTTTGCTAAATGTTCCCTATGCCAGGCCCGTCATTAAAAGTTTCTAATATTTTGGTTTTACAGACTTTATCTTGGGAAGAAGACTTGATCTTTCTGATATCTCAAATCTATAAAATATAAATGGAGGAAGCGCTTATCAAGAGATGCATTTGAACTGCAGTTACCCATGATAAAGATAGAAAGTTCCTAGCCAACTGGGGAAAAAAACAGTAATAAACCAATTCTTTTAGCAAAGAGGAACCAGTGAGCTATACAATGATGACTAATTTCAGTCCCTGGAAGGAGTCTTGGATCAGCTCATTAAACAGCTTGCCAGTGCCTATAACATAATAGGATGAATAGGTGCTACACGGATAATACTGTTTTATATGATCTGTTCTCAGTAAATCCATCTAATTTTTGTTTGATGGGAGAGCTGGCTTATTGCTTAAACAAACAAACACTGGGTATGAATGATGTGAGTTCAGTAGGATTCCTGTTACGAATTTGTCACAATGGTCATCATTTCAGAGGATACAGTTTCATAATATTTTTAAGATGCGCAGTTGTCTGAAAACCTGTGCATATTCAGTGGCTTCTTGTCAAACCCGAGGGGCTTTTAAGACAGAGCTCTTGGTCACTGCACTAGTGAGTACACCTCTGGTTTATCAGCTGTGGTACTACAGTGTGCTTGGAGAGCAGAACTAAAAAGATGTTGAAAAATTGGAGAGATGGCCGAAAATCATTGAAACAAAATATTTTAAGTTGAGTGCGGAGTACTGTATGTAAAGGGGGAAAAAATCAAACGCATATATGCAAACAGATTTAAAGATAGCAAAATTGTCATGGTAGTGAGTTGCAGCTGTGTGAAGCCATTGCATTTATTCTGGCTTCATAGTTTATCTCTACCCTTTAAAAATGTGACTGAAATGCAATACCATACTGGAGTCTGGAATATTGCAGACAGCTAGAAGAATAATTACTGCTACAGTTAAGAGGAGTATTATGTTACGTACTTCTCAGAATGAGGCTCCCTGTTTTGCAGCTTGCATAAGAAGGGTTTTATCCCTCTATTTTAAAATGCACGATCAATGAAGTAAGGTTGAAGGAACTGGGCACGTTCAGTAAGCACAGGAAAGTGAGAGGCAGTTATCTCCCAACCCAGAAAAGCCTCTTACAACTGAGGTGGATATTAGAAGCAACTCAGATAACCGCATCTGGGAAGCACTCACATATGCTGCCAAGGAAAATTGCAGAACTCTTTTTGGGAAGAATTTTCAAGACATTTTTGTCAGGGATCCTGCCCGGGTCATGCTGGCAGGCCTCAGGGCATACCTTCTGCTGCACAGTTTCTAGAGCTAAAACCTCACAAATGCGTTTCTTAAGCTGACTAGTGAAATTAAATTAAGTATTTAGTAGAGTTACCAGCTACCTGAAACTTAAAGTTGCATTTTTAAGCAAAGTTATTGAGGCATGTGGATTTACCATACCAGAACAGCTGCTCTTCCTGATTTTTATTTTCTCTGCTCAGTCATCAGCAGGATTTGTACAAGTGTTTTAATTTTGCCTTTGTTACAAAACTTGCTCGGCAACTAAAAGAAGCTCTTGCTTTTTTTGGACAAATTTTTGATGGAGAAGGTTCCACAGCCTGAATGATCACACAGGCAGTTCCCGGTGTTAGCGTGGTTGGGCAGGGTTTGCCCGGGAAGGTGCTTGGTGTGTTCTGAACTGTCTTAGGATGTGTTTTGGGACAGCTGAAGTGATGTTTCCAAATCACTCTCTGGTTGAACCTGGGTTGTCCGAAAAGGAACTGCTGGCTGACAGTCTTCTGTCTTACTCCATCCTGGATCTTATCCATGCATCCCTCATGTAGGAATTTGACTAATGATATTACGCTGTAGATAAGATTTCTTTTTTTTTTTTAAAGTTGTAGATCATTTGCTTGTTACTAACCCATGTTGCAAAATTTTTTGCCCGTGAAAGAAGGAAATAAGATGCTGAGAAAATAAATGGCAGTTTGTGCAGGGAGCATAAGGGAGAATTAATGCTTGTGATTCATTTGAGTAGCTACGCTTTGGAATTATCTTCTCCTTCCCACATATGAGTCATTCAATTGGTACGATGTCTTTCTCCAAAAATCTCAGTGAGTTTTGCTGTGTGGGAATAAAAGCTGTGATACCAACAGTTATTTATTTATTTGTTTTTCTTGCAGAATTTGGTGTTCATTTAGCAGAACTGACTGTCGACCCCCAGGGAGCTCTGGCCATCCGTCAGGTGAGTTTACATGGAACTGTAGAAAGAATTTTGGTGGCTGTTTCCTTGATTTTAATAAAATATTCCCTCATGTTTCCAGGTGAAAAATTGGAGGTGGCTTTCTATTACTGCTTCTCCGTTTTCTTTCACGTATCTCTAGAGTCCTTACTTTCAGTGTTATTCAGGTGTATTACCTGAATAAGGTGTACTTACCTTTTTTGAACATAGTACTTTTTGCTCAATGCATTGCATCCATTGCTTAATGGATGACCATCAGTTTATCTTTTTACTGTGGTAGCTTTTCTTTGCCCATTTCACAAAGACTTTTTTGCATTTTTGGCAAGCCCTGCTGCCCCTTTAAAAGCAGCATGGTGGGATGGGAGGCTGAGCAGACGGGTCAGGAGTTACGTTTGCTGTGGTTGCGAGATTTGTTACTGATTCTTGACCTCTCTTCTAATACAGCTAGCATCTGTCATTTTGAAACAGTATGTGGAAACTCACTGGTGTTCTCAGTCAGAAAAGTTTAGACCTCCAGAGACCACAGAAAGGGTAAGATTTGGTTTCATGTCTGCTTTGAGGCACTTTATCCATCAAGAATATTAATTTTGTAGATGGTTTAAAAAGTGCCAGTGCCCTTGTATATTATGAGGATTAATGGTTTCAATTAAGGTTTTCTGATGTTTTCCACTTGGAAAATATTTTTAAGTTGCTTAAAACAACACTAGACTTGAGAAGCTTGGGCTAATTTCTGTAGGAGAAGTTCAGCCATAATGTTTCTGCTGCTCTAAGAGCAATTCTAGAAGAAAGCTGCTTTGTAAGTTTTACAAGTACTGATTCTGGCAGTCCTTTTTCAGAGATTTGCTAAATCTTGTATTCAACTTGGGACTTAAAGGCTATTTACCATGACGAATTTCACTTGAAAGGTCTGTTGGGTTTCATTAAAAATCTGTTCAGTAGCTGTATCTAACAGCTAAAATGGCTGGAGATTCTAGGCCCTTGCCACTTTGACTGTTGACTGGACCATCTTTCACATCTAGGGTATGACTCGGCCGATTCAGAGAGAGTTGCTTGGAATAGATCTTGTGAATTATGCCCTGGAAGTGCTGGCTTTTTTTCCCCATCCCCTCACAGCTGAGTGACTAGTTCTCATTTACTAAAATCTTCCAAAGTAAGCAAACATAGTCCCTGATACTGGAGCTGGGATTTATCTCAGCTAATTCTGGATGTCTTCCAGGTAGATATCTACATTCTGTCTAATTGCAGCTGCGAGCTATTTACTGTGTACTTGGCCAAGTGCTCTGTGTGAGAAGAGTGCTATGTTAAAACACACAGGGCAGCTTTCCATAAAAAAATGACGGAGTGTAGTGTGTGCAAGGTTTGTTTGTCTCATGAGTGTTCATTTTGTAAAAACAATATGGAATCAATATCAGGATGCAGTCATAGGTATAAAAAATTTATTCAATTGTTTTATGGCTCGGGATCTATTTTGCTAAATGATGTTATTCTCTACAGGCGAAAGTTGCTATTAGGGAGCTCCTACCCAATGGGCTGAGAGAGTCGATCAGCAAAGTGCGCTCGAGTGTTGCTTATGCAGTTTCAGCAATAGCCCATTGGGACTGGCCCGAGGCCTGGCCGGAGCTTTTCAATCTCTTGATGGAGATGCTGGTTAGCGGAGATGTGAATGCAGTGCACGGAGCCATGAGGGTGCTTACAGGTATGTGTATGCGAGAGCTTTGGCAAGGCTGATGTAGGAAGCGGTTTAGGCTTTTCGTTACCTTAGTATCCTATCACTTTTCACTCCAAATTAAATTAGAATTTGCTGCTGCTTTTCTCTTGGGCATGATGCCAGTCGGCCACTGTTGAATTGCATGCTCAGTAGATGTAATGAAAACAGCAGGAGAAGGTTCTGTGCTACAGGTGTAGCTCAGAAGGAACTTTAAGTTGAACACCCTGTTTTCCAGATACCTGCAATTTTTAGCATGATATTTTTCTGCTTGCCTTCAAGGATTGCCATAGGTAGGCCAGGTGATGCTGGTCTAGTCAAGTACAAATCAACACGTTTCCCAAAGATTCTGTTATTGCTGTTGCCTGTGAATTTGTTTTCTTAGAAGAACTTCCCTTCTTTTTCCCCTTTCTAGAATTTACACGGGAAGTGACAGACACGCAGATGCCTCTGGTTGCTCCTGTTATTCTTCCAGAGATGTACAAAATTTTCACAATGGCTGAGGTATGATCTTCACTGTTAAGTTGGTACTGAATGGCATTAGTGGGAATGTTTATTGGAGCGGAGAAACTCTTAAGCTGTACTGTAGCATGAGTTAGATTTAAAGAATTTTTTTGATGATGTGATAGTTGATGGCAGCTAATGTTTCATCAGGAATGTTGAAGCCAGTGGTAAAACAAGAGAATCAAAGTTAAAGCCAAAAATAAAAACAGTGAAAAGAAAATTAAAGGAAATAAAAGTATCTTGTGTTCCTGATCTATTATTTAAACTTTTTTCTAGGTGTATGGTATTCGGACAAGATCACGTGCAGTGGAGATATTTACCACGTGTGCCCATATGATCTGTAATATGGAGGAATTGGAAAAGGCAAGAGTTTAACTTACCGTACAATATACATTGAATTCAAACTGAGCTAGATTCTAAATAATCGTTAATATGAAAATGAAATGTTGGGGAATTATATACTGTCATCTGTAATTCTGGGGAAGAGGGTGTAATTTAATACATGTAAAGTGTCTGACTCTCCTTTACATGCATACCTTGATACTGTGACTTGGTTTCCATAATTAAGTTTAACTTGCGACATATCAACAGACGTGCTTGGAACAGCTCAGAGAAAGGGCAGTTGGCCTGGGGAGGAGGTAGTCTATCAGCCCTTTGTTTGGAAATCCCTGTCAGAGCTTCCAGTCTCCAGGTGAACTGTGTGTCCTGATAAACTGCCAGGCCTTGGCCATCTGGGTTAGATGGGCATTTCTCAGGCTCTTGGGCGAGGCGTTGGTTATAAGCTCCTGGAACTTCATCAGTTGCTTTAGCATGCACGTTAGCCTTTTGTTCCTGAAGGGGTGGTGGAAACCAAACAAAATGTTAGAAGAATAGCTGCTAAGAAAGAAATACTGTGCAGTTAAGCAGCTTTATACGGGAGTATCCTGTCTGTCTCTGAGCATGTCTGCATTTTATATGGCCTTTGACAAGTGGGTTTCCCAGCAAGCCCCAAACAATAAATTGTTCTTTTAAACTTTTTTTGGGGTGAGGATAGGAAAGGGTGACTCTCAATCTAGTGGCTGGTTGTTGCTGAGTGGTTATATCTGCTGTTTTCTCCCTGTTTGCCCAGGGAGCAATTCAGTGCAGACTTTTGGGAAGTTCTGATAATTACACCATATCTGTAGTGCACTGACAAGGTTACTTGTGCAATAATATCATGCAGCTGGTGCTAGTATCCAAAAGATAGTGGTAGCTCCCCACTGCCTTATTCTGGAGGAGGGCTGAAAGTGTCCTTTACATTGTATACAAAAAATTTTTTATTGAAATTTGACTTTATAAAAAGATTGCCTCTTTTTTTTTTTTAAATTGCTAAGGTAGTATTTCACAGTTGATTTAAACGTATAACTTTGCTGTCTTAGCTATGGAGTTATGAGAAATACTCTCAATAAAATTATTTTTGTCCAGTGTTACTTGCTTTGCCAAGCACTGCTTATGGAGTGCTTTGACATCTGGAAAACTAATTGCTGCATTTTCCTAGGAAGAATCATCTTGGTAATCTTCAGGCCAGCTGTTGATGCTCAGCTCACAAAGAGCTTGTTTGGTTTGGGAGAGGGTGGCTCAGGAGGGAGGTAAATGCCATCTGTAGGGTTCAGTGTCATGGCTGGTGGGGGATGTAGTCACCCCAGGCTTCTTCTATAGCCTTGGGGGTGTCCAGGTGGTAGGGTGCGGGGCATGATTCATCTAATCAAGTGAAAGTGCCTCTTTAGGAGGATGCGTGGTACTCCTCAGGCTCTTCGGACTGGATTGTCTGGATGTCTCTCTAGAGTCGGAAGTGATTAGCTTAGGTGTAGGTGTGTGTTTTGTAGCAGTCTGTGCTGTGTGGTTTTGAAGGGTGGGATTCAGCTAAGCTTAATTCCCGACATGAGGAGAGAGCCGAAGTGGTGTCTGAAACAACTTTGCAATGTTCTGCAGTTGCCATGAGTCTCTCTTCAGTTTTGTAACAGTAAAGTGCATTTTCTAATGCTTCTAGTGCTTTACTTGTCAGATGTGAGGGTTCTGTATCTAGTATTCACCTGTGCTTGCATTGATTTTAACCAGGGTGCAGCCAAAGTCCTGATTTTTCCTGTGGTGCAGCAGTTCACAGAGGCCTTTGTTCAGGCCCTGCAAATACCTGATGGACCTACATCAGACAGTGGGTTTAAGATGGAAGTCTTAAAGGTAAGTCCCTTAAGACTGATTAGGTACAGAAAGAATGGAATACCAATGTGCTGTCAGATGTGCTGGAAAACAGAGATGAGTGCATGCCACCTCTCCTAGTATTGCTCACGTTAGTAATAGTGAAGGTTTTTTGGCTCACAGCACCATACAACATTGAAGTAAATTGTTCTGCCTGTACTGAAGATACCTATGATGAGATCCGTAGGGATCTGTCCATAAAATGATCCATAGGGATCGATCCATAGGACTATTTGTCCTTGTCATTTGCTGGTCTGAGACATCTTAGATGCACCTTGTTTGGATGCCATACTCAGTAATTAAATATCTGTATTTTCTAAAGATGCTGCAGAATTCTGCTGCAGTGATGTTTTAAAAGGTTATTATGGGCAGGTGCTTTTCTAGAACTTGCCTGCTCTTTAATGCTAAATTATCTCTGCAAAAGAGAGATGGGAATTCCTTGTATTCTCCTGTCTTCCTCGAGAAAGAAGATTGGTTTGCAGAGCTCTATGGGCATGTACCTTAGTGCGTAGGGACAAGAGTGCCAGTGTGGGTATGGAGATCCCTTCAAGAGCTGGGAAAGCACCGGAGTTCTAGGGTGTGCTGCCTGCAACATGGGAGAGGAAAGAAGACTCAAAACCAGAAATTGCTGAATCAAATCCAGATCTTTCATTTACTTGCACGTCTGCTGGGATAAGCAAGACTTGGGTCACAGTGGGCAGGTTTCTGAAGATGGATGGCTGAGGCCCATTCAGCTGTGTTCCCTGAAGCGAACAATAAGGAAGAGTTATTGAAGAAAAACATCAAAAGTTTCTCATAATGACCAGCTTTGTGCTGGAGCCATGAAAATAAATGCTGGGAGGACGCTATGGTATTATACAAACTAGCAGCTACTGAGTTCTGTGTTGTGGAACTGGTTTTCTTACTCCTGTTAAAGGCAGCAGTACCGGGGTTACGGGATCCTGTCACTTCTTAGTAAGGGGTTGCAGGTATACACTGGAAACAGCAGGAGCTGTTTCTTGCTGTGCAGCATCGAATGGAAGGGAGTTTGGGGTAGGATGTTGGCAGGTTTTGTTGAGAGGGTGTCTCTTGCAGGTTTTTTCACTGTACACTGGGATTCCTGGGACAGTAATACATAGGAACACTAAAGTGAAGGGGATGATCTGGGATTCTGTGCAGGCTGCAGCTCAGGAATGTCCTATTCTCTGATTCCAGATACATACATTTGGATGTTTAACAAGTAGAAATAGTTTTCAGCCTACACAGAAAGCAGTTGTAATTGATAGTTTCTCTCTAACCCTCGACCAGTTCTGGTTACAGTCATATATTCTGCAGCCTTTTTTGTTATTCACATAACAGTGCTTACTGGAATTGGAGCTGTTTGTACTTGTAAGTCTGCAGTGATATACAGCAGTAGTCCCTTGAGAGATGTGACAGGCTGGGAAGGTATTTGAGGAAAAGTCGTCATGTTTTTGTTTTGCTCTGTTCCTTAATTGTGCATGTGCACCTGGTTCTGGCCACTGCTAGGTAGGTGCAATACAAGGGAGGATTTTGGTCCGAGTACACTATTGTATGTCGGGTAGCGTTGGTGGCAGCAGAAAGTCAGTATGGATTTAAACAGTAAATTCAGGAGATCTGCTGCTGACAAGTGGTTTGTAGGAGGCTTTTTGTGAAGAGATGGGTATTCTGGCTGTTGACTTGGGGCAATTCATGTTTTTGTCACTTAGGGGGTTTCTAGACTGATGATACCAATTTTTTAAGGGAGAAGGGATTCAGGTGAAAGACCCATAAATTGCCTTCCCTTTCAGAAAAGTCTATTTTATAGTCATTGTAATGCAGAAGTAAGAGATCTCAAGGGATTAGTTAAGCCAGCTCTACAGATGAGATCATTACAGGAGCCCCTTGAAATGCTGATGCAATGGGGGAGGGAATCGAGACTTTCTTCTGTAGTACATTTTCAACCAGATGCGAACTCGATCCTATCTTTTTTTCCTTAATGAAGTGCTGTGTAGCAAATGACAGGAAGATTATTTTTTTTTCCTTCCCTGCCTCTTGAGAGCTTTGCACTCCAAGGTTTGTGGAGTTCCTGGTGGAAACCACAGTCAGCCCTGGCCTAAAACGTCTTGCTTTCCATACAAGAACATTATGCAGGATAGTTTCAAAAGCTTTAATGAACAATACTGAAGTGTACACATCAGCCTGAACTGCTAGGACAGTTTTCCTGTTTAAGAAAGTAAGTAGGTTGGATCACATCATGCCAAACCACTGGTTATTAATTTGTCCCTCATATTTCCAAGCGTAGTTACGAGTTTAGAAGCAGTTTATCGGAAGGTCAGTGCCTGTAACCCACAGAGGAGACAGGAGGTTTGATCTCAACAAAAAAACCCCACGAGGACCAGAACAAAGTACTAGTAGAGTAATTCATTGTTTTGTTGTTTGGTAGCTAAACATGAATTAAATTCATATCTCTGAGGATGAATGATCTGCAACTTAAATGATTCTTGAATCCCAATTCCAATGTTGTTGTTCTTGAAAGTGCCACTAGTGATTGTTTTGAGAGAAACAAAGTGATTAAATGTGAGAGGTAACAGAGTTAACACAAATTTCATAGCAAGGTGATGCAAGTATGACATACTTGGTATGCAGTAACTATATTAAGAGCACCAATTAACCAGTAGTCTAAACTATCTTAAAACATTGCTGTAGTGCTTCTTTGCTTATGCTTAAAATCTGCTCTTTTGACATCTGTCTATTAAGGGCGTCATAAAAGTTATGCTTGTATTTTTTTTCATTTTGGAACAAATAATTAGTTATAAAAAATAATTACTCCCACTCTTTTTGTTCTTGGATGAAAGACAAAGTGGTAGCTGTGTCTTGGAGGCAAATCTTCTAAGTTTATAAGCAAAGCACATAACCTGCGCCTGCCACACTCTTAGCAAATGTTTAGCTTTAACATGCTCTCCTGCTGCTGGCTAGTGTATATTTTAAGCTTTTTATCACAAATCTGGGGGTTCTTTCTCTGTCTAAAGCCACAAGTAGGAGGTGAAGCAAGAAAAGGCTTTAATGCAGAGTGACTTTGAGGAGATGCTGGGCAGTTACTGGAGGTGGGGTTGGATGTTTGCTTGCAGAATAGCTAGGAGCCCTCAAACTGTTGCCCCCTAGTGGTGATTTTGGTGTGTCTGCGGTGACTCGGGCTACAGGTGTGGATACAGTTGGGTATTGCCTGGCTTAGCCACTTAATGTCCTGCCTGGGGAGCAGCTTAACTTCACTCTGAAGAGAGAGAGATAAAGATTTTCTTGGAGGACTCAACGGGTGGTGGAGCGGTACGTGGGGGTTGGCAGAGGAGGAGATCCGTGACGCAGTTCTTCTGGTTCAAACAAGCAGTGGGAATCAGCAGAATGAGAAGCCAGGGGTTGAAATACAACATTTGACAGGAGAGTGTGCTCTTTTTTTTTAATGACTTGCACTGCAGGAAAGTGGTGAACTTGCAAATGTGGCCTTCTATTGTCAGAACTGCGGAGCTATTGAATTGAAAAACTCTCTTAGCACTCCAGCAGTGCTTCCTGCAAAGTTGTCTTGGCATATACCTTAGAAAAACTTGCTTGGGGTGGCTGTGGCACATGGAACAAGTGTCTTTAGATGCTACTGTGGCCACAATCAGGGTTGAGTTTGCAGCAGACCTGCAGATCAGGTTCAGATCCTCTGCCAGCATCTGCGTAAACTCCCCCTGCCCCAGAGGCTGGGTTTTGTCAACAGGTCTTTTCTGTAATGTTTCTATCGCCTCCCAGGCTCATTCTCAAACTTACGTATCTGGATTATCACTGGCTGTCCACTCTTGACAGACACAGTGGCCACAATACATGTATAGGAGTGCTCTTTTTCTTTTCTGGAAAGTAAATTATTTTTTATTTCTATTAGTGTACCCAATGCTACAAAAAAAATGGATAAAGCATTGAGTTTAGTGTTGGGTAAGTAGAAACAAACTCACTCAGGTGGTTTGAGGGGCTCTTCCAGAAGCAATGTAAAATAACTGGACCTGTGCCCCTGCAGGAGGAGAATGCTGTCTGTTAGGTGGAGTGAGAGGTCTCTGATTCCTGGAGGTTCCCGAAAGCTCTTTGGCAAGTGTCAGTCAAAGGGCTACCCTAGATCAGGGTGATCAGCTTTACGAAACCCCAGGCACAATCTGTAGAGCTGCTGAGTTGCTCCCAAAACACCCCTTGTGCTGGGCTGTGTCTGCAGCGGAAACGGGTGAGAGAATTGATCTGGGTGGGTGTTTTCATCTGCAACTGTTTCCTGGATGTGCAAATGGATGTGTTGCTTGCACGTGTAGAAGTGTGGGAAATAGGCTGTGGTCTGGTTTCACTTGATATTAGAGTTTGTTTTCTGGGACACGATAGCTTCCAGGTGGTAATTGCATCCAGATGGTGCTGTGCAGTGATGTACTTCTGATTGGAATCTCTACCTTGCCACCAAGTTATTGCATCGTCTTCACTTCCAGAGTTGTACGTCTTGCATTATCCCTTTGCTTCCTTGAAAAAGAGCAAATAAGAAGAGGGGCCCGTTTGTGGGAGTTTGTGCAGTGAGGGGACTGCGCGGTCAGGAGTGAGAGGAGGAGACCGTGGCGGCAGGCTGACTTTGGATTATCTTGGTTGTTAATGAAACAGCAGCCTGTGATTTGCGTGTTTGTTGATGGCTTTCCAGGTTTTGCTTCTGATTTTTATTCTTTTTTGTTGCAGGCAGTGACAGCACTTGTGAAAAACTACCCGAAGCACATGGTTTCGTCAATGCAGCAGATCCTGCCCATTGTCTGGAATACCCTTACAGAAAGTGCTGCCTTATATCCTTTGGAGTGAATAGTTTTAACTAGAATAGAACCAGACAAACTGTGTCTCATACACAATAACAACCCGGACACAGCTGCGAGGCATGGAACATGGAGTAGTCTGCTGTAACGGATGGAATATAGGCATCTATAGTGGAGATGTACCGGGTATTTCTCTTACTTCAGTAGACTCCATTAAGTTTCTTTTAGCTTCAAAGTCATGTATGATGAATGATGCGAGTGCCCGTGTTACACTGGCTGTAGAATTGTGGCCGATCTCTGCATTGTTTCTGGTACTCTTTGGTGAAAATTGCCTTCTTAAAAAGATGCCTAGTCACAATGTAAAGACTTCAAGTGAAGGAGAATCTACAATATCCCTTGCTAGAGCAGTGCTAATGGCTGGTTACCCTCGCTGCTGAGGCTGATTTGCCTTTTGAATTTTATAACAGTCATTACTTCACTGCACAGTCAGCCATGTTAGAGGTGTTCTGTTGGTAGTTTTCCCAGTACTTGCAAACTGACAAATCAAATCTTTCCATATTGTTAATCCAAAAGTTGTGGATTTTAGCCTTTTGTAATGAGACAGTAATTGGTGAATACTGAGCCTTCTTGTAGCTTTTTCTGAAGTTTTGGTATAAACACCAGAAGTGTTTATACCAAACACTTGGTATATGTGTTGTTGTGATAATATGCTGTTGTGATAATAGCATAAGGGTTGGCTGAACTTTTCCGTTGTAATTTAGTAAGAATGACGGTTTTCCTAGAGATCATAGATCCAGACCTTTTATATCACATCTGCTTGCGTAGTTTTGTGTTTCAGAATCGTGCTGCATATGGGGTTATAGGCTCTTGCAGAGTGAAAATGGGCAGGGAGACCGTAAAAGTAGCCTGAGTTATTGAGCAATTAGAGGCTGCTTAGTTGCAAGGTTCGGCTGTTTTTTGGGTGTTTTGGGGTTCGTTTTTGTTTTTGAACTCCTGTTAAAATACAAGGAGCTGTTTGTCAAATTTTTGCTGGTGTATTTCTCCCTCTCCTGTCCTGACTCCTACTGCAGTCCTGCTGGCAGCTGAGCTGCCAGAATAGGTNGTTGGTAGTTTTCCCAGTACTTGCAAACTGACAAATCAAATCTTTCCATATTGTTAATCCAAAAGTTGAGGGTTTTAGCCTTTTATAATGAGGCAGTAACTGGCAAATACTGAGCCTTCTTGTAGCTTTTTCTGAAGTTTTGGTATAAACACCAGAAGTGGATACTGTTGTGATAATAGCATAAGGGTTGGCTGAACTTTTCCGTTGTAATTTAGTAAGAATGATGGTTTTCCTAGAGATCATAGATCCAGACCTTTTATATCACATCTGCTTGCGTAGTTTTGTGTTTCAGAATCGTGCTGCATATGGGGTTATAGGCTCTTGCAGAGTGAAAATGGGCAGGGAGACCGTAAAAGTAGCCTGAGTTATTGAGCAATTAGAGGCTGCTTAGTTGCAAGTTCAGCTGTTTTTTGGGTGTTTGGGGTTGTTTGTTTGTTTGTTTGTGAACTCCTGTTAAAATACAAGGAGCTGTTAGTCAAATTTTTGCTGGTGTATTTCTCCCTCTCCTGTCCTGACTCCTACTGCAGTCCTGCTGGCAGCTGAGCCGCCGGAATAGGTTTTGCTTGCAAAAGGGGAGAGTCATGTCATTCCTTCCCTTGTGTTTGCTCCGGCATTTGTTGGACCTCCCATTGCCATCCCCAAAGAAACCGCCTTCCTCTCCACCCCCAAGTTAGTTTTCTGCCACTTCGCAGGGTCTGAGGCTTGTGGAGAGGTCTGACAAGGAGCAGAGCCAACGTAGGTAGCACGTGGGATCATGGGACGGCTCCTCACCCTTTGGCAGCAGTGAATTGGCTCATTGTTACCTGGAAAGAGTTGGGCCTGAGTGGTTCCGTTCTTGCAAAGTTTTAACATAAATGACGTTTTGGGTTACCTTGGGGGATTTGGTTTAAGTGAATAAAATGATCTAAAGGACGTACTAAAGTGAGGTGGAAGCAGCCTGTGGGAGTGATCTTTGAAGCTGGGCAGTGGACAAAGCCCCTTTGGCAGCAGTGAATTGGCTCATTGTTACCTGGAAAGAGTTGGGCCTGAGTGGTTCCGTTCTTGCAAAGTTTTAACATAAATGACGTTTTGGGTTACCTTGGGGGATTTGGTTTAAGTGAATAAAATGATCTAAAGGACGTACTAAAGTGAGGTGGAAGCAGCCTGTGGGAGTGATCTTTGAAGCTGGGCAGTGGACAAAGCCAGGGGCTCTGGGGCTTGTCTTCTCTTTGAAACTGTAAGTTAATGTGAATGTGTTTGTTTTTAAGAAAGAAAACTTCCCCAGTTATCATGAATTTTAAGATAGGAAGAGATTTATTCCTAAATAGATGCAGTTCTTTAGAAACATGCACATTTACTTAACTCCGTCCACTTATGTGAGAACAGAAGTAAATTACACAGAAGAGGTGGAGGATCCTGTGGATTCTGATGGTAAGAATTTGTGAAACTACACTTTTGCGTTCCCTTTTGAGGAGAAATGAACTTACCTAATGTTATTGTTGTCAAAACAGTGATGAAACAGTGTAGGAGATCATGCTTAAAGGTACATTTATTGTGTTAGAACAGTGTCCATCACTTCTTTGCACGTTGCATGTCATTGTGATCAATGAAGCTGCGTAATTTAAGTCTTCCAATGACTCAAGGAGTGAGTTTTGCAACAATTTTGAGGTAAAAGTACTAGGTCAAAAGAAAACCAAACAGATTTTAGGTTGAGCTTGATCAGTTTTAATGAGGGGTGTGCAGTGAAGTGGGGAGAGAGCAGGAAGTGGTGAGGTCAGACATCTGCCCTTGATAATCCAGCAGTAAGAATAAACATTATCTGGTCAGACAAGCTAACTGTTTGTAATTATATTTGACACCCTTTTATACCTTTCTGTACCTTAGCATATTTTGTCATGGGTTTTGTTTTCACTTCTGCCTTTATATATGTTGGCATAATCAGTCATGTTTAGGTTTTTTTTTTTTTCCCGCTTCTTTGTTCAGGTGAAGTATTGGGCTTTGAAAATCTAGTGTTCAGCATATTTGAGTTTGTTCATGCCTTGTTGGAAAACAACAAATTTAAGAGCACAGTGAAGAAGGCTTTGCCAGAGCTGATCTATTACGTCCTCCTTTATATGCAGATCACAGAGGAGCAGGTGAGCACATTTGTCTTGTGTAGGAAGCAAATGAGAGGAGAGATTTCAAACAGATAATGTCCTAAGAGGAATTTCTGTGCGTGGAAGCTGCTGGAATCTTGTAGGCTTTGCTGTGCCAGGAGTTAGGGCAATAGCATCCAAATGTTCCTAAATGGTGTAACATGGACAGCAAATCACAGACTCACAGTGCTTTGGGTTGGAGGGGACCCTCAAAGACCGTCTAATCCAACCCCTGCCATGGCCAGGGACATCTTTCAGTAGATCGGGTTGCTTAAAGCCTTGTCCAGCTTCACCGTGAACACTTTCAATGATGGGGCATCTGCAGCTTCTCTGGGCAACATACTCCAGTGTCTCACCATCCTGGGAGTAAAGACTTTCTTCCACATATCTAATCCAAATCTGCCCTCTTTCGCTCTAAAAACATTTCTCCTTGTCCTGTCGCCATAGGCCCTGGTAACAAGTTTCTCTCCGTCTTTCTTATAAGCTCCCTTTATATGTGGAAAAGTTGCTATCAGGTCTGCCCAGAGCATTCTCCTCTCCAGGCTGAGCAACCCCAGCTCTCTGAAGCTTTCATCCTTCATGCCTTCATGAAGGATTATGCTGGGAATGTGAGGATTATCATGCTGAAAGGGACAGCCAGGTTTCTGGTGACAGTGAAAATATTGTGCTAGTAGTGTGAAATAATTTATGCTGAAATTCTACATGGCTCCTGGCCTCGCAAGCCTGACAGTCATCATCTTTTTCTCTTGTTTAGGTAGGCGTGCATAAAAACAGGCACTTTGTTAAAGATTCACCTGCTGCTCCCATTTCTCATCTATAAATAAAACTGTTTAGCATTGGTTCCAGGTCAGTCATTAGTTCTGTCCAATTCTAATTTCAAATGATGAGCAGAAGAGCAAGGTGAGCTCAGAGCAGAGAGAGGGTCTCTTCCTTTCAAAGGTTTCTCTAACAGAATATAAGAAAAGTCAGTTGAAGACAATGACTTCTTATGGCAAAGAAAAATTCTGTGTTTTGCAAAACTGAGATTACTGGAAACAGAAAATCTCCCTTTTACCCTTGGTGTTCTGAATTCATCATCCACCTTATCCTTGTCTCCTTTCTGTTTCAGATAAAAGTTTGGACTGCAAATCCACAACAGTTTGTGGAGGATGAAGATGATGATACTTTTTCCTATACAGTGAGGATTGCTGCACAGGATCTGTTGCTGGTATGAAATGTGTTCCACATTAACATGCAACCAAAATAATAAGAACAAATAATAAACCCAGCTTCATGAAAGGCATTTGGAGAAAAGACCAACTTTTAAAAGTCTGTACAAGTCAGTGTTATCATTTACTTCTGTGCAGGCTGTGGCTGCTGATTTCCAGAACGAGAGTGCGACTGCTTTGGCTGCAGCGGCTACAAGACATTTACAAGAAGCTGAGCAGGCGAAAAACAACGGTGCTGAGCACTGGTAAGGAGCTGGGGCAGCAGGGAACGACACTGGTAGGAACGGGAGGCTCTTTTGCAGCACTGAGCGCAGAACAATTTAATCACTTTTTTTTGTGTGACGTTGCGGCTGATTGACAAGCATGAAATTTGAGAACTCTGATAAGAAGGACAAAAAGGAAGTGCAGCAGTTCTTGAGCCAAATGACAAAATCTTCATGTGGAATCCTTTCAGCAACTCCTAGAGCAGGCTAGCTGTCCCCACACTCTCTCCAGACCCTGACAACTCCTTAAAAAACCTTATCATAATTGGAAATAAGTAGTTATGGGCAAACTGAAGAGAAATTGGCAATACTTTCACTCTGATCAGTTAATTGAGCTCAAAATTTTCCTGCATCTCTTCTTTGACTTGATGTAAAGAAGAGATATAGGTGCTGTATGCAGATGTGAGTGTTGCAACTTCCAGGTTCCAATTTTTCATGTTACTTGGGGGTAGGAGGAGAAAGCTCAGCTGCAAGAGCGCCTTGTGGCTGTTCCATAACTGTTCTCTCTTGGTTTTACAGTGCTTTAGTTCAGTGTTTTTGTTTATTTTGCGTATTAGTGTCAGAGTAGCTACTCTGCATAGTGAGCAGCAACTGAATGCCAGAGAAATTGGACATTGAGTCCCCATCTGCCTCAGTTGTGTATTTCACTTCAGCATTTTTATTTATTTATTGAGGTGGTGGAAAAACCTAAAGGTGTCTGAATTCTTTTGCAGGTGGAAAATACATGAAGCTTGTATGCTGGCCCTGGGCTCTGTGAAGTCGATTATTACAGACAGTGTGAAGAATGGCAGAATACATTTTGATATGCATGGCTTCCTGACAAACGTTGTTCTTGCAGACCTCAACCTTTCAGGTACGTTGGACCTCGTCCTCACTCAGAATAACTGCTGAGTGCCAAACCTTGGAAATCCCTTACAAATAAAAGTCTCTGATGGATCAGGTCGGTGCTTGCATGTGCTTGCATGTGGTGTGACATGCAGTTGTGCACATTGTACCTGTGAAAGGGCACAGATCTTACCTTGTGAGTTCACACATGCTGCCAGGTCTAATGGAAGTCCTTAAAGTGTGGGACACTGTGCTTTCAGTTGGAGCTCACTGTTGGCTGGATGCCTGAGCCCGTAGGGCTTGGAGATGGAAGGACAGTTGCTTGGGGAACTTGGTGGAAAATAGCTGTTGTGTTGTCTTGTATCTGTTTCTGGAAAAGAACCAGCAGTGTTTAACAGGCTTCAGAGTTCCTGCAGCACCGTACCATCCCGTTTTCTTTATGCTGAGGCTGACGCTACTCCTAGCGTGTGAATTCAAATAATACTCCTCTCTGAGCGTGATCCTGTTATTGGGGACTCTGCAGGCTTCTGCTTTCTATGTTAACTTAAATCAGTGTGCAAGAAGGTCAAAGGAGTTGTTGAAAGTCAGACCTGGAAAGTTCTTGCAGATAATTAAAGTCTGAGAAGTTCAAGCCAATAGGAGCATTATTGGTGAGTCCACATTAAATTGTGCCAGTGCAGGAAAACAAATTGCTGGATGCTTTAATCAAAGAAACATTTATTTAGCCTGTTACAAAGAATTTTGAGTTAATTTTGAATGAAGAAATAGTGCGCAAAGTGCATCGCTTGCAATGAGTGGAAAACCCCCTAAACAAACAAACAATTCAACCTCAGCTATTTACATATATTTACACACATACTTGGTATTAGGTTGTAAATGAGCTATTGTGCTCTAGAAAGAGCTCCTGCAGTCAGTGTATAGATGGTTCTCAGAGGACCATTTAATGATTAGTAACGGTACTAAGACACAGAAATCTTGCTTTTTATAATACTTCCTTAGAAAACAAAGCTTTTCTCTTGCTATACATCTTCCATGGAGGTTTTATGTCCTTGTCTTAAAATTAGTACTTGCAAGAGTATCAATAACGGCAGTAAAGCTGCTGAGGGATAGAGAGCATTGTCTGTTTGACTTTTAGCATGAAAAGGCAGGAGGGTCACGTGTGATAGGGATACCTCATACCTTGATAAGTGTAAACAGGAGAGTAGATAATGAGCATTCACTGTTTCTCTGGTGCTGTTGAACATTATGTTCTATAATTACAAGGGGCTGCCTGGAAACTAGAAAAGTAATCTGTAAAAGATCTCTTTATACATGCTCTGTTTGTCTAATTCTTTCCCCTGAGCTTCTGCTATTTGCTGCTGTTGGGAACAGAATATTGAGTTAGATGAATAGGAACTGCTAAAAAAGCTTTCGTTCTCTTCCTTTACTTTTGTACTGATGATTACTGAAGCACGTATTGCTGTATTGATGAACAAATTCAAATGTAACTAGTTGAGAGAAGAAGTGCTGGGGTTTGGTTTTGTTTTTAAATGAATGAGAAATTGTTTTTTGAAGTAACTTAAGAAAACAAACTGGCTTCAGCCCATCAATAAAAATTCTTTGTGTGCCTGCATACTGGTCTTCTATGCCATATCTTACAGTTTTCCTACTGGGATGACGAAATTTTGGGTAGCGGATGGAAGCAGCTGTAATTTCAAATTCATAAAACACACTCTAAAATTACTGTTGTTTTTTGTTTTGTTTCAGTGTCTCCTTTTCTCCTGGGTCGTGCTCTGTGGGCCGCCAGCCGTTTCACAGTGGCCATGTCTCCAGAACTAATCCAGCAGTTCCTGCAAGCCACTGTCAGTGGTCTGCATGAAAGCCAGCCTCCTTCTGTCCGAATCTCCGCAGTTAGAGCTATCTGGGGGTAAGTAAACGTTATTCCAACTCTTCAGGGACAGGCAATATAAATTACACTTATAAAATTGTTATGTTAAAATATTGATAATATTTCTGTATAGACTGTGAAAGTATTTGCTTTGAACAAAACAGATGTCAGCTTAAAAAGTGTAAGCAAGCAGGTTCAAAATTTACTAACTATAATGAGGAATATGAAATTGACAGTCAAGGCTGGCTACAGTGAAATGTAATGGATATAGTGTCAATGAGAAACAGAACTAGATAGCGATGAAAAGCATAAAAATGAAGGTTACTGCTCTTACTACAGGCTCATGGAACAAATCACAACAGTAAGGAACGTTTGGAAGTGAGGTGGTGTTGGTGTTCTGTTTTTGTAAATACATTGCAAGAAGAAAAAGTGATGATCTGCTGTATGGATCCTAATGTGAAAATTGAATATTAGTTTAAAGCCAGACACAAAACCCCCATGAAAAACAGACAAAAGAACTACTCTTCCCCACCTCACCTCCCAAAAACACCTTGTTTTCTGTTCACACTGAAGTAATAATGAATAAAGGCAGAGCGTTAAACTTAGTTAGTCCTGATTTTTTTTGCACCCCCCCTAGCTTAATTGTAGAACGTGGTGATTAAAGACTTTGTAAGCAGTGAGTCTCTCTGTCAGACTGTTTTTTTCCTCAAGGTTTATTTTCTCCATCAGTGGGCAGTTCTTAAAGAGTTCCTGCTAAAAGGCATTGGAGGCTTTTAACATGACTTGGCTCAACTCTGCTTCTTCGAACCATTGGGGATGGAATAAGGAGGAAAGATAGCCGAGCTGTTGAGAGATCAAGGAATAGTAGACTGATGGGGAAAAGTCCTAGAGGATTGAACTTCAGGAAAATGAATGGGTGGGGTGAAACAGCCCCTTCTATGTCAACTAGTGTTAAATGTATAAATGACTTGAATATATTCGATATGTATTTTTGTATCACAAATTTCTTGTCTAGCTACTGTGACCAGCTGAAGATCTCTGAGAGCACCCATGTGTTGCAGCCTTTCCTTCCTAGCATTCTTGATGGACTGATCCACTTGGCAACTCAGTTCAGTTCCGAGGTCCTAAACCTTGTGATGGAGACGCTGTGCATTGTCTGTACGGTAGACCCAGCCTTTACAGCAAGTGTGGAGAACAAAATCTGCCCCTTCACGATTGCGATATTTCTGAAATACAGTAATGGTATGCGTTCAAGTTACATTCTCAAAGTACAGTTGTTTTTGCTACCAAATCCAGGCACTAAAAATGTAATAAGTGATAATTTGAATGAACATCAATTCATTCAATGGTAACGCTAGAAGGGAAACTTGCTGCTTTGCCTTTTCGAAATAGTGGTGGCAAAAACTGAGATGTGTTTGTTAGTATGTTTTAGTAAATGGTGCTTTCTCTCTCCAGATCCAGTTGTTGCTTCTCTTGCCCAAGATATCTTTAAGGAGCTAGCTCAGATAGAAGCCTGCCAGGGTCCAATGCAGATGAGGCTAATACCAACTCTTGTCAGCATCATGCAGGCCCCTGCTGACAAGATCCCAGCAGGGCTTTGTGCAGTAAGTGCTACAGTGGTACATGGTCTTAGCTGGAGATGATTCCCTGTTCTGTAACCTACCGGGCGGCTGATCTGCAAGGAGTAGAAAGGTTGCTTTTAAACTGCTTTGGAACAATGGCTTCAATCGTTGGTAGAGGTTTCTTTGTGGGGACAAGGCAAACTGCAGGTGGGGGGAGATGCTTCCAAAAGTTAAATTAAACTGCTCCTCTGGCCTTCTTCATTCTCTGCAACATAACCCTAGTAATTTTGCTTTGACATAGCCATCTTCACCAGTAACAGTCTCCTCGTTTTGGTGGGGTGTTCTCCAGCAGGGTACATGACTATTCCTTGTATTTTTTTCTAAGTCTTTATCTGAGTTGTGCATCACATGTATAAATTGCTGGAGATAAATTATACAGGTTTGTCCTTTCTATAAAAAGTCAGCTTATAAAAGATTAAGCGTTGGCTATGTACAATGATTGTACAGACTTAAACCCATAAACATCTTTATCAATATGCTTATAACCTGCCTATTGATTGGTCTGACTGTAACAACTGCTTATGGGTAATTAAAATGAATTTAAATGGATAAAAGCGAAATGGAACAAGTCAGCTAGAAGGGTTCTCTGGCTGTACTGATTAGCATACATCAGGGTACTGTGAAACTGTTTGCCGTATTTAAGTGGTTACACTGTTTTTAATGTTTGAACTGTCTTGGGAACTTTTATAGCACACATAGTGTGTCCATGTCAAATACAGTTGTGCTTATGGGTGCAAAATCAGGATGTGATCGCAGGACTGGCCCACATCCCTCCAGTTTACACCATTACTGCTTGCACCAGTAGTGGGTAGTGCTGACTTACTGTACTGTGACTGCTGCTGTGGCAGTGCTTTTGTTTGTGTTTTCCTTTCAGACTTCTATTGATATATTGACCACGGTTGTGAGGAATACAAAGCCTCCTCTGTCCCAGCTCCTCATCTGCCAAGCGTTCCCTGCAGTGGCTCAGTGCAGCTTGAACACGGATGACAATGCCACTATGCAGGTAACCCTGGGGGGAGCAGTAGGGGTTGCAGGGCTGAGCCCAAGAGAGGTGACCAGGTGAAATAGGTGACACAGTCTTTACGGGAGCCCAGGCTTTGCTTGCCAATAGCTATATCGGCACCTCCTTGGGAGTCTGCCACCTCCACTTTATCATGAAAGTACTGCTGTTCAGGGGCCTGCAATGAGTCCTACCGATCATTCCTTAATTTGGATGACAGCAATGAGTAAAGCAGCAGCCTTGACTTTTTTTTTTAATGTTTTAGAAAACCCCAAACCTTACTGGTTTTCTTCCCCCATAATAACTTCCGTCACACCTATGGCAGAGACTGTCTTCAGGAACACACTCAAGGCACATAGGGAAGCAATAGATTTCCTGCGTAGAAGGCCTCCTCAACCTCCTCCTTCTAACAGTTTTCTCCTGTACTCATTTAGGTGGGAAGGGGAGGGCAGACTTCTTTTTGACTGAGCCAGGTATGCGATGGAGGGAGAGCAAGGATTCATCTCAAACAGCAGTAGTACCTGGGCTCTGTTTGTTGGCAGGCTCTGCTTTGACTTAATGATGTCTTTGGACTATTTAAGGAAGGAAGAAAAAGTGAAAACTGAAGGATGTCTTTTCATTCCAGCTACTATCTGGCATAGAAATAAAAAAGTGGGTTTCATTCCTTACATAAGGAGTTTTATAGTTGTGGCTACCCTTTGCCGTGTGATTACAGACCATAGAAATGGCTTTACCTAAACAACATACCAGTAAGAGTAGGAAGAAGTGGTGGAGACCAGCACGCGGGTTGCTCTGCTGGATCTTTGTTTTAAGAATTCAAAAAGATTGCAGCTTGGCTGGCAGGTTGTGTTTTGTGCTACGCTTTGCTGTCTTCATCTCTTGCTTGTTAGAATCCCTTGGAACTTTTCTGGGTAATGAGACTGGCACAAAACTGCAGCTACTTCGGTTGTCTTTGTATTTACTTGATGATCCTCTTGAGACCTATTTGGGCAGCAAAGAATTTTGTACTTGATAATGAACTGAAGTCCATAGAAATTATTTTAAAATTTAGGCACTCATGTTACTGCGTATTAGAGAGCTTGGATCTTTTACAGATGCCACCAGTTTGCCCATTGTTTTCATCCTGGTTAAGGGTCTTTTTTCGGGTGATGAAAGGAGATGTCTTCCCACACCTCCTTGCTCCCTTACCTAGAAAGGGAAATTCTAACATGTTACTTTTCTTGTTTAGAATGGTGGCGAGTGTCTGCGTGCGTACGTCTCGGTGGCACTGGAGCAAATTGCACAATGGCACGATGAGCAAGGCCACAACGGACTGTGGTATGTGATGCAGGTGGTGAGCCAGCTTCTAGATCCAAGGACCTCAGAATTCACCGCTGCCTTTGTGGGCAGGCTGGTCTCCACTTTAATTTCAAAAGCAGGAAGTGAGCTGGGAGAGAATCTGGACCAGATCCTGAGAGCTATCCTGAGCAAAATGCAGCAAGCCGAGACGCTCAGTGTAATGCAGGTGAGCAGGCTGGGCACCCAGGAGAACAAGTAGAAGTGTCAGGAAAAGAAATTGTCTTCTTTTTTAATTGTGGGTGTGATTATTTGTGGCTACTGCCATTGGGGGTTCTACATATCTTCTTGAAGTAGTCCGGAGAATGCCTGCTCTGCTCATACAGAGTTGTCCAGATTATGGGGTAGGCCAGGTTCTTCTGGGTAAGCTTTAACGTACCTGAAATGGTCCCTCATGACTGTGTGCTTGCAAGCAGTGAACCCTTAGAAAGGGACAAGAGTTGCCCAAGTGTGGATGTTGTGGCAAAGGCAGGACGTGTTTCTCAGTGTTTTTGTGCTGTATTTGAAGGATAAATGTCTGGGAGTTGAGACAAAGTGAACTCTTGGTGGATAGGAGGTGGATAGCTGGCCTGCATCAGATGGGAGGCCAGACAAGAGCATCACCACCTCTTCTAGCCTTGACCTACTTCTAGTGGCGAACTTGTATAGAATGATTTTATCCCAGTGATCTTCATTCTCTCTCCTGTCTCTCTTGGCTGTGCCTTTAATGTAAAACATCTAGTGATGGCTGCCCTGGTTCCTCAGCAGCAGCTGGGGGAAGGCGTTTTGCTGGCACGGTGGAGGAGCTCTGCCTTCCGGTGACATCCCACCTTTGCCCTCACTGTGGCACTTGGCTGAGGCTCGCTCTGCTGTAGCCCTTTTAAAATCTTATGTATTTTTGTATGTGCATTTTTCAAGCCAGCACATGGTGAATCAAGAAGGCCATTCAGATGTCAGCACAGATTTCATCTTAAAGCCTTGCTTTATTCACACCCACATCCCCCCAGAAACAATGTTGATCCATAACTGTTCAGAATGACTCTCACTTTGCCTATATTGGGATTTAAAAGATCCGGAAACTTAAATCTGAAGCAGCCACAAGGTCCCTGTAGCCAGGGAAGAGCAATGAGCCTTTCACAGTGCTGAATCTTTTCCCTGTGTTAGTCTGAAAGATGGACCTTTGCAGATGGGCAGTTTTTCCCTGAGGAAGCATACAGGCATTCTCTCAGACTTGGAGACTGACATTTAGACATAAGCAGCATGTGAATTCTATTCCTGGTCTTTAAGATTCAGACTGTAAAACTGCATCTTGTTTAAAAAATCAAAATCAAATAAAAAAACACCCCAAACCACCTTTCTAAAATTTGCAGTTCTTTCCCTAAAACTTGTCTTCAAAGTGCACTCAGAATTGGAAAAGTGCTGCTCAGTTATGGTGTGATGATGTGGGAGGAGGGTGGTCCTGTGCTGGAGGTGACGGGAAACTCCTGGGGTGAAAGGGGAAAAGAACATGGCTTCTGGCTGTGGACCAATAACTTCTGTTCCTTAGCTGGATAACAAGACGCGTTTCTGCTACATACGTGCAGATTTAAAGCTCTGTGTATAGAATCATGTGTACAGCTTCTCATCCGCTGGGCAAACTGGGGCAGTTGCAGTGTCTGAGTGTTTCCACGTGGTATTTTTGCTAATCAAAAGTCAACTGCAACCTCAGATATATTTTAAAATAGGTTTTTAATCTTTGCTTTGGGAAGGTTTCTTAGTTTGGGGCATGGGTGTGAGTAAACTTATTCCTGCTGTGGTTTTTGGTGGGGATAAATGCTGCTGCTGATGGTAGTAGTTTATTGCCTGCTTTTGTAGCACAGAGTGTCTTGCAGAGGGTTACGCTTTCTCTTCCTCTTGGGGTTGGTAAGCACAGTCTCTGCTCTCGCAGAAAACTCAGTTACTTGAATATTTGATAAAACATTTTCAGCTATTAAATTATGCACAGCTAACATTCCCTTTCTCCTCCTGTAGTCCTTGATTATGGTGTTTGCCCACTTGGTTCACTCACAACTGGAACCACTCCTGGAGTTCCTGTGTAGTCTCCCTGGACCAACTGGCAAGCCTGCCTTGGAATTTGTAATGGCCGAATGGATGAGCCGGCAGCACTTGTTCTATGGGCAATATGAAGGCAAAGTCAGGTAGGATGTTTTCCTAGGCAGGATCCATGCATTAACCTCAGCTGACTGATCGTCCCATTGCAGTTAAAAGCGCTGGCTGTGAGGGAAAGGGGAGCTGGTTCAGACTTGGATTAGCGTGTGCCAACGTTGGACAGAATTATTTTTTTCCGGCAGTGTCAGTTTGGCTCAGGGGAGCCGTGGTAATTGGAGCAGTCTCTGATCTTCCTCTGAGTGCTTCTCTTGCTGCCTGGTGTTTCTGTGCTGGAACAGGGTCACCCAAGGGGGAAGGGGGTGTCTCTTGCAAGCGCCGGAGTGCTTTTGAGATTGAACTGCTGCGAATGGGATGAGAATAGCCTCCACGTGTGAAATTGCCTTTATTACCATAGAGTTTCAGGGCATTGTAGAGGGTTCCCAAGAGAATCAGATGATTTCTTGTTGATTTAAGGATCTCTTAAAAGTCAATAAAGAAATCAACTGAAACAGTTTTCTCTCCCTTTTGCTGCAGGAGCACGTTTGTGTTCAGTGAAGGCTGAGTACTATATTCTAAAAGCATGAAATGCTCTGTATTTAAATTTTGCTGCAGCTGCCGTCTTTGATTTTTCTGGAAATGTGAAGCCTGACAGACCACAGCACTCTTGGGGGTCTCACCAGCTGTTAGCTCACTTCTTAGTATGTGTTGGTGTGTTATTGCTATAAGGCAGTCAAATAGCCTGTGAAATAAATAAGAAGAAACATGTTTAAAGTGGAAGTTTGTGAAGGATCACCCAGTACAAGAGGCAGTCTGCAGGGGAGGTCTGGTGCTGTTTTCAGTCACACTTGCTCCGTTTCATCCCTGAGAGCAGTGGTTTATCCCCATTTTGACAGAGCAAGGTCGTCTGCAGGATCCCCTGAGACTGCTTATGGCCACAGGGAAAAGCCAAAGGTGACAATGACAGGGAGAAAAGAACAAGGTTAGACTTTGTTGTTCAGTGCTGTCTCCGCATTGTCCAAGATTAGAGCTGTTTGTGTTGAGATGACTTGGCAGGGCTCCACACTATGTTAAACACTTCGATTTGGGTTATTTACGGTGATGCTTATTGTGCATTAGAAAATGTTAGGTGTTTTCTGCATGCTGAAGAAAAACAGTACCTGCTCAGAGGACCCTCTTGTTTAGAGTTAGCAAAAGGAATGTGAAGATAACTGACACCTCCTGTGGGCATCAGTCCCCATCCCTGAGAGTGGCAGGCTGAAGTGGCTGCTTGCTCTTGACCTGCATGATGAAAGGATGGGAAAACTGTGGGCAAATCAGGGGTAACATGTAAGATCTGGGTCCAAACCAGCAGTGTGGGAACTCAGAGCAACAGTGTGGGAGAGGAGGGTTTGAAGTGAAAGCACGAAAAGAACGAGTTCCAGGGAGCTCCAAAACTTCAGTTTATGAAGCCAGGAGAGAGGTTTAAGAGTGCCAAGTGTGAAGTGGGCCTTAACCTGTAGTCAAAGTCATCACCAGTATGGCTTGAGAACAGCCTGGAACTGGAGAAGGTTTACAGGTGTGGGGTAGAAATCTGAGCAGCAGAGATGGAAAGAACACCTGAAGGTACTGAGGGAGTGAGTGTAAAAGGTGTGAGTGTAGCTGAGCAGTGAAGGACCAGAAGTGAAAAAGAGCTTTGAGACTTGGGAAAAGCAGAGGCTTTTCTGAGGCAGTTCATGGCTGCAGATCAAGCAAATTACTACCTTCTTGTCACTGCTTTCCTCTTAATTCCATCTTCATCTGCACGTCATGCTTCAGGAGTGTGTTTAACCTCATGGCCCTTCTGAACTGGAAAGACCTTTAGTGTACGTATGCAATGTTTGGTGGTGTTTAATCCAAAGCTTTGTCAGTTTTTGGCTTGCTGTGCAGGTCAGGAGATGAGTCCAGTTTTGTGTGCTGACATAGTAGGAGAAATGCTTGTTCTTGGCCAAAGTGTAGAAGAAAGGCCATCTGAATGTCTTCTCTGGAACTGTGTTCCCTATTAACAGTTCACCATGAAAGCCAGGCAGTTCAGAGGCATTCTCATCTCTAATTTTCCTTTTTCCTGCTCCCCAGCTCTGTAGCACTGTGTAAGCTCCTTCAGTATGGCATCAACACAGATGACAAGCGGCTTCAGGGCATTAGGGTAAAGGGAGAAGAAATATTTAATATGGATGAGGGAATACGGACACGATCAAAGTCGGCCAAAAGTAAGTAATCCTTTTGCTGTTTTTAACGGGATTTTTTCCCTCTTAGTAGATGCTGTGAAAGGCTGAAAAATAGATTTGTGGGTCACACAAAGCTGTGGGAGATACTTCCCACGTTAGGTGCATGTTGTTTTTTAGAGCTAATCCATACATCATGTACTTAATGTATCCATGATTTGCTTTAATTCTGTCAAAGATTTATTTGGAAGACTCCTGATGTCTCTGATGTAATGTAAGTGGATGAGGTGATTATGGGACACAGAGTTATCACTTCTGTTTTGTGTCATCCTGTTCCATCTAATGAGATAGAATTGATAATTTCATGATGTCTAGTAGCTTTTCGATAGGAAAGTGTGTTTAGTGAATGCAGAGATTTTAAAAATAAAACTGGTGGGTTTTTTTTGATGAGACAGACTTTCACAAATACCAGGGAGGATTTCAACAAGTTAGAAAGAACTTTTAAGGAAAACTTGGCCAGTTTCCTGCATAAGACTTGCCTTACTTTGAATTGGCTGAACCCCAAACCCTTGATTGGAGGTTACTGGATAGAGATTTGTATATTAAATCGCAGAGAGCGCTGGGCAGGTTTTTTTGTGGGGACTGAGCCCCAGAGGGGAAGACGCTGGGGAGCTGCTGTCCTCAGCCGTCAGTCACAGCCCTGGTTCTGCAACCTGCTGTGCTGGAGCTTGTGCACAACCAGTTGTGCGATGGGACGTGGCGGCGGTGCTGGTCCAAACTGGAGGCCCATCGAGGCAGTTGGTGCTCCCAGAGCTGTTGTAGGCTCAGGGGATTTGGGGTGACGCAGTAACACTCAGGAAAGGAAATAAATAGGGGAAAGCACTAGGAGTGTAAGAGGTAAGTAGTGGTCACAAGCCACCTTATTACTCTTTGCTCAAAAAACCTCCACCAAACAGCCAAACCAAACAAACTCAGATACGGTCTAGTCTAGAACAGTAGCATTAGAGCAGCTAAAGAGTTAAAACTAGTGCTCCCAGTGTCTTTATTTGATAGGCTCTTTATTTTTGCAATTGGGGACAAAACCACTGTCTAGCTGTCCCTGTGGAAGAATTAGGCCTTGCAAGAGCCCTGGGGAGGAAAAGTTGGAGCTTGCAGTGTCTCAGAAAGGGCAGAGCCAGGCGTGGGGGTGCTGCACAGCTCATTTACTTGAAAGCACTGCTAGGTGTGCAACAATAACTTTAGAGAGCAATGCTTAACGAAGTCATCTCTAACTGATTTCATTGAGTAGGCTCACAAATTAATTCAGCTGTGAAGATTTTAACCATGCCTTCTCTTCGTTCCAAATATGCAAGACTTGATATTGCAGTTAAGATCTCTGGAAATCTAGCTGCAAAGGTATATGGAAGGAACATTTGGGTTTGTTTTTTTTTTGTCAGCCTCTTTTTCCTCCCAACCTGGAAGTTTTTGCTCCTCTGAGCTTTTTAAATGTATGGTAAGGTTTAAAAAAAAAAAAAAGCCAAAACAACTACCACCAAAAAAAGGCAACTTTTGATTTAACAACTTTTGATTAAAAGCTGTGCGAATATATATATATTTTTTCTCTTATAGATCCTGAATGCTGGACAAACATTCCTTTGTTAGTAAAAATCTTAAAATTAATAATAAACTCTAATGCGATGGAAGCAAACGCATCTAGACAGACAACAGCAGATTGGAGCCAAGGTAAAATACTGGATTTGCATGGTTTATAATCTACTTGGTAATCTCTTCAGAAGCATTTATAGTAGTAAAAAGCCCATAATAGTATATAGTATACCTGTAATAACAAAGGCTTAAATAGTGATCTAGAGGTAAAATCAGTCAATGTTGTGTAGTCTTCAACGTGAAAATTCTTTTGGCCCAGTTGGAAGATGGGATCTGAGCGTATGCCAGTAAGATTCTCTTCTCTTGGTGTATCTAGTTTGCGTTTCTTCCTCCCCGCTTGTGGCATGCCTTCCTGCAGCTGCTTTCTGCTCAACTCCAGTTCTTGAGTTACTCGTTCCAAAGGGATGGTAAAGGTTGCAGGTGTTTCCCTTCATCCCCCTTACATGAGCAGGGATGTTTGCCTAAAAACCACACAGTCCCCTGCATAGGGATCGACAGACTGGGCCTCTTAGATTCTGTTTATTTATAGTCATTTTTGTTTTCTAAACAGATGATTCAAACGATATGTGGGAGGATCAGGAAGAGGATGAGGATGAAG